>CM059832.1:12775669-13375669 GCA_030444775.1 Atalantia buxifolia
TAATTTTTATTAAATTCTTTTTTCGTAATTTATCTAGTTTACTTATTTTGCATTCATTTTATTAGATTGTTAATTCCCGTGGTTATTTAACTTTAATTAGAGTTTCCTCTAGATAGAAGGAAGTTTGCACTATTGTGATTGCTGTAGCATTTTTAGGAACACCAGTCTCTGTGAAGACGATCTTGAATACTCATCACTTTATTACTTATTGTGTTCACTTGCACATTGACACCAATTGCAATTGAGTTAAATTACTTAACAAGTTTTTGGCGCCATTGCCGAGGACTGATTGTTTATCTTTGAAGTGTGAAATCAATCTTGACTGTGCCAACTTAATTTAATTTGTTCTTTTTATTGACAGATCACGACTTGCATGCGCAATGACAGATTTGTTGAATTTCAATTTGATCTTGAGATTGAAAGGACTGTAAGGAGATTGCGAAGAGAGCAAAGAAATTCAAAAACTGCTTTAGAAATGGATAATTTGCAAGATGTGGGAAACTTGAATCCTCACGGGCCACTACAACCTGTCAATGTTCAAGAGGGGCAAAACGGGCACGTTAATCAGAGTCAACTAGGCAACAACAATATCATTCACATGGCAGATGACAGAGACAGAGCTATCAAAGATTATGCTATATTAAATCCTCAAGTTATACATCCTGGAATAGTCAGACTTGAAGTGGAAGCCGCCAACTTTGAACTTAAACCAGTAATGTTTCAAATGCTACAAACAGTAGGTCAATTTAATGGACTTCCATCTAAAGATCCTCATCTCTATCTTAAGTTGTTTTTAGAAGTAAATGATGCTTTTAAAATTGCTGGAGCAACGTAAGACTCCTTGAGATTGAGACTTTTCCCCTATTCCTTAAGAGATCGAGCAAGAGCATGGTTGAATTCTTTACCATCTAATTCCATTAGTACATGGAATGACGTGGCTGATAAATTCTTAATAAAATATTTACCACCAACCAAGAATGCAAAATTACGGAATGAGATCACATCTTTTCATCAACTTGAAGATGAGAGTTTGTATGAGGCTTAGGAAAGATTTAAAGAATTGCTTAGAAGATGCCTTCATCATGGTATTCCCTGCTACATACAGTTAGAAACCTTTTACAATAGGTTGAACCCAAGTACGAGATTGATGGTCGATGCTTCAGCAAATGGGGCTTTACTATCCAAATCTTATACTGAAACCTATGAAATTTTAGAGATAATTGCTAACAATAATTATCAGTGGCCATCAACTAGACAGACTGTTGCAAGAGGAGCAGCAGGGGTACATAACATAGATTCAATTACAGCATTGTCAGCTCAAGTAATATCATTGACTAACATGGTGAAAGCTATGACTACTGCTCCAACAGCGACAAAGCAAGTTGCTGAACTAGCTTGTGTGTATTGTGGTGAGAAGCATGTATTTGACAATTGTCCAGGAAATCTAGCATCAGTGAACTATGTGGGCAACTTCAACCGACAGCCCCAGAATAACCCATACTCAAGTACTTACAACCCTGGATGGAAACAACACCTAAATTTTTCATAAAACAATTAAAATCAGCATACTCCAACACCCAGTGGACAGAAAAGACATGCCCAGCCACCTGGTTTTCATCAACAGAACCAAGGACAGAAACACAATAGCCATGATCAAATCACCTCATTGGAAACACTTATTAAGGAATATATCCTGAAGAATGAGGCAATTGTACAAAGTTAAGCTGTATCGCTGAGAAACCTAGAAAACCAAGTTGGACAGCTTGCCACAGCAATGAGTAGCAGATCTCAAGGAAATTTACCCAGCAATACAGAAGATCCAAGAAGAGATGGTAAAGAACATTGTAAAATAATCAACCTAAGATCTGGAAAGAGTGTTGATATTCCTATTGATGTGGCTAAAAAGAGGATGAAACTTAATCCCTCACAAGAACAGTCTCAAGTTGAAAGAATGTTACAGCAACCCAACCATTAAGATATTGATGCCAGTAGTCAAGCTACATCAACCTGAGAAGGAAATCACCCAATAACTGTTGGAGATGATGTTGCAACACCAATGGTGAAAACTCACAATAAATCAAAGGAGCAGAGGGTGGTACCTTCTGAAGTTGTACAACAATTCAGGCATCTACCTCATTTTCCATAGAATTCCAGAAACAAAAACAAGACAAACAGTTTAGCAAATTCCTGGAAGTGCTGAAGCAGTTACATATCGACATATCTTTTGTGGAACCATTAGAACAAATGTTTAACTATGTGAAATTTCTAAAAGATATCTTAGCTAGAAAAAGAAGGTTGTGAGAATTTAAAACTGTTGTTTTAACACAGGAATGCAATCATATGCTTCAGAGTAAGATTCTAAAAAAATTAAAAGATCCAAGAAGTTTCACAATACCATGTTCAATTATAACTAAGTACAATGGCAGAGCACTCTGTAACTTGGAAGCCAGCATTAATCTAATGCCATTATCTATATATAAGCAATTGGGAGTAGGAGAGTGTAGACCAACAACAGTCACTCTGCAATTGGCTGACAGATCTCATGCATATAAGATTGAAGATGTGTTGGTAAAGGTTGACAAGTTCATTTTTCCAGTGGATTTCATAGTACTAGACTTTGAGGCTAATAAAGAGGCACCAATTATACTTAGAAGACCTTTCCTGGCAACAGGGAAGACTCTAATAGATGTGTATAAAGAAGAGCTGACCATGAGGTTGAATGACCAATAAGTTACCTTCAATGTATTAGAGACTATGAAGAGCCCTGATGAGGCAGAAGATTGTAATTTTTTAAGTGTGGTGGATCTTGCTGTAATAAAAAGAATAAATAGATACTGCAGTAAAGAAGTTATCAAATCTGTCACTTTTGAAAGCTTTGAAGAAGAAGCTACTACATCAAACCAGATACATTGGATAGGGGAAAGACAATCTGACAGACACAATAGGTTGATTGAGCCTCTAAATCTTTCAGACAGGGCAGTGAAAACAACTTTGCCATCTATTGAATCACTTCCTACTCTTGAATTAAAATTGTTACCTTCACATTTAAAATACACTTATCTTGGTCAGAACAATACACTTCTTGTAATCATTTTATCTTTTTTGGATGCAGATCAAGAAAAGAGTCTGGTAAATGTGCTCGGGAAATATAAAAAAGAAATTGGATGGATTATGGCAGACATTAAAGGGATCAACCCATCCATATGCATGCATAAAATTTTGTTAGGGAACTGCCACAGCAATTCAGTGGAGCAACAGAGAAGGTTAAACCCCATCATGGAGGAAGTTGTGAAGAAAGAAATCATCAAATGGCTGGATGCTGGGATCATATACCTGATATTAGATAGTTCATGGGTAAGCCCAATACAGTGTGTTCCAAAGAAGGGAGGTATAACAGTGATAGCAAATGAAAGGAATGAACTTATTCCTACAAGAACAGTGACTGGATGGAGGGTGTGTATGGATTATACGAAGCTTAACAAAGCCACACGGAAAGATCACTTTCCACTTCCATTTATAGATCAAATGTTGGACAGACTCACTGGAAAACAATATTATTGTTTCCTCGATAGGTATTCAGGTTACAACCAAATTGTTATAGCCCCAGAGGATCAGGAAAAAACTACATTTACCCGCCCCTTTGGAACTTTTGCTTTCAGAAGAATACCCTTTGGTCTGTGCATTACTTCAGCAACTTTCCAGAGATGTATGATGTCTATTTTCTCAGATATAGTGGAGCAAATATTGGAAGTTTTCATGGATGATTTATCAGTCTTTGGAGAAACATATATGGATTGTTTAAACAATTTGGAATAAGTTTTTAAAAGATGTGAGATAACTAACTTGGTACTCAATTGGAAAAAATGTTACTTCATGGTGCAAGAAGGTATAGTATTAGGTTATAGGGTGTCCACAAATGGCATAGAAGTAGATAAAGCAAAGATAGAAGTGATAGATAAACTACCACCTCCCACTTCAGTCAAAGGTATTAGAAGTTTTTTGGGTCATGCTGGATTTTACAGAAGATTCATAAAAGATTTTTCCAAAGTAGCTAAACCATTATGCTCACTTTTAGAACATGAAAAGTCTTTTCATTTTGATAAAGACTGTCTTCAAGCCTTTAGAGAACTGAAGAAAGCTTTGATCACTGCACCAATGGTTATAGCACCAGATTAGACTCTACCTTTTAAGTTGATGTGTGATGCCAGTGACTATTCTATTAGGGCAGTGCTGAGACAGAGAAAGAATAAAGTTTTCCACTCTATATATTATGCTAGTAAAACACTCACTCAAGCTCAGATTAATTACACTATTACAGAGAAAGAGTTGTTAGCAGTAGTATTTGCTTTCGACAAGTTTAAAGCTTACTTGGTGGGTACTAAAGTGACAGTCTACACAGATCATGCAGCCATCAAGCACCTAATCTCAAAAAGAGATGCCAAACCGAGATTAATAAAATGGATCATATTGCTTTGAGAGTTTGATCTGGAGATTAAGAATAGAAAAGTGACTAAAAATCAAGTAGCTGACCATCTGTCTAGGCTAGAAGTATATATGAGCACGCTGACAAAAAAAGAAATAAAAGGTTGGTAATATCATGAAGCTACCAGGTAATACAAAGATGTGTTTCAGAGGAAGAAGTTCCACAGATACTACAATCTTGCCATGCTGTAGCATATGGAGGATATTTTGGAGCACATAGAACAACTGCTAAAGTTCTGCAATCAGGTTATTACCAACCTTTTATTTTTAAAGATGCTTATGAGTTTGCTAAATGTTGTGACAAGTGCCAAAGACAGGAAACATAACTCAAAGACATGAAATGCCATTGACAAACATTCTGAAAGTAGAGATTTTTGATGTATGGGGAATAGACTTCATGAGTCCATTTCCACCATCCTTTGGGAACCTATATATCTTGGTTGCTGTGGATTATGTCTTCAAGTGGGTAGAAGCTGCAGCACTAACCACAAATTATGCCAGAGCAGTGGTGAATTTTCTTCAGAAAAATATCTTTTCCAGGTTTGGTGCTCCAAGAACAATTATAGGGGTGGGCATCGGATCGGATTCGAATAAATCCGATCCGATCTGAATTTGTTAGGATCGAATTTGAATTTGCTATCAAATCTGATCGGATATAATTTCTACAATCCGATTGGATTTGATTATGATCGGATTGGATTCGGATCAATCTGAACAATCCGAATAATCCGATTGGATTACACTGTACTAAAAATTAAAAAAAAAAACCAAAAATGAAAATCAAAACCCAATTCCCAAATCCCAAATCCATATTTTCAAATGAAAAAACCACACACCACTGTCGCGTGCCTTTGATGAGCCAATCCACGACCACAAACCACACCACACCTATGGGCCACGACCTAATAAGCCAACCCACGACAATGTCGCCGACGACACAAACCGAACGAATTCGACACAAACCCAGCCGCCATGACATCCTCCAGACCAGATCGAATTCGACACAAACCCAGCTGGATCAAATTCGGAACAAACCCAGCCGTCGCGACGTCATCCAAACCCACGACGAGTAGCTGATAGCGACAAAAACCTCGCCTTGTTCTTGGTAATCCACTAATCTGACAACCCCCGATGATTTGTGTTTGAAACTTTGAAATTTTTACTTGTTTATACGATTTGTCTTGATCATTCGCAAGTAAGTGATTTGGTTGCTTAATAGTTAGAATATACCTGTACATGTTTTATAAATACCATTCCTGTGTTTTCTTTTTTTTTTTTGAAAATTCCATACTGTGTTCAGTATATGAATTATTCTTGAGAAATGAGAGCATAGGGAAATTATTTTTCATTTTTTGTGAGAATTGTAAAAAGGTCCCAAACTCGAATTAATTCGAATCCAAAATATAATCCGAACTTGAAATATAATATGAAATTCGAACTCATCCGAATCCGATCTGAATCTAAAATTATCCGAAATATTCATCCGATTCGAATCCGATCTGAATTAATTCGGATCGGATTAAGGTTCGGATTGAATTCGGATGGATTTTTTTTCCAATCCGAATTATCCGAAATCCGATCTGATTCATCCTAATCCAAAATTGCCCACCCCTAAGCAATTATTAGTGATGAGGGTACTCACTTCTACAACAAAATATTTGCTGCAACAATGGCTAAATATGGAGTCAAGCATAAAATTGCGATAGCATATCACCCACAATCCAATGGCCAAGCATAAGTATCTAATAGAGAGATTAAGAAGACTCTAGAAAAGGTAGTGAATCCTTCAAGAAAGGATTGGTCATTGCGCTTACATGACTCTCTATGGGCTTATAGAACAGCATATAAGACACCACTTGGAATTTTTCCGTACCGAATTGTGTATGGGAAAGCTTGCCATTTGCCACTTGGGCTAGAGCATAAAGCATATTGGGCACTAAAGCAACTAAACTGGGATACACATGCTGCAGCAGAGTAGAGGAAACTTCAACTATGTGAACTTGATGAATTACGGTTGTTCTCACACGAGAATGCAAGGATTTACAAGGAAAGAACAAAACAATGGCATGACAAACACATCCAACAAAGAAAATTAATTCCTGGTGAACTAGTTCTGCTTCATAATACCAGGTTAAGACTATTTCCAGGCAAGCTGAAATCTAGATGGTCTGGACCTTTTAAGCTGGTCAGAATTTATCCTCATGGGGCTGTTGATCTCTTAAATAAAACGACAGGCCAGGAATTCAAAGTAAATGGGCACAGAGTTAAGCATCACATGCATTCAGCTATAAATTGCTCAAAGGAGGTCTTACTCCTCAGTGAACCGGCAGTATGAGCACTCAAGGAAGGTCAGACTGAAGGACTTTAAATCAAGGGCTCAATGGGAGGCAACCCATTGCAGAGGCAGTCATTTCAGATGGAATGAATCCTCCATGTTTCTGTCATAATAAATTTTTATCTTATTTTTATTTTTCTTATTTAGAAATGTTTAATTTTTACATTTTTAATTAAAAAAACAAAAATGCTCAGTCACGCAATTCTTGGAGTTGGATTCCATACTAACAATGGGTGTTATGATGTTAATAGATTACAAGGACAATCTACTCGATGGCAGCCATCTGTGGGAATTGTTATGCTGATTGCTAGAGCATACAATTTGTGCTGCAGCAACCAGCTTTACCGTTACATTAATTAATTAAGGAGCCCCATCTTTTACCGTTGGAGATACGTGTGACATCTAGCTGCGTGAATCAAGATAAAGAATGGGAAAGGAAATTTAATCCCTAAATTGCCGCACCAATATCTTTTCCTATTATTATGGGATATGTTTAATAAATACAAAAAATTCTTCCCAATTTTATCTCTTTCATCGGATTTGTTTTCTTTCAATCTATATAAGGGTTTCACTGTTCACATTAACCTCTAATACTATTTTCTCTTCCCTTCACAGTTACAACCCCATTACCTTATTACTTCTTCCCCTTGTTTCACTCCTGAGCATATCACCACAGTCATCCTAATAGAACAGGTTTACTGTAAATTAAAAACTTATTAACAGTTTAATGAGACATTTTAGCCGATTCATAGTTTCGATCTGAATAAAAAGAAGTCTACATGAATTTTTACAGCCAAAGAAACAAAATGTCCAATTGAATTGAGTGTCTGAGTTTGTTGACATCGGCACATCAATCTTTCATGGCTTCACAAAGCCTAATATGGTGGCTGCTGCTATCTTGCTCGGGGTGTAACCATGAAACGTCCACCTAATATCCTGTTGTTCCAAGTTCTTTATCATTCTTTCCGAAGGATAGAGAAGTCTGACAACCTTCTTGGCAGCAACAATTTGTTGTTCTTGAAGGCCCTCGTCGCATATCAATTCCCTGCAGTGGATCACAATTTTCAAGTTAATCACGCCAAGCTAAAAATTTTTGTTCATTGCATGTCACTGACAACTTCTGAGAGCTTCAAATTGAAGAAGACACACAGAAGTAAAGTACTACTATTTCTAGTAGTTCACTCATCAAAGAAGCCAAAGCACCTCTAACTTTGAGTGCCAATTGTTAAATCTCAGATACTTCAAAAAAATAAAGGGATGAAAATCCATGCGTGTCTTGCAGACAGATCTTACATCAGCAAATGGGTCAGTGTATCAGGTGTGCAGGCTTGAAGCAGAGCTTCTGGAATTATAGGTGAATCTAAGAGGATATTAGGGAGAGAGATGTATGGAATCTTTGCTTTATAACGAATAAACCATTCAGTTAGGAAATGTGCTCGATAAGCAACAACACAAGGTAATCGTGCAAGCTGCAGCTCCACAGCAACTGTTCCTGAAGTACATAAAGCAACCCTGCTTGCCTGCAAGACATTTGAACAAAGTTTAAATAAATTATACCATTCAACTCTATGCAGTCCTACTGATTAGGTGCTGAACTTCTGAAATCTGAAGCTCCGTTTCAGTTGACAAATGACTTCTCCAATAATTGAACTAAAGAGATGGGAAAGAGAGGACCTACACTAAATGCATCATATTTTATATTTGAGGATCCTCCAGGAACCAATATAGAAGGCACGGGCCATTTGTGAATAAGTCCAGTGATGTAATTCTCAACATGCCGATTAGGTGCCACATGGATGACTGTTATCAACTCAGGAAAGGAGTCTTTTAGTTGTTTCATAGTCTTTGCAAAGATGGGAAGCATTCGAGCGACCTCCTGTAATCTGCTTCCAGGGAGCAAGCTAATGATCGTGGCTCCTTTCAAAGATAAAACATATGAGGTATTAAGCCAAGATGAGATTTCAATAAATGGACACATGCATTCTTAAATATACATACGTACAGCTCTGTGGCTGTATGTGTTATTGTGTGCAAACATCTCCCAAATTAGATTCAGTAATTCCGTGGGGCTTTGATCCTGAAAAACCTTCAGGCAATGTAGCTCCCGTCCATGTTTAATGACTTAAAATTCAAAGCTATTGCCTCCTTAGAAACTCCTCAGATTTAAATTACCTGAAGGTACTGAATATTTATTTTTGAAATCTTCAGAGTTTCCTTCCATCTTCAATTCACATGGTTCAGGTCCCTTCCCCTGAACATATTATC
The DNA here is from genome assembly GCA_030444775.1 of Atalantia buxifolia. Lineage (NCBI taxonomy): Eukaryota > Viridiplantae > Streptophyta > Magnoliopsida > Sapindales > Rutaceae > Atalantia > Atalantia buxifolia. The sequence goes on from CM059832.1 coordinate 12,784,752, forward strand.
CTTCCCCTCTGTTAGTGCTAAAATAACCACACAGAAGGTAAACTTGGAAAGCATGAAAACTCAAAATCAAATTAAAATTTTATCAACCATTTACCAAGCAAATATGGACACCCCACACAAACAAAAGTAGACCATAAATTCTTACCAAATTCAACTCCAAACAATCTTCCACAACAGGGTGGCCCACAAAAGTTGCAGCCAGTCCATTCAATCTACAAATGGCTTCCTCATTTGGAAGTATGCACAAGATGTGATCCACAAATGCAGCTAAATTTTTGAGCCTTGCTTCACCCCCTTTCCATGCCCAGAATGATGGTGCTACATAATGGAAGTGCGCTGGTCCATTCAATCTTTCATGACTGTATCTAGCTGCAAAAATCATTCCCCGGTTGTCCTACAGCATACTTATTACATAAGCAAATGTGCAAACACTTATCCTAACTTCGAGAGGACAGTTCATATCACCTCGTAATTGCTTTAGGAGACGGAACGAGAACCCCTTGGAATCCACTGTCACAACAACATGAGGCCTAAACAGAAGAGCAGCTTCTATAGTTTCCTTCAGCCTGACCTGACATTTTAAAGTTCTAGAGTAACAATAAGAACCAAACTGAAAAGGTGCATAGGTGTTTCCCTCAAGCACCAAGTCATAAACAGGATTTTGGAGCTAGCACTACTTACCCTAAACTTATAAATATGTGGCAACAACTCCCAAATTCCCATTACTGCTATGTCTTCCACAGGGAACAAGGACTTCATTCCTTGCTCCGCCATCATGGACCTTAAAGAGCAGAGACACATGATCACATTGGAGAAAAATGGTAAGCGCTTTCAGGTACCTTACTAAACATTATAGCCCTAGTGCTTTCAAAATTAAACAGAAACACAGCAGCTCATATATACCAATAAACTACACTTGATAGTTTTCTTTTTCCTTTTTTCATTTTTCCCCCGAAGAGGGGCTTCAAACTCAAACACGAGTAACGTTTCCAAATGCACCATAAAAATTTAACAAGTACAAAGAAAGAGTGAAAGCTAAGATTACCCTCCAACCCCAGAAAAAGAAACGGGAAGCGGAGCTAGTTTCTTCATAGCTGACATGAGACGTGAACCAATCGAGTCCCCAGAAACTTCTCCCGCAACTATGAAAACTCTTAGCTCTCCATCTTTGATGGCACCCTCAATTACACTTCTACTTCTACTTGAAGCTGACATATTTCTTCTCTGCCACTGCAATGCAAACAAACGCATGCTTCTTTCGCTGCTCATTCTCCATATTTTGTTCAGAAACACCTTCATCAATTCTTGAGTGATCAATTATATTAATAAAACTGTGATTTTGAGAATTTCTAACTCGAACCCTTCGGTAATCAATTGAAAGAACTTGACTGAGAACAAGAAAATGACACAGAGCAACTCTGTCTCAATGTGGGCCGCTTTTGAGTCAGAAATGGGCCGAGTCCACATACCGTTATTGTTGAAACATTTGGACGATTTTTTCATAAAAGGAAATAGTTTTTCATTTGTGTCAAATAGCACCATTAGGGCAGTTTTGTAATCTTTGTGAGCGGGACTTATTTGATATAAATGGAAAACCTTTGGGTCTAATTCCTAATCTGGCATTAGCAGACAAATATAACATCAGGAGACGACATGTCGTCCACTGGAAACTTGGACCAATGTGTTCTATGCAACCATGTGAGTGAGACAAACTGGGTTTATATTTTATAATATGTGTATTTATTAATCTAGATATGGACTTATTAAAGTTAGTTCTTTTGGAAATATAACTGAACAATAGCATTTAAACAGTGACCCATAAAATCAATCATCCGCCAATGTTCAACGGTATAAAGTTATAGTCGAGTCATGCATGATGCATCATCGTCAATGCATAGGACATAAGCCGATAAGTTAGTTTCACATGCAGCTCAATTCGATAATTAGGGTCTTGTACCACCATTATAATTTACCATGCCGATTCCTTAGGTACCAAAATGATTTAGTGAGAATCAGTGACCATCATATGGTAAGTATTTAATACACATGATACAATTTTGTGAGACTTTATTAATAATGTTAAAACTGTAAATTGATTAGATAACAGCTTGTGGCACTATCGCTCACCATAGAATGAATACTATCGCCCATTAAATCATTACTCATAAATTAGTTTATTTTATTGTGGTTTAATCACAATAATCTTAATTAATTTATGTCATCTATTTGATAAGCATATTCAAGTTTGAACCTCAGTTTGTTCACATGCATGAACATGCTAATTTCCAAATTGTCATTATTATTTCTTTTTTTTTCTTTTAATTTTAGAGAAAAGAGTTGCATAATCAGGGTCTCATGTTCAAGGATTGTAATACCCAGGAAGTGCATGGAAAATGTGAAAGTCTAACTGAGCTGTAAAGGAGTTTTCAAAAACTATGCAGTGTAAGTATATGTATGACTCGTATCAAGCAGTAGCAGTTTGACCTTTAGGTAACTTAAGCGGTTATTTAGGGCCTCGCTTTACATAAAAACTCTATGAGATAATTATTTTATATATAAAAGGAGAAAGTAAATTTAAAAGTCATTATTATTCATTTAATTTATTATTATTTTGTAATTATCTTTTCTTAAATAAACTATCAAATTCCTATAAAATTTATTTAATGTAGTACTTGGTAGTTTAAAATCCTATAAATCGATAAATTTTAGATTTCAAAATTTAAGATTTTATCTTTTTATTATTCTCTTAATTAGTTGTATCATTTATTTGTTCTGATTTCTTTTTAATATATTCTTTTATTAATCTATTTTTTTTGTGTGCTTGTTTTATCTATTTTAAAATAAAACTATATCGAAAAATTTAGAAAATAAAAGAATAAAAAATTAGTTTAATATAGAAAAAGAGTAGTAAAAAAGATGTAATTTGAGTTAAAAAAATAATAAGTGAAAATGTTATAATTGAATTAAAATTTAATGGATTAACAATAATATAATATAATTTTATTTAATAATTTTACATTTTAGAGTGTTTAAAGAATTGATTTTCAATAAATAATATATAACTAATATATATATTTTTATTATAAATTTTTTTAAAAAATAATTAAAATCATTTGTTTAAGGCCTCAAATATAGTTGAGGATAGGACAGCAGATGAATGTCACCTTGTCTGTTGGAAGCCTTTAATATTGTTTCGGGACCCCTTAATTGAGACTACTGTTAATCTGTCACGACCACTCCCTTTTAAATTAAAAACTACGCTTTCATTTTCTCTTTACATACAAGAAAATGACTTCTTAAAAATTACAACCGTCAGTTACCTGCCATTCACCTCTATATTTCACCAATGATAATGCAAATGTACGGAAACTTCAATTTGTTCGCAAATTTCGCTTATATATCTTGAAGCAAAATAACCACATATCTCAACACCAGCAATAATATTTCTTAATGAAAGGTTGCCACATTTTGACATTCACTTAAAATCCTGTGTAAGTTTAATTTTACTCTTAAGATTATGACGATAAGCTGTTATTTTTCAATGTATTGTAATGTATCACCACCTGAATCACATATGTTTCAATTAAATAATAGGAGATAAATATTAATTGGTAAAAAAATGGCAATCCATTTATGATATTTATGTCAATATCCTATCTTTTTTTTTATATTAAATCATCTGATATCTGAAAATCTATATTGATGCTCTCGATTATTCTAAATTCAAACTAGGTAGAACCATTAAGACAGTAAAACTCTTCCAATAAAAATATTTAACGCAACTGTATTCTTAAGAATCGAATTGAGAACTTTAGTCAAGATATAACAACCCTATGTCAATTAATTTAGGTCGCTTGTTGGTATATCATATCTATTTATAAGCCACATATTTTTCTGCGCCATTAATGCTTAATTAATGAAATTGGGGACGCTCGTTCAGTCATTATGTCATGCTTAAAATAGCCGCACCACCAAGACCTCATTTCAAAAGTAGAAAATCTCATCAAATTCTTGAACATAATCACCAGTCCCATCTCCAAATATTGATCTTCGAAACAAAACAGAATGGCATTCACATACATTTCAGCAGGGCTCTTGATGCTGGCCCTTTTGTTAACGCAAGGCTCTATACTGGTCAAAGCAAAAGTACCAGCAGTTATTGTTTTTGGAGACTCATCAGTTGACACAGGAAACAACAACGTGATTGCGACAGTCCTGAAGAGCAATTTCCATCCCTATGGCCGCGATTTTGAAGGCGGCCGCCCCACAGGCCGCTTCTGCAATGGCCGCGTTCCTCCGGATTTCATTTCTGAGGCATTTGGCCTCAAGCCAACAATCCCAGCTTACCTAGATCCAGCGTATAACATTTCGGATTTCGCCAGTGGTGTCTGCTTTGCCTCTGCTGGAACTGGCTACGACATTGTGACCTCCAACGTACTTGTAAGTCCTTCAAGCAAATCATTTTCAGATACCCTTTTGTTAAATGTACCCCGATAAGCATTATGGCCAAGTTAAGTTTAATTTCTGCATTATGACCTAGCCGGCTGACCCAAAATCCTGGTTGCTGATGTGTTTGTTTTAATTAAACCAAATTGCAGAATGTGATTCCCTTGTTGAAGGAACTGGAGTACTTTCAGGATTATCAAAACAAACTGAGAGCTTATGTCGGTGAAGCAAAAGCTAAGGAAATTGTTACCGAGGCATTGTATATAGTGAGCTTAGGAACAAATGATTTCCTGGAAAATTACTACATATTTCCTCAGAGAAGAGCCCATTTTAGTCCTACGCAGTTCCAGGATTTTCTAATCGGACTTGCTGAAAAATTTCTCAGGAATTTGTATAACCTTGGAGCTAGGAAATTTTCCCTCACTGGGCTTCCTCCAATGGGGTGCTTGCCATTAGAGAGGACCACAAATTTCCCAGGTCACCATGACTGTGTTGAGGAATACAACAATGTGGCCCTGGAATTTAATGGCAAGTTGTCTAGTTTGGTGATAAAGCTTAATAGGGAGCTTCCTGGCATAAGAATCTTGGACGCGCAGGCATTCAAAATTTTTGATCAAATCATTAGAAAAGCCGATGCTTATGGTAAGTTTTACTTATCCTTTCTTGAATCTACAAATGGCTCCTCATTTTTGTGCGTCCATCACTTCCTCTTTGATATATTAAAATTGTTTATTGAGTTTTTAAAAATGTTTTCAACTACAATCAAAAGTACACACATATATAAATAATATTGCAATGAGCTTCGCATAACTATTTTAATAAATTAAATTATTGAATTTTAATGTGACTTTCTTCCGGCGTAAATAGTAAAGTCTCAGAAAAGCTAGTTTCCGATTTCAAGTTAAAACATTAACATATTTTTCTCTTGGAATGGGGAGCAAAAGGAAAGCATGATGTCATGGTATTTTTGGTGGCTTCATTCAAGAGTCTTACCTAAAAATCAAAGAAGCGGTTGGACACTTAAATTTGCTTTTAATTAACAAGCGACATGTTTGGTTGGAACGACTCGTGTTGGTCTTCTAATGAGTCTCTTTAGTTTCACTGCACCAATAAAGCAACTACAAAATCCAAGATTTGGCTTACTCAATTCAATGCTAGAAAATCATTAAAATAATAATAATAATAATAAAACAAACATCATTATTTTTTTCTTTCTTCCAATACTTAAGGTCCGTTTTAAAATCACAAATGTTGTCATGGTATAAATATAATAGTTGAATTAACATTTTTAAAAGGTGCAGACTTGAAAAATGTTGCTAAGCATTTAGTAAACATTTAAGTTAAAAATAATCCTATTATTCAACTATTTTTATCTGACACTGAGTCATTTTGTTCGAAAACATAAAATTTCAACATTTCAATCTGAAATAAAAATTTTTAAAAGCTTTATATCACGTGTTCATTAATTAGTGATAGTAATTATATCTGTTTCTATATATTAATCTTTTTTTTTACTTTAAAATCACTACGTATGTAATTCCATTTTTAACATGCAGGATTTGAAGTTGTGGAAAAAGCTTGTTGTGGCACAGGAACGTATGAAATGAGCTACCTCTGCACTCAACATAGTCCATTTACATGCGAAGATGCAAGCAAATTTGTTTTCTGGGATGCTTTCCACCCAACAGAAAAAACCAACAAAATAATCTCGGATTACGTTACTCCTGTTCTTTTGGCAAATTTTGCATGATTTTAGAGTTCAGAAGTTTCCATTTTTCCTAGTTCTTTTGGAAAATTTTGCGTGATTTTAATATTATGTCGGGTTAGGGGACTATCTTAGCAAGCCATTTCGATGAATTACTGCTGCAGTATTTCAGGTCTTGTCTAAACATTTAATTTTTATTTTTTGCATTGTTTACATTGCACATTTTGAGTGGACACATGTCAATATTATCTTAATATAGCAAATAATATTTGCACGATTCTGTTGGAGTTAAAGATGATGTGAACAAGTGGTAAGTTTTATGGCATTATTGTCATTTTATTATTGATTAAATGATTAGGGGGAAAAAACACAAAGGTACGGGGTGCTAGGTCCGTTTAGAAATGGAAAAAATGCTAATTTAACCACTAGTTTATTTAATTAAAAAAACCACTAATTTAACGGTAACCAAAAAAAAAAAAACACTAGGGCCTGTTGGAATATATAGTTACTTATGTTGATCCAGAACATTACTGATTTTCTTCTTATAGTTCATAATAAATTTTTAAAATATGATCTGTCCACTTCACAATTTCAAGTGTTTAAACATTTTTTAAACTTATTCTTACACTAAATATTTCTTTTTTCTTTTTAATTTTTTTTTCCAAAAGGCAGACGTGGGCAGAGTCCAAGTTATTTTTTTAGCCCCTAATTCCCCAAGATTTGTACTTTAACTTGAACGTGGGATTTAACTTTTAAATCTTCACAGAAATATACTCAAAAGCCACTCAATTAAGCCCTAAAGATAACTGAAAATATCTTTAAGATGTTTGATGTGTTATCTAATTAGTAGAGTGCACAAATTTTCTTCTTCTTTCTATGTATATTGACAATATGATGGGACTTTGCACCTTAAATAATATTATGGACACTCATTTACTCAAGAAACCCATATGTTAATTTTTTAAAAAAATACTTTTAATTTATGAATCTATCAAAAAACCCAAAGGCAAAATTACCCTCTGAATTAGGTTTTTGGTAATAGTGGCAGATCCAAGACCTTATAATACCTTCGACTAAGTATAAACTGATTATTAAATTTCATATGTAGAAAAATAAAATATACCTAATAAAAGGACATTAGGAGTTTTACCCCTAAAAATATTTATTCTATACAAAATAATTATATTTAAGAAAGCAGAAAAAAATTTGCAACTCAAATAGAATTTTAAGAGTACTAAAATGGTCCCAAGCACATAATTAGCATGCTTAAAAAATTTTTAAAAATTAAAATTTGTTCATCTTTTTAATTTAAAAAATTATTTTAGTGAAAAATAACAACAATAAATTGAGCTCATGGAAACTCAATAGCTCAACTTTGAGGTGTCTTCAATTTAAAGAGGACAACTTCCCTTAAGCAGACAAGCAATTTCTTCTTTAAATTTCTCAAAAAACATGACCTATATATCTACTACAAATCTATTGCCTAATAGGCTAAGAGAATTACTGTTAATTATATATACTCTAAGGTCTAATTCTCTATCCAAACGAAATCCTAACCAAATATGAAAATTTAAAAATAATAATAATAAAATAATTAGGGTTAGCGAAAAAATCCGAGCCAGCCTAACCTCAACATGTGGGTCTAGACAAGAGCTTAAGAGAAAAAGCACGGCCTAGGCCAAACTCTCTATTTTTTAAAAAATAAATTTATAAATAAAAATCTGAAAAATAATTAAAAAGAAAACTTAAATCCTTAATTCATAAGTCATAATAATTCAAGAAAGCCTAAAATTATAATAGTAAACTCTCTCTTAAGCCTTAATTAGTTAAAAAAAATGCTAGAATTACAGAATATAGTACTAAGAAATTATAACTGTAAGCTCTTATTTGCTTCATTTATTATTTATTATTTTATTTTAAAAATGTCAATTCTTTAATCCATAGTTGATTATAACAACTTGTTGATTATTAACTCATTATAAGTTTACAATCATCTAAAAAAATATTTAAAAAATATGTGAAAGCCGTCTAAGCCTAGTCAAAGTCCAAGCTTTATAATTCCCTTAATATGAGCTTAGGCTTGTGCTTAGGAAAGATCGGCCCAGGCACCAATTTTCCATCCTTACAAATAAGTAATAATCTATGGAGTTTGATAATTTAGAGCCAGTTTGGGAATACTGTAATTTTTAATATAATTATTGTTAGCTGTGCTATAGAATAATCAGTTGTAAAGAGAATCAGTTAAGTGTTTAATAAATTTTATTTTTAGAAGTACTGTGAGTTTTGAAAGCAATTATGGACATTTGACAAATCTAGCTATTAAATTGTTAAGAGAAAATAAATGGCTAAAATGTATATAATGTAGGATAAAATTTACTTGTACATATAAAAACATGTACATACAATATTTTTACTTGTGTATTATAATAATATTAACTAAAAATAAATTTATAATATATTGATTTTATTTTCTTATCTTAAAACAATTGATAATTAAATTTATAATATAGTGAAACGAATTTAATAATAATTCAACCAGCAAATTGATATTAATAAATTTATATTGATGAATTATAATAAAAATTTATTAAAATATTAATTTTATTTCTAATTTGAGTAAGGATAATTTTGAATTTAGGTAATAATTTTAAGGATATTTATGGAATTGTATTAAAAAATAAAATTAATTCTCAAAACCTAATCTAAAAGTTACTCCCTTCCAACTTTTCAAAATCAGCTCTAATATAGTTGATTTTAAAAAAAGTAATTTTGATTTTTTATCAAACATTAAAATTAGTTTTTAAATTTTTAAAATTATTTTTAAACCTTTCAAAAGCAACCTCAAACAGACTTTAATAATAAATACAATTTCTTTCCTTCATTGAGAAAATAACTTGAAATTTTTGACTCTACATGTGGAGCGAAAGTGGTGGTTGACCACTTATTTTATTTTATTTTATTTTTTTTTTGGGTCGTTGATCGGTGAGGGTCATGAAGCAGAAAAGAGAAAGTGAAAATAAATAGTTGGGAAATATATTTTTAATATTAAGTAGTACTTTCGTAATATATTGCATGGTGGCAGTTTTGTAAATGTCAGTAAAAGTGTTATTATTGTTTTTTAAGGATCTATAGCACTATACAGCCGTGTGTTGGCCATCTATGGTTTGCTAACCTTGGTTTAATCTCCTCTTTCCTCTACTCACTCACAACACTCGTTAGAACCTCTAATTATTTTTTTATAGGGGCCCTAAGTCATATTCAAAATCTTCTTCAAATCTAATTAAAAAGTTGATGATTGTCACAAGTCTATATACATTACTTAATTCAATTTCAACGAATGTGAAAATTTTTTTTTCTTAACATATAAATATTTATCAAGTCATAGAAAGGCAGTATGAACCTACTAGTAGGTTCACTGACCTAATTCATACTAAAAAACTAATTTCGGGGGTGGGGTTGCTTAACCATTGCGTTTAAATGTAATTAAAAAAAATTGAGATATTTGGTTGAACATGCGGCCTGTTTTTCGTTGGCATTCCAATTCAAAAGCTTTTAGAAGTCCTTTTAATGCATCCATTTTTGTTGAAAATCTATCTTTCTACCTATTAAGTTGGCTAGAAAAATAGCATTCCAATCTGTGACACCATATTAAAATCTGAAATCATTTGCCCATGTTTACGGAATTAAATAAGTAAACTAAAATCCCAATTGAAAACTAGAAACATTAATACTCAAAATCGATTATATTTAATTACAAATCAATGGTCTAACTCATATTTAAAAATTAATTCATGAATTGAGGAATGCCTCAAAGTTACATTCTTATCCTAATAGCTAATGTAGTTTATATGAGATATGTTCTTTATCAATCGATATACATATATTTATGCGATAAGGGACGTAAGAATTTTACTTGAAGGAAGATTGAAATTGCTTTCTTAATAAGTGCGTAAATAGAGAGAATGACATTTTAGTCCTTAATCTTATTTCATCTTGGTATTTAGCTTTCTCTTCTTTATATATAGTTACATATTTCATCACCCAAGTTGGCAGGCTCACTCACAATATTGAGTAAGCAATTGACTCCGGCCAAACTTTTTTAATCCCTTTAAATTTGTGAAAAGAACAGTTTAATAATATTTCATATTTCTGGCAATTCATTATAAGGAGTACTGGAGTATATCTTAGGTCCTATAGTGGGAATGTGCCGTTCATAATAATTAAGGCATATTAGAGCAGAAAAGCCAGCACCTCCATTTCTGTTGGATGCTTTCAATGCGTTGAGGCTAAAAATTGTACGGGAAGCAGTAACCTTTTCACGAGCTGTTGCTGGCTGTCTGCAACCGCAACGATGTTGACATAATAAATCTAATATATCTCTTTTCAGCTTGCTTGCTTTTTCTTTTCTGTGATAACCCTTTCGGTGGTAGTAGTTATTAGCCGGTAACTTTAAAGAATTGTTGAGGATAGAAATTTCTATGGTAATTATTAGATAATGCTGTCTAGTTGGAATACACTGTCTAAGTTATAAAAAGATATATATATATATATATATATATATATATATATATATATATATATATATAGTCCTTATCTAGTTCGGGGTTCTCATTTTTTCGTGCAGACATGTCATTAAATCGTGCAGTTTAATAAAGTTAGTTTTTAATATTATTAAATAAACCGCGGGCTTGACAACGTGTGCGCATTAAAAAAAAATTAAGGTTGCCCACACCTCGAGATAACTTAATAATACATCCACATTGAAAAAATGAGGGTTTCTGTATGAGAAAAAGACTCTATATATATTAGGGAGATTGTCAATTTTCCCACTATTGTAATTCATATATATATATTCACTCCCCTATTGTTTTTATAATAGCTAATCACCTCTAACGACATAATTTTGTAATATTATCCTTATTTTTAAATATACTTTTATTTATATTTATTACAATTAAAATATTATGAATAGAAATTAAAATAAAAAAATTAAGTATTAAAAACAAGAAATCTATATTTTGATGTGAATAAAAAATTCATAATAAAATTTTTGAACTTTTTATTTTATAAGCATTTTCTTATATTAAATATTTTACAATATTTCAAAATTAAACATAAAAAGTATAAGAAAAATATATTATCATTTATTTTTAATAATTTTTCATCATTTAAGTTTTCCTATAACAACTTTTTATCATGTTACAATGATTTTCTTATATTTACTATAATAAAATATTTATAAAACAAAAAGTACAAAAAGTTTATTATTAAGTTTTGTTTACATCATAACGTATATTTCTTGTTTTTAACACTTAATTTTTTATTTTAATTTCCATTCATATGATTTATTTAATTTATAATAAATATGAATGGAAGTATATTTGAAAATGAGAGATTATTGTAAAATTATGTTGTCAGGGGAGTTATTAGTAATTATAAAAACAGTATGGGGTAAATGACATATACAGATTATAGTAGAGGGGAATTGGCAATCTCCCTATATATTATCTAATCTAGAATTCTGGACTATGTTAAAGTCCAAAATGGTTTAATAGCTTTTCTAAACGTTAATAAAATATAAGGTCTTAGACCAGATTAGTACGGCATACACACACATACATATATATCCATTCTCAGGTGCAGGCTCTCACATTTTTTTTTAATTTGGATATGTTGTTAAGTCATGTGGTTTAATAGTATTAAAAATTGACTCTATTAAATCTTACAGTTAAAAAGTGTGGTTATATTAAAAAAAAAAAAGGGCGTCCATCCTAAAAAAGGTGTAGTATAATTGAATCAGTTTTCAATACACTATAAAACCATGTGATTTAATAGTTTGTCAATATTGATTTTATTAAACCATATGATCTGACAACATATCCGCATGAAAAAAAAATAAAAGGCACTAGCATCAGAGAAGGATGTATATGCATTGTATATATATACACACACATAAAATTAAATTAGCAATGATATTTTGAAGTGTTCGAGAAAAGCAAAAAATTATTTAACTAATTATTAGTTGTCCTCATATATTTGTGTCATTATTCATTTTGTTTTGCCTCCATTTTTGTACATGTATCATATTACTCAATAAATCTAAGTCAATTTCGTCTCTTGGTCGTAAACATGGCGCAATCTAATATAGGTCAAGAAGAAATGCCTTTTGAAATTATAATACAACCATTTTCATATAAACTATTTCCCTAAGGAAAAAGAAATAAAAGATAATTTTTTTTAAGTTTAAATAAATATATGTATAATTATTCTCAAATATGAGTGTCTATATTTTTGAAATATGAATTCAAAATTTTACAATACTGTATATTACTGAAAAATTAATTTACAACATTTTAAAATCTCTAATCTATCTTTTAAAAAAATGCAAGCACCTACAGTTAATATAATTTTTTTATTCAAATTAACACTACCTGCAACATTGGTTGCAATCCTAAGCACAAAATAATCACTTCTTTTTCGCCCAGCTAATTTCCATATTAGCTTCTTATGTATCAGCCTCCTCATCATCTTTCTCTTTAGAACCAAATTTCAGCGATGATTTTTTCGTGCTACAGACCCACTTCTTAACTAACCTGGCCCTATAGTGCATTCACAATTAATAAAGCAATTAAAACACAACGACTTTCCTTCGCTCTAGCCAAATATCAACTCTCATTTACTCTTCCACTAATATATTTATATAGGTCACAATATCCTATCTCTATTCTCATTGCCCTGGTTTTTATTGCAAGAGAGACACAAGGAAAAAAAATGGCGTACGCATACTTCATATGGTTCCTTTTATGTCAGTTTCTTGTGTTTGTTTCCGAAATTCAAGCAAAAATTCCAGCAGTGATAGTGTTTGGAGACTCATCAGTTGATGCGGGGAACAATAATTTTATTCCTACGGTTGCAAGGAGCAATTTTCAGCCATATGGTCGTGATTTTAACGGTGGCCGTGCCACTGGAAGGTTCTCTAATGGCAAAATTGCTACTGATTTTATTTCTGAGGCCTTAGGTGTCAAGCCAACGATTCCTGCTTACTTGGATCCTGCATATAATATCTCAGATTTTGCCACTGGTGTTACGTTTGCTTCAGCTGCAACCGGCTATGATAATGCTACTTCTAATGTACTTGTGAGTGTAAAGCCAATAATAATTACACTGTTGCTTATACAAATATTTAGGTACTAGCCAACTATCATAGCCAATTTGTACACATTGATCTTCATAGTCTTCTATCTTCGTTAGGTTTCTATTTTTCTCTTTTGGGCTAGTTCCATATGTGAAGCTTTTAAATTTGTTCGTGCAAGGCCTAATTGCTTTTAGATCAAACGTCCAATATCAATAACTTTTAAATTTATTATTAATGATTTGCATTGTGTCTGGTTAATTCACAGCTTTAATATAGAATAGGTGCAATTGTTGATCGGCGATATTGCTCACTGAACAATTTTTTATTTTCGGATAATAGCTGTAAATTAAATTGATTTAATTTCCTGTCTTATTTTTTGGCTTGTAGGATGTGATACCTTTGTGGAAGGAGCTGGAGTACTACAAGGGTTATCAGAAGATACTGAGAGCTCATCTTGGAGAGAAGAAAGCATACGAAACAATCAGTGAGGCTCTACACGTAATAAGCGTAGGAACAAACGACTTCCTTGAGAACTACTATGCTATGCCGGCGGGTCCCGGCAGCCGTCGAACTCAGTTCACCATTACAGAATACCAAGATTTTCTTGCAGACATTGCCCAGAATTTCGTTAAAAGTCTTTACAATCTCGGAGCTCGAAAGATCTCTCTCGGAGGGCTGCCTCCAATGGGCTGCATGCCATTGGAAAGAACCACAAATCTAATGGGGCAACATGAATGTGTTGAGAGATACAACAATTTGGCTTTGCAGTTTAATGGCAAATTGAGTGGCTTAGTTTTGAAGTTAAACAAAGAGCTTCCTGGAATCAAACTTGTGTTTTCGAACCCTTATTATGCTTTCATGCATATCCTACGAAAACCCGCTCTTTATGGTACGTTAGTTACTTTCATTTATTTCATTTCTGCCTTTTATGACGTGTCACTTTCTTACAAGTTCACGTAATTGTCTTCACTCCTAAATGCTTTACAATTATAAAGACTTTTTCTTCTTTTCCTCCAACTACTTTTGAAGAATATAAATATTTTTTTGGTTTCGACAATTAAGAACATTCACACTGATCATGAAGTTAGTTGACGAGGTTTTTAATGAGTTCACGGCTTGTAGTAACTAGATTCTTAAAAGTCACTTATTATAAATCCTTAATAATCAGCAATGTTATTCGGATTAAAAAAAAATTAGATAAAATGTTGACAAAAACTATAAGTTTAGCCTCTTTCTCCATTTTTTTTAAGGAATTTGTAGAACTTTTATTAATGAGAGAAAGAGAGGATACGAATGAATTACAAGTCAATTACATGGTGAACCGATATCTGAAAAATCCCGAGGGTACTCGAGCAAACCCTTTCTAATAGAGGGAGACAGATCATCCCAACAAACACAATATGTGCTAGATAAGCCCAAATTGTTTGGTTTGAAAATATATTATTCGAAATATATGCAAGTGAACTCATATATACATATATCAAACTTATTTTATGGTTATTTTGGGTGACAGGATTCGACGTTACAGCATTGGCATGCTGCGCAACGGGAATGTTCGAAATGGGCTACGCATGCGCCCGTGACAGTATGTTTTCATGCTCAAATGCTGATAAATATGTCTTTTGGGATGCCTTTCATCCGACGGAGAAAACTAATCGCATCGTTGCTGATCATGTGATCAAGTCTGCTCTTGCGAAGTTTATTTGATAAAACGGCACTACATGTATGCCTCGCGTAGGCCTGTGTTCTCTCTGCTGTATGCATAGTGACTTTGTTACCCAAATATATGTAATAATATTAATCATATATATAGTTTTTATCTTATTTGAGTTTGATATTCGAATAATTTCGGCATTTAATTATCTGTGAATATAATAAGTATAGTAAATATTACAAATATATAATTATTCTGAAGTGTAGGTGCCCACACCTTAAAATAATTATTTATGTGAAATGTGACAATACAACATTGCACATAAATGAATATATTGTGCTGTCCAGGCATAAAATTTATCATAAATAATGTCGTCCTATTTTGTGTAATCTTTTGGCCATATGTTCACAAACCTAAATGATGAGGATATATCAATCATGCATAACTACGAACCACATTGTCGTACAATATTAATTCATTTGTCGCCAATTGACACGCATTTTTTCATTTTTTTCAGACTGCATGTAGGCAATTTTCAAACACACACACAGTATATGCTAATAATGTGTAAGAAAGGAAGCAAACAAAACGGTGTCGGCTAACGTTATAACATTGTCCAACGAGTAATGGTCAAGACATAATATGCATAATTAATTAATGGCCTCATATTAATTGCTGAATTACAGTGAAAAAGGAACAAGAAGAGGCTAGAGAGTGATCTTTGTTTGCACCCCGCTGTCCTCGAATTTTCCCGACCTCGACGATTCCACCATCCAACATGGACTATTTCATCGCCAGTCATGCCCCAATCTCGTTTGCATCCACCAAAATTCCACGTTCACTCCCGGTCATGTATTTTCATTCGAGATTAACATTTGACTCCCTGACCTCTTACATTTTCATAAAATGAGGACATAATTTATACATTGTATCAAATATGTCCTCTATCTGGAAGTCTCTATTCTTTATTCAAAAGACATAAAAATACCTTTGAATGTCAAGATTATATTGCCATACTCATATTGGAGCTTGTCAAATCTTAATATATGAAGGTTAATTATTTAGTGATTAAAAAGAGGGGTCATCGAAGTGGTAGTTTGAGTTGGCATGTTGTGTTAAATTTGAACTGAATATATATTAATAGTATCAAGGCTGAACCAACCAATTTATTATTCCGTCATAATCATGTTATTCTTCTGACATAATTTTACCAATTTTTTTTTAAATCCTATTTTAACATATTTTCATACTTTTATTTTAAGACACTGTCTATAAAGCTCCAAAAATTTTACTTTAAATATAGCTAAATGATTTTAAGCATGACAAATATATTTAATATAATATAATTAATTGAATAATTAATCATGTTATAAACAAGTTATCGTATTAAAAATTTAAATCTAAACTCAGTAGGATATTAAATATCTGTCTCAAATTCAACTCAGTTAATAATTATTACAATTTTAATGAAACTAAATTTATTTATTTGTGTCATATTAATGGGTTGTGTAAAAAAAAAAAGTCTCCTCTACTTCGTCGCCGTCCTTTAATAGTATACGCACTATCTACATATGTTCCTATCTAAGAAATAGAACAAAAATAGGAAGCTATATGTTATTATATTCCTTATTCGTTAATTAATAATATATTAACAATAGGGATGTCAATAGAGAGGGGAGGGGATCAATCTCTCTGTATCTATTCCCGATATTTTGTGTATGTCCACATTCCCTTTTCGTTCCCATCAGAATTATTTGAAAGAATCCATATTTTCTTCCCAAATAATAACATGGGATCCCTGAGAGTCCCCGATACCCGAATAACTAATACATTTTTTTTATTTTCGATTTTAAGTTAATTATATTAAAATAAAAAATTCAAATAAAAGTAAAGTTCGAAATATGTCTTACATTAACATTGATCCATTGCAAAAGTCACATGCAAAATACAAATTATCAAAATAATTATCTTTGTTAATCTTCATAATCCTATAATAAAAAGAAAAAGAATTTACTTTTATATCGATAATAAAATAAATAAAATAAATGTAGATACTTAATTAATATTTTTAATAAAATAATTTTTGGACTAATAAAATCTACCCGACCTTTTTAATGTCCTAAATAAAATGTAAGACTTTAATTAGTTAATTAGGCCTAAAAGTTTAAAAATATAAATATTTTGATTTTTTTATTTTTATCAATATTTTATAATTTTATAATATAATTCAAAATTTATTATTTATGTAATAGTAATTTTAAAAAATAAAATTAAAATTAAAAATTGAAATGAGAGAAATGGGGAGGGGATGGGGATGGGAATTCCACCTCATTCTCGTTCCTTTCTCGAATAAAAAATTAGGTAAAAAGTTTTCTCTATTTTTTCTCCGAATAAAAAATTAAGTATAAAATTATACTCATATCTTCCCAAAATAAAAAAATTTTCAAAAATACCCATCTCATGAATTTTTTTTGCCATGCTTAAGTAACATAAGCCATCTGAATTTAGTCAACGTAGTCAGAGAAGCTGAAGAGATAAGCGCGTTAGTCAATCACGAACCTTGTTCAGAAAATATAAACAATTTAAAAAGACGCTGCTAGAATTAATAACTCTGAAAATTTCAAAGACAGAGTTCAAACAGACCAAATTATACTCAAAAAACAAAAGCCAAAACCAGTTTCCAGTTATAATTAACCAAAGACTTTGGAGAATCACTCTGATCCCGCAAATAATAGAAGCTCAAGATTATGAAGAAGCTGAGCAATATGAAAGGAAAAGTTCACCCATCACCGGTGCCAACTTTATCATTTCTTCCACCAACAATCCTAACCCTAGCTGCAGCTCTCTCGCCCGAAGACAAAGAAGTCTTGGCCTATCTCATCTCGTTCTGTGGCAGCACCAGCACCAATAGTATTAATACAACGGCTAATAGTTACAAAACTACCCACAAAAGTACTCGTGGCGGCAGCGGCGGCGATGGTGAGCACGCGCCTTTGTTTAATTGCAACTGTTTTAGGTGTTACAAGAGTTTTTGGGCACGTTGGGACATGTCACCAAACCGTCAACTGATACATGAGATTATAGAGGCCCATGAAGAAGGGTTGTTTCGAGAGAATAATAAGAGGAGTCTCAGGAAGAAGAAGAAAAGGGGCAATAAGAGAGTTTGCGATGATGATCAGTTTAAAGACGGAGAGTCGGCCTCGCCGGAACTGAGCAGTTCAGATGCTGGTGCGGCTGCTTCTGAGGATCTTGGTGAAGGTGATCATGGTGGTGAAGATGACAATGAAGTGGAAGACGAGAAAGGGTCCGTTGCGAAGGTTGTGAATTTTCTTGGAGAAAGGATTTGGAATTTTTGGGGTAGAAATTAGTTAGATTAATTTTCCCTGTTAGAGGAAGTTTTAAATTTTTTTTTTGTCCTGTTTAAATCTTTTTCTTGAATATTTTTTTTTTTTACCAGATATCAATTGATTAATTTCTGTACTGTAATCACAGAAATTTATCTGGTTTTCCCGCATCTGTGTATAAATATAAATCCAGTTTCATCTACAACCAGTTGTACGAAATAGTAAGAGACATGTTAATGTTACTCATATAACAATAAAAGCTATTCCCTTGTACAATTTTGAGCCCTTTTTTTGCGAGTATTGGGCAAGGGCCTAAAGTCTTGATAAGAAAAGTCGAGGCTTGACGAAGTTGAAAAGCCATCCGCGAGCAAGAGAAGAGAAGGAGCAACAAGGGCAGGTGTGGCATTTTCTTTTTGTTGAAATTCTTAGTAATTAATTTCATTAGTTTTTGAGACTGTATTGAGTGGTCTTGGTTTGAAAGTGTCAATGGTCAATGTAATTCAGCTTTAATTTGATCGACGATAAGTAAGCATAGACTAAAGCTGTCGTATCACCGTCAGTTTCGTGAATTCTCCAATCAGTTCTGAGGAAGGTTATATTTGATATTGAAGTTGTGTAACTTAAAGTTATGAAAAAAATTATAATTATTAAATATAAATTAATAATATGTAATAAATATGAATTTTAAATAATAATTTTAATAAAATTATTAAAGATCTAATAAATTTTCTATCATATAAAAAAAAATTATACTAATATAGTTTATAAACTACAGTAATTATTGTTTACCAATTACTTTAGTGATGTAATTTTTAAGTTACAGTTATCTAATTTCAATCGCAAACGCACCGTGAATCATACTCAAAACATATACACAAATCATACAAGATCATCGGCTTCTGCATGTATTCTCTTATTATATTAGAAATATTATGTATTACAAAATTGACAAATAATGGGGAAATGCTCTTTGCAACCGTTAGTATGTTACAACATTTTTTGTCATTATACTCTCTTAAGTTGTTAGTAGAGATGGCCAATGGACCAGATGGCATGTGGCGCGACATGGGCATGTATAACACAACACGGCACGAGCACGTTTTGGTAGGGCATGCGGCACAACACAATACACATGTAGGCTGGCCCGAACTTAGAATTTTAGGTGCGCGGGCCTTAAAAGCACGGCACGATTAGAGATAAGCTAAGCACAACACGATTAGAGATAAGTTAAGCACAACACAATGAAAAAGTCCACAATAAGCATGTTTTATTTTTTAATGAAAATAAGCTTAAATTTTATGATTTTATAAATAATTTGAAATTAAATTTTTTAAATTCATTTAATTCTTAGTCTAAAAATAATGTTATAATTTATTTATATTAATAATTTATTAAATAAATAATTGATATCATGATTTTAATGAATAAAATTATAACTGTCGTGATTTTATAAATATACATTAATATTATTGTAAACTATGATCTATAGCTCTATGTAAGTCCAAGTTAACAATTAAGATAACCGTTAAGAAAAATTTATTGTTATTATTGTTGTTAAGTATTAAAAAAAATCTAATACTATAAGGTCAAACTTAGTAATTAATATTACATTCTCTTACTATTATTAGTTTATTATTATTGAATTGAGTTTTAAATTTTCGATTCTATTAAATTTGAATAATGTTATAGGCCTAAAATATATATATATATATATATATATATATATATATATATATATATATATATATATATATATATATATATATATATATATATATACTTGAAAAAAAAGTACACCAATAGCTTGGCATGCGCTCTTAAAAAAATTAAAAAAGAAAAAGTTATTGGGTTTATTTTCTTAGGCACGGCCCACGGCACAACACATGTGGACACGACACGTGTGCTGGGTCGAGACTAAGCAAAAAAAAATTAGACGCGGCACAGCATAGCAGCAGCATGAAATATATAATGGACATGGCACGGCACAGGCACGGCACACGTATGGATCTTGCTTTGATGGGCCGAGCCGCCACGGCACAGCCCATTGAGTATCTCTAGTTGTTAGTAGTAATGCTCAATTGCACATGTACCTATTTGAAGAGTATAATCAACGAATTAAGAAGCATAACAAAAAATGGTGAAGGATACTATCATACCATAAATATACCATAATTGAAGGCGACAAAAAAAAAAAATAATAAGAGCCAGTTATTTCATAGTTTCATTAGTTTGTAATAGATAAGGCCTTTTGGCACTCTTTAAAATTTTCTTAAAATTATTTTTTTATTAAAATTTTTTAGATAATCTACCATAAATTAATTTATTTCTTCTCTTGAAGGGAAATTCAATTAAAATTTAGATAATTTTTTTCAAAAACATTTTACACTTGCCCGTTTCATAATTTATTTTGTATATTTGAATTGAAAAATAATTTTTTTGATAAAATCTTAAGGTTTTAGAGTTATGAAGATAGAAATTATCTAAGAAGAAAAAAAGATATGAGATGAATTTAATTTTTTGGAATTTTTTACAATTTTAAAAAGAAATTTATGTAAAATCTTATGGAAAGTTAATTATTTTTAATATATGAATTTATATTTTATCAATTAAATTGAAGTATTTTAAAAAATAAATTCAAAAGGGGTGGTGTTAATTTTAATATATGAATTTATATTTTATCAATCAAACTATAGGTATTTTAAAAAATAAATTAAAAGGGGTGTTAAAAGCGCTACTTAAATGAAACCCAAGCCCAGAATGCTTGAAACCCAAGTTAAGCCCAATTAAAACTAAAACGTCACGCTTTTCAAAAAAAAAAAAACTAAAACGTCACACAAAAGGCGCACACAAAAGGCGCACAATAGCACTCACCACCGCAAAAAAGTGAAAAACTACTTGCTGTCCTGTTGCCTCTTCTTCACTAGCAAGCAAAACCTACAAACTCAATTCTTTTTTGCCATTTCATCACAACTATCTGATCGGATCGATCAGCCAATCACATGGAAGAGCTCTTTGACACGATCAACGTCCGAGACCTCCTCTCAACGCACGACCTCACGGACCAAACGGCACCACTCACCGCACCGGATCTTCGCCTTCTAATCTCGCGCCTCGAGTTTCATTCCCTCCAAATTAAATCCAAAGTGCAATCCTACATTGCATCCCACCACCAAGACTTCGCCTCGCTCTTCTCCCTCTGCAATGACGCGGTTTCGAGAACGGATGAAATCTCAACCGACTTGTCGGATATTTTGGGACTGATTTCTTACCGTCCGATTGATAAGGAAGTCAAGGAGATAATTGATGAGGTGAGTGCGAAGATGAAAGAAGCGAGGGTGAAAAATGAGTTGTTGGAGTTGGTGAGGGCAATTGTGGAAATTGGTGAGAGGTTGAAAGGAGTGAACGAGGCATTGAGAGATGGACGGCTGAGATTTGCTGCTGAGGAACTGAGGGAGTTGAAGAAAGCTTTGAGAGTTGGCGATGAGGATGCTAGTGAGCCGTTAGTGTATGGTTTGTTAAGGGAGGAGTGGCTTGATTGCTTCGAGGAGGTAATGCGCTTTTTTGTTTTTTTTTTTTAATTCTGTCTCTTATTATGGTATTTCTTTGGTTTCTGAGGAATTGAATGCTTCTTGTTTTTACAACTGTGGTGGATCCATTTTCTTTCTTTCTTTTTTTTAAAATAAAAATATGTTTTTAAGTTTGCGTGTGATAGATAGTTTTTTGTAAGTTCTTAAACGAAAAAATGAAAGTAAGTTCTGAAGGACTAAGTTTGGTTGCCAAGAAAATTGAGGAAAATGAGTGAAATTTTGAATTTGAATGTACAAGTGAAAATTTAGATTAATTAATTTGCGCATACATGGAGTTTGACATCGAAGAAAGTTTACTTGTATTGGAGAAAATGATTTCGTAAGTCTTATTGTTACTGTGATATTTATTTTAGTGTGATGACTATTTTACTTTGTGATTTTTATATTGAGTTTGTCATTGGTTTTTAGAGGAACTAGATTTGGGTTTGTAGATTCAAGAGTTGCTTGTGAAGTTCGTGGAAAGTGCTGTGCGCTTCGAGAAGGAATCTAATAGAGTTTTGGTTAAGTATCAGCTGACTGTTGATGGACTTGACGGGATTGAGCTTCGTACGGTTCTGGAAGCAATGGAGGTGAGTTTTGTACCGTATGTTCCATCTACTTCCATTTGTGCCAATTGACTTTTTATTTTTTTATTTTTTGGTTTGCTGGAACTTAATCATTATATGTTGCAAAGACATTACAAGTAACACTCCAGCTCTTTTAGATCACTGTTACAAAAAGAGAAGGCATTTGTCTGCAAATTTTCCAAGGTTTTTTCATTTATTAATTGTTACGGGATTTCTGTAGGTGGTTGGAATTTTAGATTATGGGTTAGCAAAAGTTGCAGATTTGACGATCAAATAT
The DNA here is from genome assembly GCA_030444775.1 of Atalantia buxifolia. Lineage (NCBI taxonomy): Eukaryota > Viridiplantae > Streptophyta > Magnoliopsida > Sapindales > Rutaceae > Atalantia > Atalantia buxifolia. The sequence goes on from CM059832.1 coordinate 12,807,466, forward strand.
GTTCTCTCTCCTGCTGTAAGTTATGGATCGCCTATTACATTTGTGGAAGAGTTAAATCCAGGCCCAGAAAAAATGAGCAAAGCAATTTTGAGGATGGTACCATCTGTTGATGATAAGGTATTTTTATGTGAAACAGCTGAATGTTGGATTGGTTCTATATCTCTGATTTCTAATAATGGAAGAATTTGTGGTGTGAAGTAAACCTTGTTTATATTAGCATTTTCCTGGAAATCTTATACTTTATGTTCCTTTTCTCTGAATCTTTTTTCAGTCATAGTAATTTTGATGGAACAAATGCATCTGCTAGTTTATGTATCCCACGGGGATGTAATGGTCTTGTCTTGACTTTTTGATTTAGCGGATCTTATATGCTATTTAACATTTTTTCTCAAATTTTCAGATTGAAAATTTGGATGGAAAAACTATCTATTCAGGGATTATTCAAGTTGTTAAATTTATCCATAAATGCATATGCCTCCAAAATGGTTCTTGGGTCCGATGTTTTGGAAGATTGACGTGGCCAAGGATATCAGAGCTGATAATTTCTAACTTCCTGTCTAAGGTTTGTCTTTCTAACCTTTTGATGTATGTCTTCAATCTTTTACACTTTCTGTCTCAATATCTGAAATTTATCACACAAGTGCTTGTTATCTTTTGATTCAGGTTGTCCCTGAAGATGCATCAAAACTTGCTGACTTTCAAAAGATTATCAACCATACTTCAGAATTTGAGGCTGCTTTAAAGGAAATGATGTTCATTTCGGCGTCTGATAACAAGGATGCAAGATTGAGCAATTTTGCTGAAAATGTTGAAGTGCACTTTGCATCTAGGAAAAAGACAGAAATCTTGGCAAAGGCTAGAAACTTGCTTCTGCAATGTGACTTTGCTGTTCCCCAAGTGAGCTTTAGGCATTGGCATGCATGTGTTTCTAGCTGTTTGTAATATGTTAACAGTGGAGTAAAGGATTTTTTCCCCCCTCTACAGGAATATACTGGGAAGGATCCTATATGTAAGAATGATGGGATGGCTGTTGATTCCTCTGAACATGTTGTTGACTTGCTATTTATGTCTGAGAGGTGTGTTGTTTCAAAAGCAGCTTCTCAACTTATGAAGCTGGTGCATCAGATACTTCAGGTAGTTAATTCAAAATATTTAGTAATAGGATTTTTTCATCTAATGCAGTGGTACCATAAATATGTGAGTTCTTCTATGCCACAAGGGACACCGCCATTGTGCATCCATTTAGTTGTTTTTGATGCTGTTATAGCAGATTATGGGAAAAGTGTATCAATTTCTTTCTGGAACACAACTATGTATCCTTGTGGATCCAAATTGAGATCCATATTGTGCTCTCCTTTGTGCCATTTCGGGCCTGTTCCCAAAATCTAAAATGTTATTGACTATGTCATGTTACTGCTGTATGATTCATTTTAAGTAATGTTATACAAATTTTATTTTGGTTTTTCTCTTTTGAATGACTATGAACATGCATGTCTCTGGAATATTATTCAATGGAATTATGTGCAGGATATTTGCTTATCATCGACGAGAGTGGCTTTTGAATTCTATTGTGCTGCTAGGGATGCTATACTGCTTTATGAAGCTATTGTTCCTGTGAAGGTAAGTGCACGGAGAAAGTGGTGCAACTTTAAAATTTACCTCAAAAACCATCTTATAATGTAATTGGTATGGATGACTGTTGGGATTACTTCTCTTTCCATTTCTAAAATAAATATTATCAAATTAGCTTAATTTTACCAAATCTTGTACTTGTGGTTCTCATTCGAGTTATAGTTGATTCTGCTATCTTCACTAGACACTGATGATATCTTGCTTGGGCCTTGCTCTGGGTCTCGCAGAGTCTCTTGTGTTTCAGTTTCAATGTTTTATTTGTTTTCAGTTGCTAAGTTCACAAGTTGTATATTTTGTTCTCTGTCAAAATAACATCCTCTATGAGTTTAAAACTAAACACGGAATCTTAGTGAAGCAAGTTTTCTGAAGATAATTTCAGAGCATTTTGATAACAAAAATTTTTTCTGTGAGTTGAATGGATAGCTGCCTTTCATTGTCTGTATTTGCACCAAGAGTATGTTAATAACATTCAGTTTTGACTTATGAAGGTAGAAAGGCAGCTTGAGGGGATCAACCAGGTTGCTGTGCTGATGCATAACGATTGTCTTTATTTATCGCAAGAGATTCTTGGGTTTGCATTTGAGGTATGAAGAAATTTCTGTAGCAATAATTTATTTGCACACACGAAAGCTCTTATTTTCTCGGTCCCACGTACCTAATTGCTCATATATATGGTTGCTTGGATATATTCTGGGATATTATTTAACTGTTTTAGCTAAACTGCCTTTTTTAAAAATAATAATGATAATAATAATGGAAATGCAACCTTGGATTTTGGGTACTAAAGAATTTGAACCTCATATTTCAGTATCACGCAGACTTCCCAAGTTCCATTAAGGAACATGCTGTGTTTGCGGATATGGCTCCAAGATTTCATCTAATGGCAGAAGAAATACTGCAAAGGCAAATTCAAATAGTTATTTTTAACTTGAGAGAGGTATATTTACAGAATTCAGATTTGGAATTGGCAAGAAGATTTTGAAAGCTATCAGCATTCATGAATTGTTCAAATTGCTGCTTTGTTGACTCTGCATATCATTTTATTGTTAGGCCTTAGATGGTGCTGATGGATTTCAAAATACTCATCAGATGCAAAAATTTGAATCCGCAAAGTTTAGTATAGATCAGGTAACTTTGCTTTAAATTTTATGCCATGCTTCTGTTCTTCTTATTTTGTCTTTGTGTTTTCTTTCCCAGTGAGCTAAGTGTTTCTTCATCAGGTTGTTTTTATTCTTGAGAAAGTTCATATTATATGGGAACCACTTTTGCTTCCTTCAACTTATAATAGAAGCATGTGTGCGGTTCTAGAATCAGTGTTTTCTAGAATAACAAGAGATATTCTCCTCCTAGATGATATGGCTGCTGAAGAAACGTTGCAGGTATGATTTTTTGCTCTCCATTCTAGTTTGTAATTTTTTAAATCCTTGAGTTTTAGTTCACCATCTTATCTGTTAACTTGTTTTCAGCTTCAAAGACTGATACATTTGATGCTTGAAAACTTATCTTCTCTATTGGAGTCCCTTGCTGCCGTCAACCAGAAGGGAAAGACAGAAGGGGACTTTGCTCGCCCTCTTGATGATCTCACACCTTCTTTATGCAAAATCCGCAAACTGGCAGGCATGTTTTCTCACTATTGTCAAAATTCTTTCTTGAAATTGGTAGATAAGTAATTGTGATTACTAAAATGTAATTCTTTCCTTTTTATCTTTCAAATATTTTACCAGAATTGCTAGATATGCCTTTGAGGTCCATCACAGCAGCATGGGAAAGTGGAGAACTGCTCAGTTGTGGTTTCACATTATCAGAGGTACAATGTAATCTGTTTTGCAGATACTTTTGCTGGGTTTTAAACTTGTGCTATGTTCTTGGACTTTCTGTATTGGAAATTTCTTTTCATTCTACATTCAAAACAGTAGAAGAGTTTTGTTTCAGAAACCTCATCCCATATGCAATAATATGTATCTTTTTTTTTATTATTATGAATAAGAATAATAATATGCATCTACACATATACATGTGCATATACATATGGCATCATGTGGTTTTATATTAATTCTGCCTGTTTCATTGTGTTCACAATCTCATTGCTGCCGCAGATAGAAGATTTCATCAAAGCCATATTTGCAGATTCAACTTTAAGGAAAGAGTGTTTATGGAGGATAGAAAATGTTCCCTTGTAGAAGTTAACAGTTGCCAAAAATTTTTACAACTGAAATGAGAGAAGAAAATATTAGATCCTGCAGCAACGAAATTGATGGCGTTATCATCCTGATCCAACCACACTGGTGAAACGGATTGTTTTGGTGTAGATTTATGTAAGGTTCATCGACTGTTTAACTTGATACCCTTGTAGTTCAGATATATGTTTCATGTACATTATCCTTCATCGGCAGAGAATGGTAAATGATTTATTTTCCTTGGATAAAAAAACATAGATATTTCGTGTAGATCATAGAAGGCAAGATTCTGGGCAAATACATGAACCATATGAGATACCTTTCAAAGAAGTTAACCCGTTCTAACCTCATGACTAATGGAGCCAATAATCGATGAATTTTACTCCCCAGTTAACAGAAATAATTTTTGATCCACGAGTGGCAGAAGTTTTCAGATGTCGCATATGAAAAATGGCAAATATGTTCTGGGAAACGTTATCGTATCCACGGAACCATGTTGTTTGTTGATAAAGAACGGTAGCAGCAATTCTATTCCGACTTTGAATGGTTAAGAATGACTTGAGAACAATCGGGGCGAATTTTTTCACACTACTAAAAAAGTCAATTGTAAATACAATAACATTAGTAAGACACAATGACGTTGATTAATATCAAAATTGTTCTTAGACTAACTTATCAACCAGTCTTAATCTGCCTTTTACTGTTCAAATGGATTGCAAATCATCCTCGCTTGCTGCCTATTCTGCCATGAGTTCTTCAAGGGAGAATTCATCCTCTTCAATGATTTGTCCATCTTTTCCGTCCCATGGTTCAGTTTTCACGATAGAAGGAGTGCCATCTAGAGGCAAATTGCCCTTTCCTCCACGCCCAGCTTCCTTGACAAACTCTCTGGAAAAACAAATCAAATACACTCAATGTTTATGTTCATTTCAAAAGTGCATTCCAGATAAGGCAGAAACAGAAGGCTTACAGAATATGCTCGAGCTCAAATGCACTTTTTAGTGGTGTATAAACTCCTTTCTTCACATTCAAGGCTACCAGAGCTGGATACCCATAGCCACCAACTCCAACGCGGTTCTCAAGATCTGGCTGCTTACCCGCAGCTGCCCAAACGAAGCTGCAAAACAGAAGTTTTGTAATTAGAACTCTTTCAACCATAGTTTCTACACATTTGATTGATATATAGATAATTATCTGCAATAAACAAATCTAAGGAAGTCCCATGTACTTGCCTGTAATGACCCCTCTTGAACTTTTCTGCAACTGATAACAACATCTCAAGGTACTTGTTCCTTCCTTCCGCCTTGGAGTCCAAAATGTCAGGCAGGAATGAAACAAAGCAGATGGCCGCTGAGCCACACTTCTCTTCCATGACATCCTATATAGAAAGATAGCAATTTCATAAACATATCGTTGGAATACTAGATGAAATGGAGGATTAACAGCAAAGAGAAAAAGAATTACTTGGCTGGCAAGTTCGATCACTTCAGGTGGTGCAACATTTGTTTCCAGCTGTTCCAGAGCAAATGATTCAATAGCTCCCGCAGTTCTGGCACCCTCATAAGGAAATGGGCTATCTTTGTCAGCACCAAATACTAAGATGGTGGGGAATCCTTGAACATTGAATTTGCTCATCAAAGACTGGCAAAAGCACTCCATTAGAACCACAAAGTTTGAAAAAATATAATCAAGGCAAGCAACAAAAAGAAATCAATTTTGACTGGTTCATTCTGGTAATTTGTTTCTTTTGATATACAAATCTTCAGTTTTCTATAAATATCTCTATGCTCTAGCACTTGCTATAATATTCAAGGGGGGAATGAATAGTACACAGGATTACTGCATTCCAAGAATGGCAAAGATACCATATTACCTTCTCAGAGTCGCAATCAACATGACCCAGTTTCACTTTGCCCTTCAAGTTATTAGCAGCCTTCTTCCACTCAGGAGCCAGCTTTTTACAGTGTCCACACCTTGAGAAAAATAATTTGGACGAATTTTATCACATCACTATAATAACAGTTCCTGTATATAGATTCAGCACAATCTTCTAAAAAAGTACAAGAAAGGCCTAAGATGGCAGCTACCTTAAATATATACTACCATGTTCATGCATACACATAGATGGACATGTATGGATACAGATAGCATGTAACATCAATTAGACCATTATTCACTTCCAGCGGTAATTTATCACCCAATCATTGAAAGCTCCTCGATAAACAATGACAAGCATTTCCATTTATGAGCACTTACCAAGGTGCAAAAAACTCCACAATCCAAAGATCTTTGCTTTTGAGCACCAACTCATCAAAATTGCGAGAATTCAATTCTATAGACTCATTAGAATCAGATTTAGATTTATCACTTGAGCCTCCAGTTGCTTTCCCACTTAGACGTTCCTTCAATAGTGCCTTTATCTGCAACAAGATCCGTAATACTTAAAAATGTGAAATGACTTTTCAACTCAAGTTCTAAGCATGAACACACAGGTAATCCTCTCTATATAATAACCATTCCCAATCACCAGAATCATTCAACCATTATCTGAATAGTAACCATTCCCAATCACCAGAATCATTCAACCATTATCTGAATAGTAACCATTCCCAATCACCAGAATCATTCAACCATTATCTGAATAGTAATCAATAAGTTATTGAGTCATTATATATTAACATTCCTTCCCCCTTCTTTTTGTGATATGTTCAGATGGAAGTCTTCATCTTTTTATTTCATAAGAAACTACACCAAAAAACTAAATATGGCGGTTGGTATGTGACAACCATGCATGAAGGCTCCAGATATGGATAGGCCAAACCCACAACCCAGCTCCTCAAATGAGAGTTAAAAGTGTTCTAAATTGCTTCAATCGCTGTTTGGGTTGAGTATGGCTTTCAAACACAAAATTAACGCCTTTTACTTAATGATGACAAAAGCAAACTGTCACATTCTTTAGTGATAGCAAGAGAAGTCAATTCTGGAGCATTTCACTGAAGAAACTGTAACAAACCTGTTGGAGTGCAGATTCTGCAATGGGTTTGACATCCCTAGCTCCTTGGTAATCAACTGGAGGCTTCCCTGGTACAAACACCTTTATGGTTGGGAATCCTCTGATCCCATATTCCTACAGAGCAATCAAACATCTTTAAGTCATCTCAAGCCACAAAAACAATTTAGTAAATACATCAATAATGACAACATAAGAAACCTTTTGTTCAAGAGACAAAAGTCATGTCTGTAAAATCTTAACGTACAGCAACAACATCCAATATTATTAATTTCAGAAGAATGAATATATATCAGACTCTAATGGCCCAGAACTGATGGTGGCACCATGCTTGTCCATCATAGAGGTGCATTATTTGGCTTTTACTATATCTTCATAATTACAATAAACATCTATAGTTACCAGTACTTTTAGAACCGAACTATTCTGTATGTTAAAGTTATCTACTAAGATTTAAATATCAGGTCCAACCCAAACATTGCAGTAATGTTAAAGAGCAACTTGCTTATTTGATATGGAATATCAGTTTCTTACAACTGACTATAAACACTAACAATAACGAACCAAAAAATGCACTAGATAGAAATGCTTCTACTTTAGTAATAGTACACAAAAACAGTGGTACTAAGTCCATAAATGTTTATAGAAAAAATTTATGATTTTACATTGATTGCCACTTTAATTTGCAGATCTTGTTCTTAACTGCATCAAAGTAAATACAAATATACTGATAATGATGAAGCTTATCAAAATATAAAGAAACCTGAGCAAGGGACTGGTGTTCATTGGCATCAAGAGCTGCCACAGTAGCGACACCTTTCAAGACAGTAGCTGCTTTCTCCCATATGGGTGTCAAAGCTTGGCAATGACCACACCAAGGTGCATAAAACTCAACCAACACAACTCCATTGGCATTCAGGACCTGCCACCATTCCAAAAATTCTCAATTTATAAACATCAAGTCTAAAAACTTTGATGAACTCTTTCTCATTTACAAGAGTAACGCAGTAGCTAAAATCAAATGCAGGTAACAATGAGAATATATTCTGCGAAGATGAAACTAGTAATTGATTTAATACAATTTCAGAAATAAGTTTTAAAAAACGCTAAAGTTTTGATCTTTATATAAATTTAGAAATAAAAATGTAAAGTGAAACAAACACTACGATAACTCTAATACGACTTGACAGATCTAGTGTAAATACAATGAACAAGCAACTTCAATTACACAAATTTCAATTAATATACAAATTTATACTTGTTTTCTATTCTCAGTAAAGACGACTAAACACAAATTTTATTGAATCGTTTTCTTACCAAACGGAAAATAAGCACAGAAGTTATCAATTTAATATACCTTGGACTTAAAGTTGTTAGGAGTGAGCTGAACTACTGGTGATGATGAACCATACAATGCATCACTGAGATTGAAGCGCGCAAAGAATGAGAAGAGTGTTAAAATGACAAGCAATTGTGATCTGCGCATTTTCCGTCACTTTCTCGAGAAAATTTTAATTTTTTTTTGCCCAGACTCAGGTAGAAGTCTGTCGACGGTGAAGAGAGAAGAAAAACCCATCCGCTGAGAGAGCTACGTGTGTGCAACGTGTCTGCGCCAATAAGAAGCGTACACGTCAGCATTCTAATTGGAGAAACTCTTCCTCGTGAGAAATAATTTGGAGCATGGGATTTCTGTGCTTTTTACTGCTGTTTCTGACACGTGGCCAGATGAATAATCAAATAACTCTTTTTTTTCCCCCAAGACCTTTTTTAAATGAAAAATTATCATTGAACCATATTTTTTTGTATTATGGTCAATCAATTACTACAAATTTTAAAATATTCTCTACACTACTTTTCTTTTGAAATTTATATCAATTAGTCACTTTTATACTAACACCGTTAAATAATTTAAATAAAATGACAATTTTACCCTAAAATAAACTAAGAGATCATTTTATCTTGTAAAAAATTTGAAAATAAAAAAATTATAATTATAAAAATACCCCAAAATTTAATAAAGAAATAAATCTAAAAAATAAAATTTTTATTTTTAATAAAAATTATTTTAATAAAAAATTAAAATTATAAAAATCCCCCAAATTATTAAAATTTTGGGATTTATTTTTTAATAAATAAATTCAGTTATTTTAATAAATTTTTACAAAATTATAATTTTTTAATAAATAAATTCAGTTATTTTTATTAAAATTTTTCAAAATTATAAACTTTTAATAAAAATGTTTACTAAAATTTTACAAAATCAAAATTTAATAAAAATCAATTGAGCACCTGTATTTTGGATTTTTTTTAAATTTAGGGTTATTTTTATAATTATAATTTTTTTATTTTTCAAAATTTTTTTAAGATAAAATAGTCTTTTAATTTATTTAGGGATAAAATTATTATTTCGTTTAAATTATTTAACGATATTAGTGCAAAAGTGGCTAATTGATACAAATTTCAAAAGAAAGGTGGTGCAGAGAACATGTTAGAATTTTGTAGTAGTTGGATGAATATAAGATAAAAGAAAGGTGATGCAATAATAATTTTCCCTTTTTTATTTTATCTATTTCAAAGATTTTTTTATTTTATGATAATTAATTTTGTGTTTTATCATCATGTTCAGCTTTTGACAAATATATTCAAATTGTAATGGATTACTATTAATATTTTTGTTTCTTAGATTTTATCTGATTAGTGAGGAAATGACTAAGTTGAGATATGCAGAACCGAACCGAATTTTAAAAAATTGGTTGAATTCCTTTTTTTGGTTTCAATTTGGTACTTTTTAACTAAAAAACCAATCACTTTGATTCAAAATTAAACTGAATATTTTGTTAAGTTCTCGGTACAAAATCTCATAACCAGAATCAAATTGAATAACCCAGTGGCATTTTTATAAATTTAAATAGCATCATGTGTCATGATATAAGAGGACATTATATACATTAGAACCAACGGGGAAAAAATTAAACCCTAGTTTCTAAATCTAGCATTGCACATTGCTCGTGCCACAACCAAACAAAACATCGGGCATGTTTGGATGCTCGGATTAAGTATGAGATTAGACTAGTTTTACGATTAAATATTTATATCATTTTTGGCAAGCTTAGTTGGATTGGATTAAGGGGGAGTAAATTAGAATTTAATCCTAAAATTATGGGATTAATAGTCCTAACTTATACATAGGTTTAGTTGGGATAAGATTAAAGAAAAAAAATTATCCATTTATGACACTTTCATTTATATCATTATTTTTTATTTATACCTAATATTAATTTTTTATTTTTTATTTACTTAAAATTGATCATCTAATTAAATTGGTACTTTTACTTTTATTAGCTCTTGAGATTAAATTTTCATTACTTGTATATTTAATAATTTATCAATAAAATTAACCATTTAATAATTTATTGCATTATTGATTGTATTAAATTTAATAATCACTAAAACGATATTATAACTAATCACAAAAATTAATAACACATTTAATTAATTCATTTTATATAATATTTTTAAAATTTTTATAAAAATTAATTAAATATTTAAATTGGTTAATTTATTTTTTATTTGTTCATTATATTATGACTACCCAATAACTTATTTACGATTATTTAGTTTTCTGATTAATTATTTTTAAATTTATTTTAATTATTACTATAAAATTTCATAAATAATTGATATTTATATTTAAATATCAAGTTAAATGTTATTTAATATTATTTAAGTATAGTTCAATGTGGGACTATACCAAACATAAAATTATATAATCCAGTTTAATTCAATCCAATCTAATTTTAGTAATCAATTCAATCTAATGCTGTGTGCCAAAAATAACTTAGGTTCCAACGTTGCTCTTCATCTTCATTCCCCGAACTCATCTATATCTTCAAGTCCAAGTAGCCGCTTGTTTGGCTGTTTCGCCACTCCCTCCTCCTGATACTGTCGGCAGTCGCTACTTCATCTGCCTTCATCTATCATCCGCGACTTGGCTGTGAGATGAGTGATAAGAGGGTTGGACTGGAAGGCATGCGAGGCTCTTCTTCCTCTTTGGCTATTTCCAACAATAGGAATGAGCTACGAGATACCCACCCCTAGTTGGACTAGTAATGATGCATATTTTTAGAAAGAGAATTATTTAGCGCTAATAAGGATTTGATTCTCACTTTTTTTCAACTTTCGTGTATATTGACATTCTCTTGAAATGTCCAATTTATTAAAGTTTGTTAAAATCTTGTGTTAAAATCTTGTGTTAAAAACCATTAATGATAGGTTTAAGGGCAAAACTAGTATTTTTCAGTTCCTAAATGAGTGGAAGGATGTTATTTTTGGTAGGGGTTGGCATCTGTTCGGTTCAGTTTGATTTGGGTTTGATTTGTGAATTTTTGGTTTCATTCGAATTCGGAATTTTAAAAACCTATTTGGTTTCATTTCAATATTAATCAATTTTTTTTACCTTATAAAATACCAAACTAAAAACGAAAAAATAAAACCAAATTGGATTTTTGGGTCCCATTTGGTCCATTCAATCCCTAAACGCTACATGACATTACTTTAATTTAAATTTTAACTTTTTGGATTTTTGGTTCGGTTTTTGGATTTAAAATTATGAATCGAAAACTGAACTGGAGTATTCGATTTTATACATAACCAAATATATTCAGTTTTTTCTAATTAAAAAAATACCGAACCAAACCGTTAAAAAACTAAATCAGACAAAAAAAATTTCATGTCCGGTTCGGTTTTGTCCACCCCTAATTTTTAGTTTTTGGAGGATCGAAAATCTTACCATAGATGATAACTGGGGTTAAATCGAAGACATAATTGAAGATAGGTTTAGATTAAATATTAGAATTTAGTGTAGTACACTTCTCAATTATATATACATGGGAAATTATTATTGCACCATCTTTCTTTTGCTTTATGTTCATCCAACCATCACAAAATTTTAACATGTTCTTTACACCACCTTTTTTTTTAAATTTGTATCAATTAGCCACTTTTGCACTAACACTGTTAAATAATTTAAATAAAATGACAATTTTATTCCTAAATAAAATAAAAGAACATTTTATCTTAAAAATAAAAAAATATAATTATAAAAATACACCTAAATTTAATAAAAATAATTTCAAAATAGAGGTGCTCTACTGATTTTTATTAAATTTAGATTTTGTAAAATTTTAATAATTATTTTTATTAAAAATTTATAATTTTGCAAAATTTTAATAAAAAATAACTGAATTTATTTATTAAAAAGTTATAATTTTACAACATTTTATTAAAATAATTGAATTTATTTATTAAAAATAAATCTCAAAATTTTAATAATTTAGAGGATTTTTATTAAATTCCAAAATTTTGTAATTATTTTTATAATTATTTTGTAGTGGTTGGATGAACATAAAGGAACAGAAAAATGGGGCAACGATAATTTTCCCTTTTTTTTGTTGCACAAGCATTATCATTAGTTTTATAACCTACTAACGATTTTACCCATGTTTGTAATTATAAAATTAATGATTTATCGGTATTTGTGATTATTGCTAATAAACTTTCAGTTTTCGTAATAAATGTTGATTTATCAAATATTTAACTTCGTTTATGAAATTTTATTATTTTAAGCAAGATCAGTACTAAAACAAAATTCAAAAAATGCTTTTGCAGAAAAAAAAAACGCATTTATTTATAATTCAGCTAATTGTAATGAATATATTTTTAAAATACTTATATCGTTTTCCTTTTTTCAATGAGTAAGCCTTTTGAGTTTTGATGTCCCTCAAAATTTCTCACAAAACCCATTTTAATTGAAATTATGTAAATAACCAAAGACAAATTAATTCATTCTTATTTTGAATGGAAATTCAATTAAGCACTTAAACAAAGTTTTATTTTAAAAATTTATACACCAACCTCCATTCCATGATTTATATTTATACTATAACTTTTAATTGATATTTTTTTAAGAAACTTATAAGAGTTTTAAATGATGGAGATAGAAAAACTATATAGCAAGAAGAAAATAATTTAAAATTTTAGGACTTTTATGTATTTTATAAATAAAAACCTAAAAGAAATATTTTTAGACAAGTGAAGTTTTATGGCAAGTTAGTTTATTTTCATATGAGTGATAATAAAGGTACAAACTTTTGTACACATTTATTGTTGTATAAACTGATATGACATAATTCAATTAGTTAGATTAAGTATCTATTGCCCCCAATGATTTATTTTCATTATTTTTTATTTTCATCCAATTAATATATTTATGTTCTATCAGTGTGTATAAAATAAAATTATTAATTTGCAACTCTATTATTACTCATTTAATATGCGGGTTAGTATTTTATAAATTAAACTGAGGTATTTTATGAAATCAAATTTAATTAGGCAGTTATAAGAATTTTAGAGGGTTTGTTAAAAAGCCTGCTCTCTCTCAATGGATTAGAAGGTATATCCTATGTGGACTAAACCAAAAGATATGGAAAGTTAAACAATAGTGGTTTTATTTTCGAAACAGCGAGGGATACTTCCACCCCATCTCTTGCCTAATTACTCCACGTATTAATATGGTAATTTACAGTACAATCCTCCTTATTTGAATAAATTTAAATAAAGTAATAATTTTCACAATCAATCAATTATCCTTTCTAATTTTCTTTGTGACTTAAATCCCTTCACCTCTTGACTATTAAAGCTGTCTTAAGATCGTTTTGGATTACTTTTAAGAGTTTCAAGAGTAATTTTAAAAAATTAAAAGTTAATTTTAGTGTTTCTAATTTTTTAACTATTTTTGCCAACATTAGCTCATTTTACAACAAATTTTAAAAAGCACGAGAGGAGTAGCTTTTCAAATTGGCTTTTTAAAATTTAATTTTGAGAATTAATTTTTATCTAATATAATTCCACATGTATCCTCAACTTTATTATAAAAATCTAAAATTACCCTTGTTCAATTAGAAAATAAAATTATTAAAATTAAAGAGATTATTATTACCAATTATACTAACATAACAAAATAAGAAAATAAAATTAGTAAAGTAAACAGATTTATTCTAGTTATCAATTTTAGTATACACACAATAAAAAAAATTATATATACATGTTTATAAATGTGTAAATAAAATTAAAGAGATTATTATTACCAATTATACTAACATAACAAAATAAGAAAATAAAACTAGTAAAGTAAACAGATTTATTCTAGTTATCAATTTTAGTATACACACAATAAAAAAAATTATATATACATGTTTATAAATGTGTAAATAAAATTTATTTAACATTATGTACATTCTAATACTTTGTATTTTAACAGTAGTTTAACAGTAAGACTTACTAAATATATACAACTGTTTTTAAAATTCACAACACTTTTACAAGTAAATTTTATTAGAAATTTAACTAATTTTCTTTACAATTTATTATTTCTACGATATAGTTAACAACAATTATTTAAAAAGTTACACCATTAGTAAATTGACCCTTAACAAATTCTGTAAGAGCTTACTTGAGTGTTTTCAAGTAGATTTACTTGACTTGCCACCTGAATTCAAATTTAGGAGGAGTTAGGAAGTTAAAAAATTGATTATGTGCTTTGCCCATCTTATTGCCTTTTAAAAAAAACTGTCTGGATATAAGATTAATTTATCTATGTTATCCTTACCAAATTACCCGCAAAATATATGTTATTGTCATATTGTGTCATAATATTTTAGCTTATACGATATATTGTTTCCTAATGAAACCAATCATTTGTAAAAGTGTTATCTTTCATGAGATGCTTCCGTAATGAAACCCATTATTTTAAGTTTAATATCCATAATAAGAATCGTATGGATAAATTGGTAGGCTAATTCATTTTCTTCATTTGGTGGTTTCCAATAATCATTCTTGAGACAATTTCAACCAACGTGAGAGACGACATGATATTGTGGCCAATTCTTGAATCCATCAAAAGCCATGGGAAAAATTAGCCACAGATGTTCACTCAATTTGCTCGGTTCTCATTTGATCCATGTTTCAAATGTACTTGCAAAATTTGGGCGCTGATTTTAATTTTACTAACAAATCTCACCAAGTATTTCTCAACCATTTATGAAATGCAAATTAATATTTTACTGCAAGTTTGGTACCATTCTAGTCTCGACATGCATTAATATTTTCAACGAAGAAACACAGAAGATTAGTTTCTTACATTTGGTATCTTGAGTAATCCAAAGCTTCGTGCTTCCGTTTCTGCCTTTCAATGATAATATATATACGACCAAAACTGTCTCTCACCTTTCCTCTATTAAACTCATGCACAACATCATCTTAAACTAAGGCTGCTTAAAGGCAATAAAATGACAAGAGCCATGACACATGAAGGCTTCTCCCATTCATTTTGGTTTCGCTAACTGAAAATTCAAAACAAGCTCCATGAAATAAGCCAAAACCCACCAAAATGTTCACGTTCAATTCGTGTGAAAGCCAGCTCTTCTTTTTGTAACTGCATCACATTCTTATTATCTTGCGTGTGGGTATGATATCAGAGCAACATCATAATAAATGAAAGCAAAATGGAGAGGCTATTAATGAGATATGGTAAGAAGTTGAAGAAGCTGTTGAAGAAGATGTTGAAGTTTTCGAGTTCGGATAAAGCAAGCCCTGTATCTCCTACTCCCTGTGCTGTTCATTGCGAGAAACTCTTCTTGCAATCAGCAGGGAAAAAAGAAAAAAATCGCCGACGCAGAGACTATGATGATGATCCATTCACGGCAGGTTACATTGCAGCTCAGAATTACTTCACCCTAAAGCCAAACATTTATATGTAAGTGAAATAATTAGATGTTGGTCATGATGGAATTGTATTTTACGACTTGTTGAGACACAGCAAAACTCATTAATTTCAATAGAGTTGTTCCAGGTCATGATCATTTGTAGCTGCTAATTTATCATATATTAAACTTTGTACGGTCATTCGAATTGCATGTTCAACCTACACCATTACCCTCGTGGCCCAACACATTTAAGTCTTAACTGTCTTGTGTATCAAGGAAAGTATATGTAATCCTTAGAGCAGAGAAAAGTTGGAATATGTTTTTGAGCTAGACGAGGGGGATCATCTGCCCAATTTTTTAAGTAGGCCAAAAATAGATAGTTATCTTTAGTGAAGCCTGAAAAAGGTCATCATAGGATCATATACGTCTCGATTTGCTTGAATGCCAAAAACAAAATCTGCATGAGCGTAGTCCTTTATGTATTGAACCACCAATTTGTCACTGTCATGATCTTTGAGGTTGCCTAGCAAAAGCTTCACATCTTTTATATCAGAAAGCAAGTCCTTTCCTCCATGGCTGAGGAAAAGAGGTAGGTCTTTTGGAATTTTTGTGATGTTGTACACAGGAGGTGTAGGCTGTCCGTAATGATTCATGTTGTCATCTTCATTGTCGTAGTCATACATTGCTATTGTGCCCTTTCTAGCCACTGTCCAAAAACCAAAACCAATGAAATTAATTTTACTCAAGTCTTGTTAGCTTGAGATTTGTTATTGGCTTAGCAATTAGAGATATGCATACTTTGAGCCAGATGGATCATGTTCTTTGTCGCCGTAGATTGAGGTTCATGTTCAAGAAAAATATCTGTCCTTGATGAATTTAAGCAGCAATTCTGGCCTAGAAATAGAAGCAATTTTGTTCACAATTTTGGAAATATACAAGATTCTAATGAGCTAGCCTACGACGTCAAGATCGAATACCTGTGAAAGAACTCATCAAGTTAGAGCAGTTGTTGCCTGGGTTTTGGCAAATATCTTCCAGAAGTTTGGCTACAGCATCCCTGTTCCCTCATTAAAGAAAATATATTAATGATAGCACATCCATGATGATAATTACGTTCTTTAGTTGTTTTCTTACCCCCTTGGAGCAAATTCATGGAGACCTAACCAGTAAATGTCCTGTTGAACACAATGAGGAGAGAAGAAAATATAGAGAATATTGTCAGCTAATTTTGTATTAATGAAATTTAGGAGTCACATTTGAAAAATTCAGATCAAGTCTTACTTCAGCTAGAAATGCATTAACAGCACTTCTCGCAAGCTGTGACGGCATCTGACCCAGATAAGCAATCGGGCTGAGCAAAGCAGCTGATCTTATCATACTTACCAGCTTATCTTGCGAGAAAGCAGCAAAAGCAACTAAAGTTCCCTACAAAAGCAGTTTCGGATTTACCATTGCCCAGATGATAGTTCACAAAAAGATAGCCAAAGCAACAGAGAGCAGAAATATTCACCAAGGAATGCCCAACATAGTGTAGTTTCTTCTGCCCTGTCTGATAATGCACAAATTTGACCGAAGCTGTTAGATCATAGGCCATTAATTCATCCCATGTCCATTCCCAGTAAGCCTGCAAAAAGTTTACAAAGGCAAAAATTTTAGTGGAATACATTTTAAGGATCAGCTAATAGAGTATGGCAGTAAATCATATGGACAAAGCATATTGAGAACCGGATCATTAGAACTAAGTGATGTGTGTCCGAGACTGTATTTAGTGCCACGAGTGTTGGCAATCCACACATCATAGCCCTCGTTTGCCAAGATGAATGCCAAAGATTCATTTGGTGAATTTAACAGCCATGTTATCCCATCCTGCCACCACAAATAGATTTAATATCGGTTCATCTCATGTGCAGATGTTCGCAGTTTACAAAATACGAATTTTTGAATTTGTTACTGCTAACCATCAAAAGTCCATGTTGTAACAAAACTGGGGGCTTGTCAGCTGGCCTGCCAGACCGTGCTTTCGGCATCCTCTGCATGCTAAGAATGTAACCATCTTCTGTTGTTACCTAGAAACCCATCAGAGCTTTCTACTCCTATCACTCTTAATCTAAGAAACTTGATTGAATTGAATAAATTATTGAAACACTGATCGAGTGTGGTACCGTATGTTCATGGCAGATGTAGCCTTGTGATTGCACCATTGATTCGCAAATACCATCAGCAGCAGGTGGGGAAGATACAAACTTTCCCTCATGACCATTGATTGAATATATCTTTGTTCTTGATGCTGCAGCTGCTGATACACAGAATAGAGTCACAAAACATAAAGAGATTAAAGAGTTTAACATTTTTTAAGTTATTTAACAGCTGCAACAACTCAAAATCTTCCCTCATTTTTATAGTTGACAAATTGCGCAATCAACATTTCGTTGCTGCCACGATTTTTAATTTCTTTAAGAATTCCCTGGAGGCAAATTTGATGCATTGAAGAGAAACTTAAACGTATGAAGTTAGATAATTAATAACGAAATGTTGGTGCAGACGACAAGAAAGGCTAATGCAGATAAAGCTAATAGAAAGGTCATGTCATGTTTTAAAACAAAGTGCGAGTAAATTCCATTGAAATTTGAAAATAAACCGGTTTGATAAGTACTTGTGATAGGGATGCTTGGTCAACTAGAAACAAAGAAGCGAATTGAGCATGTTCATGAGGCAACATCTACGTTACCTGCATTAAATAATTTGATTATAATCTCATGATATCTGCTTAACTAAAATTATTGTAATATCGAATAAAGGGACTAAACAATGTTGCTTCTCTTACAATCAAATGAGATTAATGATGTTCAATAACCAAATAGAATGTGAAATGTACAATTAAGTGATACTTGTATTAACATAAAAGTCATTTAATGAAAAAAAGGGTACATCTTTAGAGAACCAACACAAATGATTCGAACAGACTCTCTCTCTTTTTCTTTCTGTGAGTTGCCTCATTTACATTTTCATTGTAGCTTAAAGAAAGCCATGAGAGGCTCATACAGAACTTGCGCAGCATTTTCACCCATAACATAGTCTGCGTGAGCATAATCCTGCCTGTACTGAACTACAAGCTTATCTCCCTCATGATCTTTGAGTCTCTCCAGCAGCAGTTTCACATCATTGACATCCGAAAGAGCGTCGGCTCCTCCGTAACTGAGAAAGAGAGGAAGATCACGTGGAATGCTTGTCATGTTGTATACTGGCGGATTCGGCTGCCCATAGTGTTTCTTGTTCTCTTCTTCATTGTTGTAATCGTACATTGCAATGGTTCCTTCTCTAATCACTGTCCAAAATTGTCAGTCTTGAAAGTAGAATACTTATACTCCCTTCAGTTCAGAGCTTCTAATCATAATATTAAGACTTACTCTGCGCTACGTGGATCATGTTCTTAGTTGAAGTTGCCTGAGGCTCGTGTTCTAGAAATACATCTACGATCGAAGAGTTTAGGCAGCAGTTTTGGCCTATAAGTAGTAACAAAACATTTCAACTAAGTAATTAAAGAAGAATCCTTCAAGATTTGGGGGATTAATAACAGATTAGGGCACATATATACTACCTGTGAAAGAGTTCAATAAGTTGGTACAATCAACTCCAGGTTTTTTGCAAATGTTTTTAAGAAGTTTGACTACAGCCTCCCTGTTCAAGCAGAGGAAAGAAATTCAAAAAATTCAGAGAAGTGAAATAATTTGATCTCAGAAAATTTAGAGAAAGTCGTGCTTGATACAGGAGAAATAAGGAGAATTAATTATATACCCTCTTGGATCAAATTCATCAAGGCCTAACCAGTATAATGCCTGTGAAAAGAAGATATACAGATTATCAGGAATTTCTGTTGAATTAATTTAGATTTTAAAAAAAAAAATAGTATTCACCTCAGCTAGAAAGTTATCGGCAGCATTTTTGGCAAGTGGTGAGGTCATTTGTCCAACATAGGCAATTGGACTAAGCAAGGCAACTGACCTTAACTTGTTCACCAGCTGATCCTTAGAAAATGAAGCCAGAGCAATCAAAGTTCCCTACAAAACGATTTCAGAAATTAGCTTTGTCTCTATCGTTTGTTAACAGAATTCAGAAACAAGTGAAGCTACAAAATTGTGAAAATCACCAGTGAATGCCCAACATAGTGTGGTTTCTGTCCTGTTTGATCATGCACATGTTCTAATGTAGCAGGAAGATCGTAGGCTACTAATTCATCCCACGTCCAATCCCAGAAAGCCTAAAACACGCCAAAACTTGTATAAATAGAAATCACAAAGATGGAAATTAAGACACAGTTCAAGCCAAGCAGCATACTGAGTCATCAGGACTGAGTGACACGTGGCCACGGCTATATTTGGTTCCACGCGTGTTGGCAAGCCACACATCATATCCATTATCAGCCAACACGAATGCTAACGATTGCTCAGGAGGTAATAGCAGCCATGTTACTGCATCCTGCCAGGGATCAATAGCTTGTTACATCCATGATATTATCAAAAAATTTCAACTACTTGTAATAGATAAAGCCAGCGACAATGCAGAACAGAATTATTAACCATTAAGAGCCCATGTTGTAACAAAACCGGTAGCCTATTTCCTGGTTCACCGCCTGATCGTCCTACTGGAATTCTCTGCATGCTGAGGATATAACCATCTTTTGTAGTGACCTGTTATAATTTCATTACCCTTAATAATTAGTGGAATGCCTTAACCTTAAGAACTTTGTAATCGTGATGAATTTTGGGTATGTTACCTTATGTTCTTCACAAACATAATTTTGTGCCTCGACCACTGATCCACAAATACCACCATCACTGGCTGCTGGGGCTAAAGCAGCCTTGTGACCTTTAGCTGAAAACAACTTTGGTATCAATCCAACGGCTGACCCACAGAAAAGAACCAACACAATTATAGACATTAAACCGTTGGCCGTCTTCAATTTTTTTGTTTTCATGTTTCCTGCTGTCTCTACAACTTCCAATGATACAGTAATTTTCTTTCTTTTTTCTTTTTTTTTTTATAATAGCAAAATGCCAAATAAAAACAAAAATGAGTATTCACATGAAAATGTATTGAACATTCTTCGCCATCAGGTTTAAATAAGGTATCTAGTGGGACCAAGATGATTTAATTTATATTTCATCGCTGGCCAGGATTCCACTGTTGTACAAAATTTTCCTAGGTTTGTTTTTCATTGCAAAGAGTGATCAAGTGAAATGTGGCAAATATGTAAGCGTAAACATGGGCAGTAAGAAATTGCCATGCTTCGACTCTTTTGTCTTATCAGTAAGAGCTGCACAAATAGCTCCAATAGAAGCGTAAAAAGTTAAGAACCCATGTCCTTTTCTGTTCATAAATTGACTAATTAAAAATCATTTTTTCTTCTCTTACCATGAGAGCAGCAATTTATGGGGTTTACAAGAATTCAATCTACTCACCTTTGGCATTACCTACTGAGGATTGTTGGTTTCTGTTCATTTGTAACACCATTTATTGTTAAGATATTTGAATTGATTAATCACGTTAGCTCTCTGATTTAGTAAAAGTTGTTAGTTTAGTTAGTTAATTGAGTTTGTTACTGATGCTGATGTGGCAGCCAAGTTAGCTGAATCTGTTAGCTCAAAACAACGCATCACTTGCATGTAGAGAGTAGTTATTCAATATAGCCTTTGTATAAATACTTGTAAACAGCTCATTCAAGTGTGTGATTCAATACAATATTTTCTCTCTGTTTTCTCAAGTGACTTTCTCTGTAACCAAACAAATCTAATCTCTTTTTACATGGTATCAGAGCTTGATCTATAAGTTGAAAAATGGCCTCTACACATTCTAATCCAAACACAGTAACCTCTGTTTCTTCATTTACGTTTACATCACCAATTAAGCTTGATCGATCGAATTATACAATTTGGAAATCTCAGATTCTTTCTTCAGTTCGTGCTAATGGACTTCAAGATCTTCTTGACAGTTCAAAGTGTTGTCCAGATCAATTTCTCCCTCACGACTCTAGAGATTCCACAGGTGAAACTCAAGTTAATCCAGTCTTCACAGCTTGGAAGAGAAAGGATCAAATGCTGCTGAGCTGGTTGATGTCATCTATTAATCTTGAGATTCTTAGCCTTGTGGTAAATTCTGAAACTTCTCTTGATCTGTGGACAAGTCTTGAACAGCAGTTTGGATCAAAAACTTTTGCTAAGAAAGTTCATCTAAAAATGATGCTTAATAACCTTAAAAAAGGATCAATGTCCATGACTGATTTCTTTGGAAAACTAAAATCAATAACTGATGAGTTAGCTGTTGCCGAAAATCCTATTAGCTCTTTAGACTTCATTACTCACCTGATCTCTGGATTAGGTCAACCTTACTATCCTGTAGTTGTATACATTGAAGCAAATCTTGCCAAAATGACCATTAATGAAGCCTATTCAATGCTTTTAACTCATGAGGCTAGATTAGAAGCAAATCAGTCAAGTGCTTGCAAGGAGGCAAAATTGAACTATGCTGCTAATGTTGCTCAAACTGGATCTAATAAAACTGGAAATCAGTTTAATAATAATTGGAACAAAAATGCTGGTAATAATAATTGGAACTATGCTGCTAATGTTGCTCAAAATGCTGTTAAGTAGTTGTTTATACCTATCCCAACATTGGAAAGGGTTCCTTTTGGTTTTTCTTAGTGCAGGTGATGATTTGTCTTTTGAAAGAATTTGTTCTGTGGAATGGAAAGAATTTTTTCAAAAATTATGCTTGCATTTCATCCTAAGTTCTGATAGATCCTGACCTAAGGTTTTGTAACCAAGTTTTGACTTTATCCTTTAGTGAGAAGGAAAAAAACTTAAACCTGATTATATTCATACTACAATTTTGATCAGTACAGGTGTTACAAACTTCCTCAAATGCTCTTAAATGCAAATATGGGTTTTCATACTCAAACCATGAAAAGTAAGTAAAAGTTGAATGATACAAGGTTTGAAATTAAAACGTGATGCATCGGGAGGAAAAACTATGCATGATGGTAACCCTTTTATAGTAGGATGCATGAAATCTCTAAGTGTCCTAGATTGTTCATGAAGATTTTGTAAGACTTGGTTATCTTCTTGCTTTGAAAAATTATTAGCTCCTATGTCAGTCATATCTAAGGGTGGTGAAGGTGATTTCCTAATTAATCTGCCACTATTTGTACGAGACCAACGCCGCATGCAATGTTAATTATGTGTGTTAAACAAATTAATGATGCGTAAAACACTAAATGAAAATTGCAAAAAATAAAAACAAACTAAAAATTAAATAAGCAAAAAAATGCGAGATATAAATAAGCAAATTGAAATAAAAAAAATAAAGGTGGTTAAACCAACCAAAAAAACAAAGTAATCAAAGGAAATAATTAATAAAATATTATGCGGTATTTTAAAACCAGCCATATAATAAAACATAAAATTAAACAAATTAATGTACAAGAATAAAAAAATTGAAATTAAAATGTTAGGCAATAGGTTCGACTATATAAACAAAAATAAATAAATTAACAAAATTTAAATAACAATCAGGTGGTTGAACCGACCATTAAAAATTAATGCGAAAAGTAAATTGCAGAAATTTAAAGAAAAAATACAGTTTTTTTAAATTTACGAGCCAATTAAATTTCATTTCTTAGGCCTTAATGGCTATTTTAAAATTTCAAGTCCATGTTCGTTAATCGTAATGTCCACCAAGTCCAAAAGTCCAATGAATAAAGCAAATACCAAAGATCCAAGTTCCAATTAAAAAGTTTCTGAGTTAAAATGAAGTTTTTTATAAATTTTATAGATAATGTTAAAATTGCAAGAGAAGAGGGGTGCTCATTGAAGTTTTGCAAAATGAGAATAAAATAAAATGATGATGAAAGAAACCAACAAAAAAAAATTAAAATAAAATAAAGACAAACTAATATCAAATTTAGAAAACTCTCCAGTAATAGCGCCAAAAATTTGACACAACTCAAAAGTGTTATTACTCCCAAGTATAAGAGTATATAATTATAATATAATCTGGCGAGTCCAAGGTCGAACCATAAGGAATTTAAAATCTAATAGTCAATTTGTTAAATGAAAAAAATTAATTACGGAAAAAAAAATTACTAGAAATTAATTTAAAAATATGATGAGGTTACGGGATCCACTCTCAGTATTCAAACTATAATTTAAATACTCTCTTATTTTTATATTTTTTCTCACTTTTACCAGTTAATTATTATATCATTTAATTTTTAACTAACTATGTGTGTGGATAAATATGGAATAAAGTACTTAATGTGTCACAATTGTATTAATGTGTTGACATTATGTCAAAATACCATACAGATCCAAGAAAATCTATAAATTAACATGATATAAAAAACCATAAAAGAATCAAATAAACTTAAAACTCACTTGAGAAAGTAATAAATTTAAGGGTTATTATCATTTTACTATTTCAGAAATTATCAAATATCAAATGACTACAAGAAGTATTGTCTCCTATCATTTTACTACTATATCTTTATAAAAATATCATTTTACTACTTTTCCGTTACAACCATTAGTTGACCGTTAGTTGACCGCTAGTTGACCAATTAGTTGACTAACAAAATACCAATTTCACCCTTCATGATTAAAAAAATATATTTAAAGTTTATTTATAAAATAAATTTGTAATATATTCATAATCGTTGATCAATTGTGTAGGGATTTTACTGAACAATTTGGGAGTGTTATGACCCCTAAGATGATATGATAGTGCTTATGAGTCTTAAATAAGGTGAAGAGGAAACTCTTAGAGATTTTGTGAAAACATATAATAGAATTGTCCTAGAATATAGTGCTTTTAATCATCTGTAAGCTTTAAGGGAATTAAAAGGAGAATGTAGTACAACCTTAAGCTTATGACCAAGTAAAGATATATATATATAGATTGAAAAAGTAAAAGTAGCTAGAGTCAGATGCGACCAGTTGCAGCAGATGAAGAGATGGGAAAGGAGAACTCAAGGAGGAAACATGCTGGCTAGGTTTCATGATAGAGCATTTGCGAGCAGGAACAATGTTGTAAGGTCAACACCTTACTCATGGCAGAATGTTCAGGCCAAATACCCTTCATTTCACCCAATGAAAATTAGTTGAGATCCAATCATCAACGGAACGTTCTATCAAATTTTAAATTGATCATACTTGCTCGCCCATTGCATAGTAAGTAGAAGAAACAAAACGAATTGTTTAAGATAAGTAAAGGTTTCAAGTCTCAAAATCTACTTAGGAGAGACAAAGAGCCTAAACTTGCTAATTTATCTCAACCATGAGTAGGTAAGCATAAAGATATAAGCATGAAATCTTTTTTTTTTAAAAAAAATCTTTTTAAAGCAAGGTTTCAAGTCTCAAAACTTGCTCAAGGTAAGACAAGAAGCCTAAACTTGCTAATTCAGCTTGGTCATGAGTAGGCGAGCAAAAAGATAAAAGCGTAAAATCATTTTAAGGGCAAGTAAATGTTCAAGTCTCAAAACCTATTTGAGATGAGACCAGGAATTGAAACTTGCTAAGATAACTCGTCATGAGTAGATGAGAACTTATAAAACTCATTCAAAAGTGGGCGAGAACTAGAACTTTTAAAACTTATTAGCAAGAACTTATAAAATTCATCAAGAGTAGGCGAGAACCTATTAAACTCGTCAGGAGCAGAGAGAACTTATAAAACTCATGAGGAATAGGTGAGAACTTATAAAATTTATCAGGAGTAGGCGAGAACCTATGAAACTCTTTATGAGTAAGCGAAAACTTATAAAAGTCGCTATAAGTAGGCAAAAACTTATTAAACTCACAATGAATAGGAGATAACTTATTAAACTCGCCATGAGTAGGTGAAAACTTATTAAACTTGTATTAAATATGCAAGAACTTATTAAACTCGTCTTGAGTAGGTGAGAACTTATTGAACTCGCCATGAGTAGGCGAGAACTTATTAAACTCACCATAAATATATAAGAACTTATTAAACTCTACCATGAATAAGCGAGAACTTAATAAGCTTTGTATAAGCATGCGAGAACTTATTAAATTCTGCTATGGGTAAGAGAGAGCTTAATACTCTTTACCATGAAGGCACGTAGAAAAATGAGAAACACAAAGTATCTTTAAGGCAAGTAAAGGCCTCAAGTCTTAAAACCTTATCCAGATAAAATAAAGGGCTTAAACTTGCTAACTAAGCTCAACTACAAATAGGTGAGAAGAAGAAGGAGTATCTTTAGCTTGATCACTACCAACAACTATTTTCTGAAATTAAGATTCAAAAGACTTCATCCTCTGTTCAAACAAAGACTTCTAGTTGCCAAGCTGAGTCCTCAAGATTTTTAATTCCTCTTTAAACTTGATAGTTTTGACCTTAAGCTTAGATTCAACACTCTCAATCCTCTTCTTCCAACTCTGGATTTTAGTCTTTGTATTGTTGTCATACCTCGCAATCCACTCCTTATAGTTGGTTGCCATGCAGCCCAGCCAATAGGAGCGAAACTTTAAGGCATTTATTAGTTGAGCAAGGGTGTGAAATTCCACGTCTTCAATATGCTTCTTGGTCATTCTAGCAGCAGAACTTAAACTTTGACAAGGAGGAGATATAAGGATAACACACAAAGAGCTAGGGAATGGTAAGTAGGCCTAGTGAGTAATACTAGCGAAAAATAGGATTTTTTACACATTTATTGTAGTTTCCAGTCTTGTTTGGTTACACT
The DNA here is from genome assembly GCA_030444775.1 of Atalantia buxifolia. NCBI lineage: Eukaryota > Viridiplantae > Streptophyta > Magnoliopsida > Sapindales > Rutaceae > Atalantia > Atalantia buxifolia. The sequence goes on from CM059832.1 coordinate 12,833,800, forward strand.
CTCAATACTAGAAATTGGGAGACTAGTGGTTAAGTGATAAAATAAATGGCCATAAAAAGGCTTTATTCAAAGCCTCATTATGCTCGCCTTTTTATTATATGGTAAAATAGGGCGACCACAATAAATCTTCACTCAAAGCCTTATTGTGCTCACCTCGCATAAAGCACAAGATAAAAGAAAACAGGCGAGTAGAATTTAGGCTAGGAGACATTTGAACTAAGGATAGACCTAGTCAGAATCACCTTCTCATCCTGTAATACCCTAAATCTGCTAAGGGTATTTAAGTCTTTTTAGTTTTAAGTAATCTTTTTTACCCTAGTGTAAATAGAATAAGATGTCTTTCCCCATCATAAGAGAGAGGGAAAGAGAAATCGGTTGAGGAAAAAAAAAAGAGAACGACAGAAAGAGAGAGAGAGAGAGAGAGAGAGAGAGAGAGAGAGAGAGAGAGATGGAGAGAAAAGAGAAGAAGAAAGTCTTCTTCTTAGTTCTGCCATAGACAACACATGAGATCAAGTTGTGTCATGACCCAACCTAGACCTAGTAAGATATTGTCCGCTTTGGGCCTTAACAAGGCCCGCACGAGTTTGTTCCTAGGGCGCCCATACACCCCAAAACGCGTCTTGCCAATTAAGGTGTGGATCACCCCTTATAAACCCAGCATCTCTCCCGTGCTTTGCCGATGTGGGATTTGCCTAGGATGTTACATACACCCCTCTTAAGGACTCAGCGTCCTCGTGAGGTTTGCCCCACCATCGCTCAAGAGGACACGCGGAGCAGCTCTGATACCATAATGTCATGACCCAACCTAGACCTAGTAAGATATTGTCCGCTTTGGGCCTTAACAAGGCCCGCACGGGTTTGTTCCTAGGGCGCCCATACACCCCAAAACGCATATTGCCAATTAAGGTGTGGATCACCCCTTATAAACCCAGCATCTCTCCCGTGCTTTGCCGATGTGGGATTTGCCTAGAGTGTTACAAGTTGTTATTGTTGGGAGAAGTTTGGAGGTAAGTTTTAATTCTTGGTTTTTATTAAATTGTTGTGGAGAAGCATGATTGCAATTGAAGTAGAAACCTAAGATTTTGCAGAAATATTCTGACAGTGAATTATTACGAAAATCTTAATAATTTGTACAAATTGATTTTGATTCTGATTTTTGAGTATGTTAAACTAGACATCGTCTAGAATGTTTTGAAACTTGTTTCAAGTTAATCGGAAAATATTTCAATTAATTATGATTTTTCAAAGTCGAGTCTGAAAATCTGGAAATTTCTGATTTCAGCGAAAAACATGAATTGCGATTTATTTTTACCGTAGCTAGACGTCTTCAAAAATTATGAAATTTGTACCAATTATTTTTATATATGTCTAGTATGATTCTATAAATTTTTATGATTTTATGATAAAGCAATAAATTGTTTTGTATTTTTAAAGCAAGTGTGTTCAAAAGAGAAAATTATTTGACAGTATTGATGATGTCTGAAACGTCAATTATTTTCAATAGTTTTGAAGGAATTTTGTTATGAAATTTTTATCAATGAACTTTCGATGTGTCAGCATATGGTCTGTAAATTTTGAGAGTTTTCCAATGAGGGAATAATTTATTAAAAATCGGAGAATATGGACTGCTCTGTTTTGAGGGTTGATTATTGAGAACATTGAGGTTGAGTTTAGGACCTGTTTAAATTGAGTTATTTGAGGATATTAGAAGTTTATGATTGAGACTCGATTATATCTTATGAAAAATTTACTGATGATTTTAGATTGATGATATCAGTACGCATTTGTTACATGAGGATGCCAAGAGGTAAGTAAACTAGATTTCAAAACGAATCACAATAAACAATATAAATGTTTGACTTGTATGAAAAACCTATTTTGATATGAACGAATATGGATTTATATGTCTCTGCCCATGTGTTTATGTGATGTGTTGTTATGTGTTGGGCGTGATTATGTACATGGGCATATGTATTTGTGATGGTTCATTGGAACATGGAAATACATTCAATTTTCTACGAATGAGAAAGTGGATTTTAGCAAATGAAACTTCTGTTTTATGAGATTTTGCATTGGGGGCCACCTCTTGAAGTTGTGTAGGGGCCACCTCTTGAGACTATGTGGGGGCCACCTCTTGAGGGCCGACGCGCCGCAAAGTGCCACGCATGGTGCAAAGTGCCACGCACAGCACAAAGTGCCACATTGCAGGATACGTATTTTATTGAAAGAAAATATGAAAGTTTGAAGGCGATAGAAAGAGATTTTGTTGAATTTATTTTACATTATTTCTAAAAGATCATGGCATAGCATCCATCCGCCTTATGTATAAATATGTATATATTTTGGTATAAGAAAAACTAGTTTTCTTACTGAGTGTTGTACTTATTATAGTTTATTGTGATTCAGTTTCCATAAGTCAGGAATGATTCGTAATGAGTAAGAAGATAGACTTGAATTGAGGATCATAGATGGTTTGGCCAAATGTTTTGATTATTCCGCTTCCTATTATATTGGAGGTTTGAACTATTTTCGATTGTAAAGACTTATTTTGATTCATATGTGAGTTGTGGTCAGATTTGTCCTCAGAATTCGGACCGGGGTGTTACACATCCTCTCCGAAAATATGGGCATTAAACCTTATCCTTAAAACCCATTATTCTATAATCCAAGGAGGAGAGGGAAGTAGGACTTTATCCTTAAAACCACAATGCCACAATCCATAGGGAGAGACTTTGATCCCTGTAAAACTCCCAAGAGTGCCAACAGCGTGGGACTTTTGGAAAAAGCTCCATCCTAACTCTCTTTCTCTACTTTATTTTTGGGGATTGAATTTTGAACTGACTTTCTTCCTTTTCCATCTTTCCTCCTTATCTTTATTTTTTCTTATTCAAAGGGAGAGTTTCTTCTTACATTTTTCCTTTTGGTTCATTTGTTAAACAAAAATCGTACACCCTGTTTTTTCTACGAAAATTCGTGATACTTACTTAAACATCTTAGGGTTAATGTTGGAAGTTTGACAACTTCTATATTTGCAGGTGCCGCTAGGGTTGGATTCGTGGTTGCCATTTTCTGCTCAGGCTGCCAAGTTAGGGAAAAAACCATCTTTCCACATAAATAAATTCAAATGTTGGCATTGGAATTTGATTGATAGCACGACCAAATTTTGGCATTAACAATGAGCATAACCTCAGGCTTATTTCCAATATGGCTTCTCAAGTTATCCAACGAGAGCTTCACATCCTTATCATCGGAAAGAACATCTTTCCCACCATGGTATATATGAAGAGAGGAAAGTCATTTGTAACCCTTCCCATATTGTACATCAGAGGAGCAGGCTGCCCGTAGTGTTTCTTGGTTTCATTTTCATTTTTGTAATCATACATTGCAATGTTTCCTTCTTCCATCACTGTTAAAAAAACGAGGATTAAATTGACAAACAACTACAAATGTGCAGTTATCACATCACTACGTTCACTGCAGTCAGATATTCATCTAATTGGGGCCAAAACCTTTGTTCTTTTTTTTTTTTTCTTTTTTGGGTATTGGATGAATTTATTTACGAACACTTACTCTGAGCCAGATGGATCGTGATCTTTGTAGATGAAAACTGAAGTCCATAGGCTATCAAATCACCTAATGTGGCAAAGTCTAGGCAGCAGTTGGGGCATGCAATTATGGAAATATTCTAAAGTCAAGCAACAGAAGATGAACATCTCCGAGTCGAGGTGTCAACTGGCAAAATCAGGAACATGTACACTACCTCCAAAAGCAGACAGCAAGTCAATGCAATCCATTCCTACTTTTGGGCAAATGCCCATAACAAGCTCAACTGCACACTGCCTGATAGATTGAGGGAGCAGATTAAAGTGAAATTCTTGAGCCTAATTCGTCAAAACTGAGTGTCAGTACTACAGATCTGCTGATATGATATATATGTCACACTTCTTTTGGCTGAAATGAGGTGTGCAACAAGCCCAACTAGAACTGTGACACATAAGTGTGCATATATTCAATTCATGCATGAATTTTTACCCCCTTGGATGGAATTCGCCAATACCTAACCAGTGGCGAACCTGTCAAAAGATATATAACCTGTCGTATATGTATATAACTATATATATATACATATACAACTGAATAAAATCACTGATGTAGAAGGCAGTCGTATTCACATCGGAAGTCAAGTTATACAAATTAATATCTACCTTTCTTACTCCTGCTACCTAAACATTCCCCGAAAATAATTAAACATTCGTGCAGAAGTAGACCACGCGGTAACAAAACCGGAGGCCTCTCTCCCGGCGCCCCAGCCGATCGTCCCACTGAAATTCTCTGCATGCTGAGAATGTAACCATCTTGTGTCGTTACCTTAAACAGATGAAAATTGCCTCACATTACAGTTATCACTAATCATAAGCCTCTAAACGTCATTAACAGAAGCACTGGGGGAAGTAGGCATATAAATTTATGTTCTTCACGTGCATAGCCTTGTGGCTTCACCATTGTCTTGCACACACCATCAGTGGCCGCTGCTGCAAATGCAGCCATGCCATTCTGACCTTTGGCTTGAAACAACTCTATCCTAGTTCCAGAAGCTGATCCACATAAAAGAATCACCAGACATATCAAAGTTAAAACAACTTTCATCTTTTTATATTTTTATGTCATAACAACTCAATCGCTGAGGGGAATTTATATTAGTTAAACCAAATAATAAATAAGTGTAACTATTAATAGTCACTTTGCATCTTGAGCATCTTTGTCAGCAGATTGAATTGATGACGTAGACAAGGAGTCTGGGGAGCCCGGTATTCTCATCCTCTCAATAATGATCAACGTTGATTTCATAAATGCAAGGATTCCATATTATATTAAAACAAGAAATTCAAGCTATCTTTTCGTAAGACGGCTAAGAAGCCAATCAGGCAAATATGTAAAGCCAAAAATAATATGCATTAGCAAAATCTAAAAGCTTCCTTTAACTTTAGAAGATTTATATAATACGCTGACCTTGCTCATGCCGTTTCGCTTGCCTAAAAGTTTGGCAGCTGGTTCAATTGTCAGCTTTATTCAAGAATTTAATGAACTACAATTAATTTCAAGACATCAACCAGAGGATTATTATTTCAACAGTACCTTCCTATTGACCTTTGAACTATATCTTACGCTCATATTGATGATAAAATTTGACAAGTATTACATGATACTTAATTTGCAACTAAAAGAGTAAAAAATTAGCACAAAATATAAGAGAAAAAAATAGCCCTCTAGTGAAAGTTTTTCTTTTGTTAAGTAGACTTTTTTGTTTTTCCTTTTTTTTTTTTTTTTTGGTCCAGAAGTGATGGCGTACCATTTTTTTTTACTAACTTTTGTGGTGTCGCCATGATTTTCTCCTCTAAAAAACAATGCGCACAGACAACCATCGGAAGATATTAAAGCAGGAAAAATTATCGAATTACATTCATTCTCATGAAAATCAAATGAAAAACACAAACTAAAACAGATTAGGGAAAAAACTAGGGTCATCCAATTCACAGAACCTTTTTTTTTTGTGTTGGGGGGGGGGGGGGGGGCGGGGGGGCGCGTATTTTGTTTTTCTTTCCTTAAAAGAGCATTATCTAATCACAATTGCTGTCACATTTGTAAATGCTAACAAGACTAGTGAATTTCTGCAGAATTATGTGTTGTGGGGGCATCCTTCAGAATCTTTTCAGATGTTCCGGCTGAAGTTTCTGACCCTCTGAATCTAGTTAGTGGTGTTTTAAGCAAGGGGAATTGGATCGCTCTAGGTTTTATTTGCCCTAGCAACTGCCACCTTCTAGGCTTTATCTGTCCTAACAACTTCATCTGCTCCCTTCTGAACTTCCTAGTTGCATACCATCTTCCACCTCTCCAGCCCAAGCCATACCTGCAATTCAGCAAGAGAGGTAAAGGAGCAATTCAAAGAGCAGAGTTTGAGATCTTTCTGCGGAAAAGCCTCATTTTAGCTTCAATTCCAGATGAAATGTAACAGCTCATAACCCCCAGCACTAAGACTATCAAAGAAGAAATCAAGTGCATTTTGTCTCGAAACCCAAATAATGGCTCTAACATATACTTATTCAGGACATCTTGTGATTTAAAAAACCACTAACGTAGCCCACTATTTACTAAGATCTGAATATGTTCTAATAATGTTAAAGATAGCTTAAAACCCCAAACTTGAAGCATAAATAATGCTATTTCCCAGATCTATAGTTGCAATTATCAACCCAAGAGCATAAGTACATAACCGTTATTGGTCCCCTGAACTTCTCCTACATTTTACATTGCCTTTAATTATCAATTAACCCAATGACTCCTCCATCAAGCAATGCTAATAAAAACCCATGAACGCAATTTTGAATGTTTGAGAAAACAGAAAATTATGTGCTGAATACAAGATATTTAACAGTTAAGAACCAACCCAATAATTAAAGTGGTTCCAGCAGCGGCCATTGTAGTGGCAGCACTTGATCCTGGATCAACAAGCTTTTTAAATTCTGCATGTCCAACCTGATAATTTTCTTTCAACTGCCACAAAACAAGAAAGAGCACATTTAACTATAATATCTGATGACAAAAGAGAGAGAGAGTTTGGTGGGAGGAGAGACGGAATTAACTATATCATTTATAAAACCATAAGCAAAGCAATTGCAGGTTCCAAGCAGTAAGAATAGATCAATATAATCCAACAAAACAGCACTAGGGAGTTTTGTTTGTAATTCTGCTTATAAAGCATAAAGCATTAGCAAATTTTAATTGCAAAACACAGTTGAAGCATTTCAATCACCCAAGATAAACACACTTAAACAGAATAGCTCAAACAAAAGTAAAGAGAAGGAAACCAAGTAATATTGAGCAGCCACAACTCACAGTATTTTCAATTGATTCAAGCCTTTGATCAACCTTCGATTGATGGAGATGCCGTATAGAATATCCTGCACCGCCAAATCAATGAAGCAATTGTTATAAAGATGACCAAAAGGGGGCTCCAAAATCCCAGTCAAGATTGTTTAGGAACGATAACAATCGCTAACATCAAAGGATTGTAGAGAGGTAAAGATCCCATATTTATTTTAAATTAAGTATAAAGCAAATTAACTCTTAAAAAGGGCAAAGAATGTATATATATATATATGAAGAGCATGTAAACATCAATTGGAAGGAAGCTCACCAATCCATGCAGTGGCAATTGATGCTATTGAAGTTCCAATTGTAAATACCACTCTATGCCTCTCGAATGTATCCTAAAACATCAAACATCAAACATCAATAAAGAAACAATCAGAAGTTTAAATAATAATAATGATTACAACAAAACAAAACCCTATACGCCCATCGACAATCTTTGAAGCAAAACCAATTAATATTGATTGATACCCATTACATTAAACTGCATATTAAACACAATTAAAGGAACAAAAGAGTACCTTAGTTGAAAAGTAGGTATCTTGAACAGCACTCCATGAATTGAGGGCTTTTTTCTTAATTTCTGGTGCATCGAATGAACTCAAAAGCGAAGTCCCTCTGCTTCTCAGTCGCTGCATGAGGTATCTAACTCGATACTCAGTTTGAGTTAACTCAAACGAGTTGTCGAGTTCAGAACAAAAGTTGAGAACCAAGGAAGAAGTTTCTGGGAGGGAAACAGTTTCCTGTCTCTTTAAGGACGGGGTTGTAATAACATTCAGATCCCTAAGCTTGACCTCTTATCAAAATAAAGATATTTGTTTTACTTCTAGTCTTCTACAAAATAAGGCCCTACAAACCTTAAAAAGTTAAAACGACTAAAATACCTTTATAAGATTATGTTTGGTATGTATGATTAAATTAAATTAATTATTAAAATTAAATTAGATTAAATTGAATTATATTATATATTGTATTATATTTAGTATAATATCGGATTAGACAACGTTAAATTATATTTAAATACAAAAAAATTATGAATATTTAAGAGTAATAATTAAAATTAATTTAAATACATTTAACAAGAGCATTAAATATGCGGTAAATTAGTTGTTGGGTAGTCATAATTATAGTAAACAAATATAAATTAATAAAACTATGTAATTGTTTAATTAATTTTTATCAGATATTTTAGATATATTTTATTTTATCAAAAAGTTAGCAAATAATGTATATATAAAATCAATTATTTACTTTTATTATTAATTTTCATGATTATTTTTAATATTACATTGGTGATTATTAAATTTAATACAATCAATTATTGTAACAAATTATTAAATAGTTAATTTTATTGGAGTAAAACTAGAAATTTAATTAGACTATAAAAAATAAATTCAAATAAATCATGAATAAAATAATTATTTAAGTAATTAAATTTTAGATTACAAATAAAAAATAGTGTTATTTATGAAAGAAATATGAATAAATTTTTTTCTCTTATTCTAATCACATCTAAATCTACTTATAAATTGGGATTGTTAATCACATGATTTGAGGACTAAATTTAAATTTAGTTCTCTCGAATTCAATCTAAGTAAAGCAGCCAAACATGGGATAAAATATGTAATCCTAAAGTTAATCTAATTTTATACTTAATCCTAACTCTCAAACATGCGCTAAAGGATTATGATCTGGCGAGTGCCATTGGTGCTCACGTGAGCGCTTCTCAAATCTCAAGCTATAAATATTTAATTTTAACTATGTGATAGGGTAGATAAAAATCTGCCCAACACACAATTTGTTATGGGTTGGTTAGATTAATTTTAATATAATTTTGATTATTAGCAATTTATTTATAGACTAAGTGTTTTATTTTAGATATTAAACTATGAGGTTTTATGAATAATCATCCTTTTTGTTTTATTTTTAGTTATTTTAATTAGATAATTTGTTTTTTACTATTTTAATTTTTAATAATATTAAAAATACTAAAAGTTAAGTTTTCTGAATAAACCCAACTCCCGTTCAACCTGCAATTATGCAGATTAGCTTGAATTTTTCCAACAGGGGAGCTGTTGGCACCACTTTAAAACTCTTATCAACCCCCTTTGTTTATAATTTTACAATTTTAATTTTAATTTTAATTATTTTTTACAAAACTTAATTAGTCGCACACATCTACTTCAACAACAATATCATCAACAATCAGGTTTGTTGTTTATGACCCAGATGTAGAATCTCAGTTACAAACTATTCATTAACTAACATTAAATGAATCATTTAAAGAACAAATTTTGAAAAAACACAAAGACTAATGTAAAAGTAAAATAACTCTAAAAGTATACAACTATTTGTGAAAAAAAAAAAGGAAGTTTTCAGTCCTATTCAAGGCATAAAATCATGAATTCAGTGGTTTGAAAAGAAATCACTCCAAAACTGAATTTAATAAGTTCAAGTGTTGGACTTAATGTTGAATACGCACAACCATTATAAATTTAAAATGAAACAAAAATGTCATTGAACTTGGAAGAGTTTCATTGAGAGACTTTACTGAGATTCTTGTTGAGAAAGGCAATCGGAAGGTTATTTGTGGAATTAAATAGAGATTATTTTTAAAAGGTGTTCTATGAGAACATTCGAGGGGTGGCAATAATCGACCTCTTTTTCCAACCTGCACTCTACATGGGTTGGGTTGAGTTAAGTGCCAACTCAACCCGTGTCCACCCCCTTCTAAGTTGTAACTAACTCTAAAGATCATTTTTCGTCATTTTGAAATTTTGATAGAGGTTTGGTTCAGGTTATAGACCAATTTGGTACATATGGACATTGTAAGTCCTTGCTTGAGAATTTATAAAAAAATTAGGTAATCTGCAATTTGTTATAAGTGAGCTATTAGGTCGGTCCAGAACCATAATCCAGATTATAATTTATCTGATTAACAAACATTATTAAGAGATTAATAGCTTGGCCAATAAGCTAATCTTGTTGTTGGTTTTGGACTGTCTATTTCTTTTCTGAAAAGAAAGAAATGATATTGGCTCGTTAGATTTTGCTGTTAGTCTGATTTAAAACTCCATTTCCCCCTCTTTTCTATATTTTAAAAATACTTAAATGAGCTGGAGTTCTTTTGACTGTGGGCCTCCGATGGAACTTGGGCATAATCTATGAAGAAATTGAACTTCTTAGGCCCTTTTTTTGTTTTTAATTTTACTTTTATTTAAAAAATCTTATAATTTTATTTATTTAGTTGAAGCTTTGCTCATTGCTTGGTCATGGGTGGCACAAAATATTAATTTATAAATTTATTACACAATGTTGCTGAAGGAAGCAGGAATTTACCTTCACACATATTTTGATTTGTGGAGAACTTGTGATGCTTGTTGAACTCGAATTCGACGAGGTAGATACCTAAAAAAGGCACTCCGACGCCCAAGTCAATGTTTGATTTAAGATTTAATGGAAGTAAGAACAATAAATAAAATTAAGGTTTTTTGTAGAGGGATGAAAAATGTTATCTTTTTTGCTCATGAGGGATCTCTTTTTTCTTAGTGAGATGGTCCATATTTATTGATGATGGGTGACATGTGTTTAGGGTTTTGCCTTGGTCTCTTTCCTTGATGCACGCGTTACCCACTATTTTTGCACACGTGGATGTGAATTTAATTGTAGGGAAATAAACACATTTATTTCGTACCCATGTGCTTCTTTGTTCCTATGATCTTAGGCGTGGTTTCCTCAGACCCTGGAACCCAGTATTGGGATGAGTTTTTGCTTCTAGTTATTATCGTTAGTTTGTGGAGAATTTTATTCCAGTGTTACTTTCTCCAGAATAGATTGGATATAATTTATTTGTTTAATTTTTTGAGATAATTTTTTTCTTTCTTTTTTATTTGGATACTTGGAGTAATTTGGTGACTCTTAAGTTATGGCACCTACAATTAGGGGTGGGCATGGGTTGGTTTGGATTGGGTTGTAAGTCAATCCAAGCCAAACCATAAAAGTTTGGGTTCGACCCAAACCAATCTAAATATTTTTGACCCAACCCAAATATTTTTGAATTTGGTTTGGGTTTTGTTTGAATTTTATTTATCAAAATATTTTTTATTTTGATAAATTTAATTATATAATAATTATAATAATTATTAATTATTAAATTGATACTAAGATATGAAAAAAATATAGTGATAAAAATTATAAATAATAAATTTTATAATAAGTTAATCCTTAAATTAAAGAGTACTAGAAAATTAAAATAAAGTTTAATCACAAAAATCATTAATTCTCAATAAATAAGAACGCAAACTCTAATAATAAACTTTCACAAACATGACATCAACAGGTAAATTCAAAGAAAAAAAAAACAACTTATGTGAGTGCCATTTAATTAAAATAATAAAATTTCTTTAACTAAAAAAATGTATCCTTTGACTTATAATTATTGAGATGATAATTTTTTATGAAATGGTGTTTTTTTTTTCAATAGGTTGATTGCTCATGAATTTCAGTATAGAGGATCAATGTCAATAAATCCCATCAAAATAAAAAAAAAAGAGTATTATTTATGCTATAGTATCAATATAGCACACAAAATGTTAATTTTATTTATAATAAGCTTTATAATTTTTGTCACAATAATAATTTATCAATGGCGAAATATCATTTCTCATGATTATTAATTATTTCCTTCCAATGGGCTAGGTAACTATGCCCTCAAAAACCATCTCAACATTATTACTATAATTTTCCTTGATTTAAATACGAAAACAAAAATATAGATTTGGCATTTTTCTTAGGGTTATTATCATTTTACTACTTCAGAAATTACTAAATATCAAATGACTACAAGAAGTATTGTCTCCTATCATTTTACTACTATATCTTTATAAAAATATCATTTTACTACTTTTAAAATTCTGATTGTTAGTTGCCAATTAGTTGATTAGTTAGTTAGTTGACTAACACAATACCAATTTCACCCTTCATGATTAAAAAAAATAATAAGATTAATTTGTAATTCATATATCATAATTCTAGTAAAAAAAATTATGTTGGTATTTTATATCTATTTTAATAAATATATTACAAATTTATTTTATAAATAACCTTTAAATATATTTTTTTAATCATGAAGGGTGAAATTGGTATTTTGTTAGTCAACTAACTGGTCAACTAACGGTCAACTAGCGGTCAACTAACGGTTGTAACGGAAAAGTGGTAAAATGATATTTTTATAAAGATATAGTAGTAAAATGATAGGAGACAATATTTCTTGTAGTCATTTGATATTTGATAATTTTTGAAGTAGTAAAATGATAATAACCCTTTTTCTTATTACTATTAGAAACATAAAAGCAGTAATTAGGTAAGTATAATATGAGTTCATAAACTTAAAAAAAAAATGATTTCATTTCATTAAACACTAATTTCATCTCATTTAATTATTTACAATACAATTTATTTAATTCAAATGTATTTTTACATGTTGTTTTCATTTTCTAAATGTTAACAATTGATCACACCATGAACAATTTAATAATGATCTTTCACTTATTTATTTTTATTTTCATTTATTTTATTTGACAAGTTTAAGTGTTGGGACTTTGTTCATGACCCATGGGTAAACCATACCCAACCCACAATGAAATGATTTTTTTTATATAAAACCTATATTTAACCTATTTTCATAATTTACCCAACCCAAACCATTTAATTTGGTTTGGGTTTAGATAAACCCATGGATTGTGGGTTTATGCCCACCCCTACCTACAATTGTATTAAAATTTCTTCTAATATAGGTTGGTACATATTATTGCGCTTGTACGATATAGTTCAAAGAAATAAATATGCATCAAAATGTGTGAGGTGGATCTCCTTTTTTTTCCCCCCTTCATTTTGAGTATCAAAATTGAACATCTTTTAGCCCTTTCTTCCGTATTTTGCACTCACAAGAAAAGAAAAATGAGAGATGGAGAACAAAGGAAGAGCAAATCAATTGTAAGGTGGGAGACAATATGTTATTTTAAAGCAAAACATATTTCAAACTTTTTTGAAACGATAATTACCAAATCTTCACATCTCTTCATATATATTTATCTCTAAAAATAACCACAACATTAATAATACACGGATGAAGTCATAAGGATGAGAGAAGAGAGGATACTTTTTGCCATAGCAAAAGCAAAACGAGGAAGGATAAAGAATGAAAGTGTAAAGTGAATATTGCACTCGAGGACAAATTACCATCTAGCTTTTCTTCTTCTTTAAGAAAAAAGCATGGCATGTTGTAACACATTAACACAATGCTTTTACCCAAATCAATAAATAAATAAATAAATACAAGTAAGTTGGTTCCCACTCAAAGCTTATAGATAATTTTGAATTTTAATCACTGAAATGTTATAATGGGGACAGTCTATTAATCAGATTAGAGGTATGTTTTTTCCAAATAGAAAAGTGGTAAAAGAACCCAGCAACTCGCAATTGATGCAAGAACAGCAACAACGGCAAAAGAGTTTGTGAGCCTAGCACTTGCTCTTTCAGGTTCATGAGACTCGAGAGCCTACAAATTCAGAACTTACGCCTCGAGAGTTGAGAACAGCCAGTGTCTAGTAGCTGAACAAAGTAGTCAAATCTCTTTTCAGAAGCAGCACTCCATTAAAGTGAGATAAAGATGAAGATAACATTGACATTCCGTTCTTAGAAGTTACAACACATCACTAGAAGGCATCAGAATTTGGTGCATTTTCCTCTCTCTCTCTCTCTCTTTCCTTTTTTTTTGCCCCCCACCTTTTCATTATTTGGCTGAATAGACAAAAAATCAGATATATTTGGGTTGCAATTACGGTTTTGGTAATAATCAGCAAAAGATCAAGCTGTTAGTATGCAACACATCATGTGCCAGGTTGAGTGAAGTGTTAATCTTAAATGATGGTGCAAGGGCGCTGCATTTAGCAGAGGAATCCAAGAAACATACAAAATCTTTGTATCAAATGCTTCATTGGTACAAGGGCAATCTTCTTTTACTTCACCCATGGCCCAACAATCAAACATACAAATTCTCACCAGAAAAGGAAATGAAATGTTAAATGCTTGTACATGCAAATGCAATGCATGTGGAATATTAATCATACATGTATGAAGTATGACCACACACACACACACTCACACACAATGGAGAGATGGCTAAAGAGTGCAGGCCTTTGGTTTTGGCAGATTATGAATATGATACTCAAAAAATGAGTAAAATGGTTACCCCTACTGTGTACAAGAATCTACTTCACATGTGCAATAAATGGCCCTTATCAAAAAACCCATCAGCATATGCAAGCCATATAAACAAACAAATAACACCATCACCACCTTCCCCACTCTCTTCTTCTTCCTTCCACCATTAACATCCTCACATTTCCAATGGTGACAACATTTAATAACTCCACAACCTAAAGCTGTTATGTTCTTATCCCAGAACATCCACGCGGCACACTCACCGTCATTTCATATCTTCAATGCATGCCATTAATCATCCAAAAAATAATCCCCCTTTTTTAATAAACCACCAACTCCCAATCCCGAATTTGAAGCTCGTACCTTTTCCCACAACTAGATATTCGATCTGAGACTTCTTCTACAAACTGACATTCTAACCCTAAACCTTCTTAGCACCTCCAAAGGCTGAATCGACCAACACCCACATATTATACCAGCAACCCTTTCATATCAAAACCTAAGCATAAACATAACGAATCAAAACAAGAAAAATTATATAATGGATCACCAACAACCATAAAAGACCCAATATCAAGAAATTAGCAAAGATATAAAATTGCAAGCAGATAGTTCGCGTAGAAACTGAAAATATTGTTTTGGTTTAAATAAAAAAAATGTCTTTTGTACAAATTAAAAGAGAGAGAGAGTGTGTGAGAGAGAGATAAGGATGAGATCAAGTCAAGTATACTAAAAGATCAAATCCCACATCTTCTACAACGTGATCCAATAACTTCAGCGATTTAAAATACATAATGTTTCAACAGCTAATCATCAGTTGAAGCAACCAGATGGCATATTCAACACTAAAAATCTACAATATAATCTAAAGAAGTAGATAACTTCATAATATTTTTTTTCTTTTTTTTTTCTCGTCATCGTCGTGATTTTTCCCGATAAAAAGTAATCGACTTTAAAAGAAAGAAAAAGAAAAATAAACATTGAGAAACATACAATCAAACGATTCTAAGTCGTTTATATTCAGAGGCACAATCGAAGATCATCACCGCCGTCCATCAGCGTCATCATCGGCGGAGGCGGGGGCGGCGGTTGATTCAGATCAAATGGCAGGACTTTCCTGAACAACGACGAAGAGAAAACGCAATCGTCACCATCATCAATAACCGACGATGAAGAATCGCAATCGCTCCGACAGTCATCCCCTGCCGCCGGTTGCACGAGGACCTTCTTCTGCTGCTGCTGCTGCTGCAGACGTGGCGCCAACTGATTCGCCGGCCGGGGCCCACTGAAGGACTCGACGGTGCTGCTCATGCTGCTCGTCGTGGGCCGGTTGACCTGAACAACCGAGTCAAACTTACAAAACCCTCTATTTTCCTCCCGTATCGGAACGTTAAAAGAGTCCGACATATTGAGAGGAAAATTGGTCTTGGCCTTGGGGCCACGGAGGGAACGCGCGGCGGCGTCGTACGCACGCGCGGCGTCTTCGGCTGAGTCGAAGGTGCCGAGCCAGACACGCGTCTTCTTCCAGGGATCTCGGATCTCGGCGGCAAATCTGCCCCATGGACGCTTCCTCACGCCTCTGTATCGGATGTCGGGCGATGCTTCGGGTCCGGTGCATTTCTCTATCGGCTTATTGGGCGCTGCTGCCGTGCTCCTGCCTCGCCGCATGGGGAAATAATGGAAAAAGAAAATCGCAAAGGAAAGGGTGAGAGGCTGAGGGAAAGTATGGGAAATTTTTTGTTAATATCAAGGCTACCACCGCGTTTCCATTTTTTTTTTTTTTTTTTTTTTTTTTGGGTGGGGGGTTGTGAAAGATTTGTTGATTGATTGTTTTGATTTTTTTTTTCTTTTTGTTTTTTTTTTTTTTTGGGGAGGATTTTGATGAATGATGGCTCCGGAAATGAACGATTCCGGGTTCATTGTTTGATATGATGTTCGGGACTTTTATTTAGGCGGAGTGGAAGTGCTGTAAAATGACGAACTTGCCCATGTAATTTTTTTTTCTTTTTTTCTTTATTTGGGTGCAATTTTTTAATTGGTGCGGCCTTTGGATTGCATTTCGGTGGCTACTATTCAATTTTATTTTTACGAGGTGTTTAGTCCTTTTTCACGTAGAATAAGTATTAGGAAATTTTTTTAATTATGCATATTATGACGATTAAATACTACTACAAATATTTGAAATTTCCAAGACTTATAAATTATAATGCATTTGAAAATTCAGTGAATATTTTGTATCAAAATATGCCGCCGTTCAACCTAAATTAGTATTTTTCAAAATTATTTGTAATTATTTCACATTTGTATCCACTAACTTTTTTAGTGAATATTAGTCGGGAAGTACAAGTTTTATTAACTGGTTTTGGCCATTTACTTCTCTAAATTTGACTGTACAAATAAATTATATTATATATATTTTACAGCAAAAGCATTGAATTCAAAATATCTACTGAATAAACAACTACAGAAATATAACACAATCTAGTGCATTTTCTTTTGGATCCGCATGATCAAGAGATGGTGATATGTAGATAAACAATGTGGCGGTATATTTAATTCAATTATTTTTTAACAAAATGCGAGCAAATCAACTCATGGAGTTAAAAGTTTCCTACATGTGTTTTGACAAAGCTGAAAGACAAATTACTTTTTTTTTTTCCAATTGAAGAAAATTACTATTTTACTAAATAAAATATGTGTTTACCAACATAAATCTCTTTTTGTCTGCTAAAATAGAAAACTAAAATAATAGTTATAGTTTTTTTTTTTTAATATGACATTAGAGAGTAGAATATGAATATTCATAAATACAGTCGACCTGAAAACTAGTCTAATATTTGTTGGAACTTATTTTTTAAAACTAATGAAAATAGCAAATAGGCAAAACTTCTTATTGACATGATAACTCAAATCCTTAATCTCAACGATGATGCGAAGAGGCATCTAGCTAGCTAAATTAAAATATCAATGAAAAAGATAGTGGAAATGAGATTGTGAATCACCAATATAGAGCAATCAAAACGCCAAACGTGAGCCACTTGATTTTTCTTCCAAACATTTTGACAAAATATATATTTTTCTAATATTAGTAGGGGCATATTTCCAATAATACAGTTCTCTCCAGAGATTGCAATAATTTTTTTTAAAAAAACAAAGTCTCCCTCATTAAATTGGACCAATTTGGCGAAGCCACTACATTTTGACCTACAAATTCGTTAATTTGGAAATTTGGGTATTTTGCTCCGTTGCTTATGGTAATGCTTTTAAGTCAACAGACTCGATACAGATGCATTGAAAGTATTATTCTTTAATTATTGATGAATGTGAATCTGAAAATAAGAAAAAAATTCAACGAGACATTACGTGATTAAAAAAAATTCATTCTATAATGTCGTGATTAAAATTACGGTGCCAATACCATAACTAAACATAAATTGTGTAAATAAAACATTAAATATGTAAATTTAACATGTAACTTGTAAATCAGCATTTAGTGTAAAACAAAATATAAATTATGTAAATGTAATATAGGACTTGTAAATGAAAGGTAAAATAAGTAAATTAATATAGGATTAATAAATTGGTGTATTATTGGTAAATAGAACAAAAACTTTAGATATAACATAAAATTTGTAAATTAATATTAAGTGTAAAGTAAAAAATAAATTGTGCAAATAGAATTAAGACTTGTAAATGAAAGGTAATACAAGTAAATTACTACAGGAGTGATAAATTGATATATCATTGGTAAATAAAACAAAAACTTATCAACATTAAGTAAATCAACATTAAGCATAAAATAAAACATAAGACCTGTAAATAGAAGGTGAAAGAAGTAAATTAACATAGAATTGGTAAAATAATGTATTATTAGTAAACAAAATATACAACAAGTAAATATTATAATAGTTATTGAAAAAAATAAAAACTTATAAATGTAAAAAAAAATTCATTATAATAATGATTATCTTATATATTTATTTTTTTATTTCTAAATTAAATAATGATAATTTTGGATTTATGTAATACATGTGATGATATATAAAACACCTTATTTAGGATAAAACTTATTTTCAAAATCAAAATTTGAAAATTATTTATATTTTTCAACATTGTTTGTAAGATAAGTGATTTTCCATCCTTTCAAAATTCCTTGACAACAATTTCAGATGATCTTTTAATATAAGTAAGAAACAAAGTTTGAAACTTCATGAAATATGTATAAAACTAAAAATTAGATATAATTTTACTGATATTTCATATATGTATAGTAATATAAGAATTTTTTTTAATTTTATTTTAGCTTGATCCACATAAAAAATATTTTTACTTAATTAACTTGTAAAATAAACAAATACCACGATAGAAAATGAAAAAAAGAAAGTTTATAAATGTCCTAATATGAATGTAGAATTTATGGTTAAACCAATTTAATAAAATTTATTCCAATTGTTTTTAATATAAATTTTGTTTTTGTTTTCAATTGATGAGTAATGTTTTTTCTTTACTTAAATAAATAAACTATTTACGTGTTTATGTTACTTTTACAAGTGTTTGTTTTGGTTGCAATTTTAAAAGATTAATTTACCAACATTATATTAATTTACTTATTTTACACTTTATTTACCAGTCTTATATGTAATTTAAAATATTTATATTTATCACGGCATAATGGAATCAATTGATTCCCTTGCTGTCGGCTTCTAGTTAATAGACGGATAATTATTTAGTAACTTGAACCTCTTTTTAATCGAATTCACAAAACACTCCAAAAGTTCTGTAAAATAAAATAAATGAGTTTAGAAAAATCTAAGATATTTGTATCCTTATTTTTTTAATCATATTGAAAATTAAAACATTGATACAATTACTTATTTTTTTCATAAGAGACTTAAAATGTTTATTAATTAATAACTCTCATACATGTTAGTTCCTCTCTACAAATAGATAAAATTCTTCATTACATTGATCTTCACTACATCTTTTTTTTAGCAAGTTATGAAGCTTATTTTCAAGCTAGTAAATAAGGGTCTTAGGCCCTATTTAGGATTAAGGTGCTGTAATTTCTAAGTCTACAGTTACTATTGGAAAAAAACTATAATTATGAAATAAAAGTTAATGTTATATAGTAAATATAATATTAAATAATAATTTTGACAAAATTATTAAAGATATAATAAATTTTACATCAAAAAAATGAAAAATCATATTAATTTAACTTCTAAATTTATTCTGCCATCATTTTTACCAAATACTTTAAGATCAGAACTTTTAAGATCTTTGTCCAACCCTAATCTCAAATAAGACCTTACAACAATATTAAATACAACTCTTAAGATCTTATACATTAGGATTGTCTATCCGGGGGAGATTAACCTTAATCAGAATATTGGGATTGAAACTAAACAAAAAATAAATTTGTGATTTAATATTAAAAAATAAAGGAAGGAAAAAACGAAAATTAGGTCTGCCCTAAGAAATTTACTTGTTTCAAATAATATTTATGACCTACGAATATAAAAAAAAAATGTAGAAACAAGGTCTTTTCTACCTTTTTTACTCTCTTTTTTTAATCTTGTTGGTAATTGTTGAAATTCAAAATATTATTAAAGATAATTGAAATTTGAGCTGTTTAATATTCTCTTAAGAGTTGATGTTGTTTAATGTAAGAAGGCCCTAAAAAAATTCGCTTAAGGTCAAATTGGTTAAAGCCAGCCCTGCTTAGGCGATGTTCATTGCAACAAGCCAAACAAAATCACAATTCATATTTGACACCTCCACACTTAAAATGACATAGTTTTTTAGCCAACACAAATGAAATGACCCGAGAACGACTATATTTGTAAATGTTGAGCCATTTCCCAAATAAATATAATGAGTAGCAGGCCGATCAGAATCTAATTCTAATATTACTTACTAGATTATTGTTGTTGTTGTTATTATTATTGTTGTTGTTGTTGTTATTGTTGTTGTTATTACAATAAAACCTCTATAATTTAATATTCGATAAATTAATAACTTTTATTATCTGATAATTTTTCATAATCTTAACTTGGACCAAAGCGCTGAATGAATAATTTTGATAAATTAATAAATAATATTTTCTTTTTAGAAAAACCCTTGTACAACTTTATGGTTCCATTCATATAATAAATTAATAATCTGATGAAATTACAAATATAATTATTATATTTTATTAAATGAAATGTGAATCTTTCGTCACTTATATTTTTTCTTAAAATTTAAATATAGTTTGATCTCATCTCTAATTTAACTTATTATTTCAAGAAGTTCCAAGGTTGAATTTCAAAATTGTACAAATTTTTAATTTTCTTTTTCTAATTTGATTTATATTTATTGGATTAGTTTATTTTCGAGTGATTAGAATGGTAAACTACATTGAATTTTTAGTTGATTAAAATATGCTTTTGTTGAATTGTATATAAATTGTATAAATTAATAAATTATTAATTTATCGATACCTTTTTAAATTAATAAGTTTTATATGTTCCCAACATTATTAATTTTTAGAAATTTTATAATAATAATATTATTATTGTTGTTGTTATTGTTATTGTTGCTGCTTACAATTTACGAATACGAATCCAAGTTGCTACATGTAACGTGTTCTGCTTAGCTTCGCTATTAAATTTTCCGATTGTTGCCGTTGCCTTGGCGTTTGTCTTCATCCAATTCGATCACTGCTTATTATTAATTATACGGTATATGGAATATTAAATGTGAGACAAATCAATTATGTACCAGAAATTTATTTTTCAAACCAGGCGCAGGGAAGTGGCGAGGGAGAAACATTTATGTGGGACACGTTAAATTACTGCATTTGCCCGCTAAAATTTTGCCAGTTGACAAGTAGGATGGATCTCACAATAGTATTCACAAATTAAATAATATAATTTTACATATTTTGTGAAATAAAAAAAACATTGTGAATCTTATTATTTAACTAAAGTGGTGTGTCCGTCGCATGTAAATTTCTCTCTTAATAAGGATTGGACCCATCATTGCTTGCTCTTGAATTTAGATTTTTATTTAAATTTAAGTATATAATAAATGAGTAAATAAATCTAAGTTGATGGAGGTTTAACTAAGTTAAGTTAAGTTTTTTTTTTAAGAAAAAAAAAACTGAGTTCTATGATTGTGAGTACTACAAAAATTGACGGAAAAAATATGGACCATCATCCACTTTACCTAAACTATAAATTTATCAAATTGTGCAAATTTAGAAAGAGAATATTGGCTATAAAATAGGGGAAAAAAATTCCTTGAAGCACCCAAAAATATTTCTTTATTTGTTTCCCATTCATGATAAAGAAGCCGCAACTAAGGACGACTTCTCCCACTTATGATTAATTTTTTTTTTCTAGCACTAGATTATAATTAATTTAAACCTTAAAGAAAAAAAAATTGTAATTACCATGGAGTGAATTAACGGTAGATTATAATTAACACATACAACTGGGTCTTATGCATTTGTTCTGGATTATTAGCAAGGTGTTGTAAGTTGGTTAAAATAAAATTGTGATGATATTTTTCAAGTCAATCAAGAGCAAGAAAGAAGTTAGCGGTTGAATTAATTTTAAATTACTTTTTCGACATTAGAATAGAAAAAAAAATCAATAATTTTTTTTTGTTTTAATTAATATCAGTATACTATAATGCATAAATTTTGAACTTTCGACTTTAAAAATAGGAGGAGGTGACGGTGGGTCTACTAAATCAAGTAGTCAGTTGTCTTTTGTGATTTGAAATTATGACTTATGAGTGATTTATTGTGTAGCGTAAGGTAGCAAGACCCGTAACATAATACGCGTTCAGTAC
Organism: Atalantia buxifolia; assembly: GCA_030444775.1. Lineage (NCBI taxonomy): Eukaryota > Viridiplantae > Streptophyta > Magnoliopsida > Sapindales > Rutaceae > Atalantia > Atalantia buxifolia. Next base: position 12,855,793 of record CM059832.1, read on the forward strand.
TAAAACTTTCTCCAAAAATCCAAATAAAAAAAAAAATTGAAATATAATCAACGTCAATTAAAATTTCCTGCATGTGAAGCTTTGGAGTCTGGACCAAACCGTGACAACCAATTGGTCACATCATCACCACGTGTCGAAAACCAGCGGTATCATCAGCAGTCAACGGGGACCACCAATTTTCCCGGCGAAAGTAACCGGCCGGCGGAGAACCAAAACCGAGGCGATTCCTATCTTGACCGGACTCACATTTTGGTGCCTTTGCCTTCACGCCAACCGACAGCTGTTGATGCCCTCGGTTGGTGAATACCCAATCGTTTAATCCCGCGTGTCCACAAGCATCTGGCTGACTGTTCAATTTGGTCAATTCATTAACCCCAAACTTTTGACTATTCGGTGGGTTCTCCTAGGCATCATGGAGACATGCAGCCTGCGCCGCGTTAAAAGTGGGCTCCATGTTGGCCCATTTAAACATCGTGGTGACGTGGCTTAATATCGTCACGCTTCCTTTTGGACTCCACCCAATTTCAGATCAAACTTTTTAAGGGAAGTAATTCAGACAAAATTATATATGGATTTTTTTTTTTAACAAAACAGTTCAGTATAATGGTTAAAACCAGTGATATTTGACCATTGTTATATTTTATTAACCGCACTTTTTAGTTAAATTCATTAAAAATTTTAAAATAATTTGTATCTCTCTATGTATTCCATCTAATCTTAAGTTTATCGTTATTATAATTTTTATTTTTTTTTCATACACGCGCCGCATAAAACTCACTAAGTCTACTTCAAAAAAAAAAAAAAAAGAAAAGAAGACAGACGAAGAAAAATCCTCTAGATAATCTCTCACTTTCTTTTTAACGTGGCATTAGCATTTTTATCCTGTCTTCCTTGATCTTTGCCGAGGTTGATAGCATCAACTTTGGTCAAAGCAAACACTCATCTTTCCAAACGTGCTGGTTTTAACAATGATGAGGTCTCAAGATTGCTGATTTTGGGCTGGCTAATAAATCTTCATGTGATGGAGAACAGAGCAGGTGTAAGGTTTGAGTATAGAGGCATGCCTTTGTACATGCCACCATAATCTTCGAAACAATGTAAAATGGTTGATTCTTTTGATCTTAAATGACTTTTTTTCTTTTTAATCCATTTCAACACGTGAGCAGGTTAGACCTATTTATTTTACATAAGAGATCTAGATTTACCAACTCACCAAAAAAAAATAAAAAAAAATCAAATCAACTAGTTGGCACCTACAAAATGGTTCATGGATACTTAGAGTTTATATGTATTTACAAAAAAAAATAAATATGTTGCTCATTGCATTTCGATGGAATAAAAAAAAAAAATCTAAATTTATGGGTTCTGAAATAAAAATTTATACAAAACAAATGTTTATTATTGAGCATTCATATTCTAATTGGTATTTTACATATCAACAGAATAACAGATACCTAATCTACTCGCTTAATATTTCAAATTTAACTATTTATGTATCAACTAAAATAGGGGCATAAAGTCTTTTGGTAATGTATATAACTTCTTTTTTTACATGACAAATCGACAAATATTACCTCCTAAAATGTAAATTAAGAATGAAACCTCATTATAATCATGAACTTCTGTGGAATAGAGCCTGCTGCGATGGTACACCTACCTAATCTAGACTTTGCGATTTAATAGGTCAATAAGCCCCTCGGTGGAAATATTAAATTGGTAGATCTAAACAGCAAGTCCTAATTGGATCAGTGTATTATTTGAATACGTTCAGATGGTGTGCCTCTGTTTCGCCAATATAAGAGCAATATAGTTTCATCAATTATAATATTATTTATTTTATTTTTTAAATTCACTTCTCTTTTTTCATTATAATTCTTAGAAAAATTAATTGAATACTTGAATTAGATCACTTTTACTATCCTTTAAAAAAAAAAAAAGAAAGGAAGAAGAAGACGAAAGAAAGGAAAAAAAAACTACCGTTTCATTTTTTTTTTTAATTCTGCATACCCACGTGGGGCCAGTCCTATGACGTGTCAAAGATTGAGAGCCACAAAAAACCATCTTCCAATCACAGCTTTATCAATTGGGAACCAATGGCAAAGAATTTGCTTCCGAAGAAAGGCTCAAGTGACCATGGTATAATATAAAAATCACTTTTGCTCTTCGCTTTCTGGGTTTGGCAGAAGCACACGTTAGCACAGCACCCCGCCAGCGCCAAGCCAATAGCAGCTTTTTCGTACTGCGTGGTTAATTTTCGCGGGAAAGGGCAAAAATTGTGGAAGTTTTTAAGTTATCGGTGTTGTACGCAACGTGCGTTTATTGGCGTCACATGACGTTTCAAGTAGACGGCGTGGCGGGAACCTTGCGTCGCGCCGGTTGATAAAAGGCGTGTCTGGTTCATTATATTGTCCGCTAATGATCATGACACGAGAAAATATCAAATATGATTCGAATAATAATTAATAATTATTATTATGATAATTATAATGGGCTATGATCCATGTCAACCACTGAGATCATACATGTCCTGGGTAATAATTTTGAAGTTACTTGAACATTTTGGTAAGAGTAGAGTTATTGGCACCCTTATATTATTCTTATAAAACTCTACTTTAAATAAAATTACAATTAAAGACAATTGAAAATTAAACATATATAGATTTTTTTTTCCACCAAATTACTTAATTCATAATCAATCCTTTAAAAAAAAAAAATTCTATATGTTACTTTCTATCTAACTAAAATAAATTGTACAATTTATGCCTGACTTTCTCTTTTTCCTTGAATTTTTCTGCCCGGCTACCGTTGGCTTACGATTCTTTCTAATTTGACAAAGAACAAGGTCACTGAATCGAAGGTTTTGCGGCAACAGTGAAGGATTCAGAGAGTATTCATGCATAATCTAGCAACCATTGTGTGGAGACTTGTCCTTCTCATATCGAAACCTTTCCTTGAAACCAATTTTCTTTCTAAAGTTGCGGGACACAACTGCCTTGCCAGCATCTTCTCCTTGCCATGTACTGGTACCGACTCTGCGATCAATCCTGGAATCGTTAACACTCTTCTTCTTCAAGCAAGTGAACAAGTAAAGATCTTTACCATCTTCTAAATCGAGTCCTCCGAATTGATTCCAAATCTGCCACAGTTCTTTAGAACCATATAGATTTTCAATTCTCACAAAATCATCAAAAAAAAGGATTAGAGTTTCAAAAATCTTGTTGAATAATCTATTGTTCTCTTTTGATTTCTTATTGATTAAATATTTTTATACTTAAAATTACTTTGAAATTATAATTTGAAATATGTATTATTTCAGTCAATGATTAACACTAAAAGTTTTATCACTCATATAACTTTTTAATTTGAGTGTAGGGTAATACTAAAATTAGAAATAATTAAAAAAAAGTACAATAATACTTTGAGTTTTAAAAATAGAACAAATCAAATGTAACCAATAATAATTAAAAAAAAGTATAATAATAACTACAAAAAGAGGTTTTATGAGGAAATTATAGATATGCCAATAGTTCAACTCTTTTGATAAATGTGGCGGGAGCCACGTTTATGCATGCATATATATGTATTTTGGACCAAACTAATGATGATGGCCCAATTCCATTGGATTCCAGACAAAACTGTCACCTATTAACTTGGCCCCATGTTTTGCGTCAATGTGAGTTCTGTGCTATGTATGAATTGGTTTAACTTGCCAACAATTTCCTGTAAATTGCAGGGCATGAGATGCAAACCATATGAACACACAGCGATCGAATCCAAAACATTCAACCAAACTCTTTGTTGACAAGCAATGGGGTACTATCATCCAAAGAAGAGGAAATAGTTCAACAGGAAAAATGGAATCGTTTACATCTCTTCACCTGCATTTTATTTATTCACCACAAAAAATGCCTTCCATGACCCCCTGCAAGCTAAGCTTTTGCTCCCTCATAATCTCCAAACAACCTACACCATTCTGCCGGCAGAACCACAGGCCAAAAAAAGAAAAAGAAAAAGAAGAAATAAATGGGGGGTGGGAGGTACAAGTCTTAAAATCTCCTTCGAAGATACTGAGTGACAAAAATCAAAGAGAACAATCAAAAAGGTAGTAATTTAGTTTGACTGATCGTGTGGAGGTTCTGAACAATTTGGCACGGAGTGAGGAGGATGATCGACTTTCGAAGAATCATCTGAATTCTTTGTAGTTGAGTTCTTGATATCTGGGTTCTGATGCTTCACGCTCGCAGCATCAGAATTCTGTACCCAGTTGGGAATTTTTGATGACGCATCAGGAGAAGTCTCAATTGAATGAGTTGCTGATATGGCTTGATGATTCATGAGAGAAGAATCCAGTATAGATAGCGGTGGAAGGCTCAAACCGTAGTTAAATGGATATCCTGCAAATGGATGATCAAATCTGCAAGTTGGGCCGAACTTGCAGATTCCATACATACTGTAATTTGAACATATAGCTTGCCCCTGCATATTAGCAAACTAGGAATTCATTTTTCAATACAAATATCAGAATTTGAAAAACTAAGAAAAGCCAAAGAATATGAAGAAGCATAATAGTGAGAGATGTTCCAAAAATATTAGAATGCTTACACGAAACTCATCATCCATAATGAAACAGTTGCAAATCAAGATTTGTCAGCTATAATTTATGAAACAAATAATAATTAGATAATCTAAAATACCATACGAAACTATTATGAGTCGCTAGAAGATAGTAACTTACAGGTCTTGAGGGAAGGCCAAGTGGGCCTATATTACTTGCTGCTGATTGAGCAATCCTTTCCTTTGGGTGGTGGAACTTGCAATCAGCTCCATATTTGCAGGTTCCAGTGTTCATATAATATCGGCAATCTGGTTGATCAGGTCTCTCAGGTAAATTTTGACTTGATGCTGACAATATGTGCATCTGCGCACCAGTGCCTAAGTCACCTTGATTCCTAGAACTGTAAATGAGATTGGATCCAGCAATACTCGTTGGAGATAAAGGCCCGATGTTTCCCTGATTAAGAAGTGAAAGGATAAAATGGAAATACAATAAGAAAATTTTCACTGGTAAAATTCAGCACAATAGCTCCTGATTAAGATTCAGTGATAACGTGATTGGAATCTGAAATTGCAGCTACTTGTATGAGCACTAAATTAGCAGATGAGGTCACACGAATCTTCATATTAACATGAGTAGAATGAAAAAAGGAACAAGGAGATCAGCTTCTTAATCGCTGCAATTCAACAGGAGTTTATTTGAGATATTTCCATTGGAGCAAAAGACAGTAAACTTTGTCCTAGCATCATTGCATATAAGAAGCCACTAAGAACCTAACAAATCTGAATTGTGTATCATAAGCTCACAACAGTCCTTGCAACATTGCTGATGCTCCAAAATCAACATAAAGTTACCTGATTATTTTGACCCCAAACAAAAAAAAAGGCGCTAAACCTTCCAGCAGTTAATGACCAAGGTGAAACCGCGCATTGGTGATGTAAGATTACCTCCATTTCTATCAGATTATTTCTATACAAGCATCATATTTCAGAGACATTCTGTTGAACTTAAGATATAGCTCACTGACCATGTAAGTGTTCCAGCCTGGTGCAGGTACAATGCCTTGAGGAGGAGAGACAATAAGAGGCATATAGCTTTGCGTTCCTTGTAAACGTGAAGATAAATATGGGGCCCTTTGTAATGACCATGTTGGAAGGCTACCTGCATACTGAAGACCTGATGAAGGCAGAACTGATGACCCCATAGATCCCAATGAAGCATTTCCAGTTAGAGGTAAGGCAGTTCCAAGTGATGAAGGCTGGGGATGATGAAACTTGCATGCAACTCCAAACTTACATGATCCAGTCCGCATGTAATAAGGACATGATTTTTCATCCTAAACAAAAGGAGGACATGATTTAGGAATTTTATACGCAGCATCCAAGACCTTCCACGCATAGGAAGAATGCAAAAGTTATTAGTTGTGGAATTCAAGAGGGAAACAGGTACCTGACGCATAGGAAGGCCAAGAATGTTGAACGAAACTGGTCCAGCACCATTTCTATCCTTCGGGTGATGATATTTACATGTTGATCCATATTTGCAGGTCCCCGTCTTCAAATAATACTGCAGTGGGCATTCATAGGCAAGGATTCACAAAATAGAAAAGTTAGAGCTTGTCAAGGAAATTACTTAGCACATTAATGATGGCTAATGACTATTATCAAACAGAAATAGGAATTCCATGCATATTAAAACGTTGAAAATCTCTGAGGCTGACATTATCCCTTATTTCAAGTGATTTCAAATGAATGTGCATCATATCAAATAAACATAGCAACATATGAACCAAGTTCCAACAAGAGGTTTATATAATACACAGGATGCTGTATCATCCATCTAAGCTTCTCAGTTAATGTTTTGGGGCAAGCCCTGGTTTAAAATAACTTCCAAATCAGAGAGGTTGTGCAAGGAACAAGCCTGACATCTTATAAACAATAAAACTAACAACAAATGAAACATGTTATTTCATTTAATTCAGACAGAAATTTCAAGAGGAATGTACATTACAAAGGTAGAATAAATACCAATTACAGGCACATGTTTCCCATTAATGTAATATCAATTTTGCGTACTTATAAGTGGATGTTCTCATTTTGCACATTCGTTCATTATATCACACCCCCCCACCCCCACCACCACCACCACCACCACAAAAGCTACAGGCTCACATCTAAATAAATAGATAGAGCACATCCCTTTCTTCTTTCTTTCTGGATAAAAGTTCTATTCTGATAAATCACAATGGCAACGTCAAGACCAGCAAGCAATATCTCAACATAGTAAGAATTTTACCCCACAGTCAGGTTGTCCATTTCTCTCCGGGAGTTCTTCTCTATATTGAGCACCCTGCGAAAAAAACAATGTGATCAGACTAAGACAAAATATACAATCAAACTACCCCATTTATGTAACAAGCAAGAAAAGAAAATATAAATTCATAATAAATGATTATCACTTCAAAATCAGAACATTGTGTAAAAGCACCAGGCGGTATCTATTCCCCTAGAATAAATTCACATCTGTATAAAACAATAAATTGTCAAAAGAAAATGAATAACCTGAGCAGCATATGCTGGATGATTGAAACGACAATTGCTTCCATACCCACACAATCCAGTCCTTCGGTAAAATAAACAATCTGGTTCACCTGGACGAGCTGGGTATGGGCTCGCTTGGGCCGCACCACCCCCTTCTTGATTATCATGAATTTTCAACCGCCATATTGCTTCTGCAATGCACAAGACAAACGAAACCGATCAAGTTCACATCTTTAAAGGCTCATTGAATTCTTCAACTCACTCAAAGCTCAAAGCCAAAATTTCACAAACAAATAAAATATTCAGTAATTCCATTCAAAAAAGCTTTTCAAGCGACCATCTTCCAAAAGCCTCAATGCACATTGCATCAATTGGGGGAAGAAAAAAAAAATCTCAAAACCACAACCCACATCACCAAACATCTAAAAGGGGCTTAAAAAATCAAAACAAATAATTTAAGAACTTTTCAACTTCAACAATTCCTGATGATTCAAAGCCAAATTCAAGCATTGCGACAAAATTCACAGGGATGAAAAACAGCAATACTCACATGACAAAGATACAAACTTGCATACGAAGTATCAAAATTTTCAACATATAACAGCACAAACAGACATTGTGTCATTGATCATCACAAAAACAACCAAATTCTATCACAAAAATTGACAATCCTCCCTTCAAACAACCATTTCAAAAACAAAGACAGAATCAGATCCCCTGTCACCAAAAGTACACAAAAAATCTAAACTACCTTCAATGTTATCAGCGGATTGATTTGCCACAGCATTGCTCTTAACCTGGCGGTTATCAGGCATCGGTGGCACAGAATTTCTGTACACCCGTCAACTTTCAATCGAAACAAACACAACCCAGATACGATTTCTCAATCCGTAACACAAAAATCAAATTTACTTTCAGCAAATGATCATACGATCATCAAGAGGGTTTTTTTTTTCTATTTTTTTCCCTTAGTTTTGTGAAGAAGAAATAACTAAAAAGAACAAGCGATAAAATAATGAAGAAACAAAAAGTGAAATCTAAAAATATATTCCAATTTGATTAAAAATTCTTTAATTCCTTTTTTTTACTTTTTTATTTTTTTTTCTTCTGCACGATTCTCAGATATATTGTGTGTAAAATTTCGGATCTCCTGCCTTCAATGTGAAACTGAAATTATATACCTTTAAAGTGAGTTTCACAGGCTCTGGTACGAATGAAAACTTTTTAGTTCTTTAAAGTACAATGACTGTTTTGCCCCCGCAACCACCTCTCTGTTCCAGTAGTTTATTAATTAATTAACCGTATTGTCAGCCAAATTCGTCACCTTCTTAAGGAAGCGTCTTTATTTATGAGTGAAATTACTAAATTAGCCCTGGTCTTCAATTACTGTGCTGAGATTATGTTTAATTATTAGATAAAATCAGTTAATGTAAATCTAGTAGATTCTTGCTAAAAATAAATTTAGCATTGCTAGATAATGTAATAATGATTGATACCATGGAAAAGAATTTTTCTTCTTCGCTTATTTATAGTTAATTAATAAGTACAAAGAGTTAGTAATGGTCTTTACATATGCAATAAATTCATGGGAAAAACTATAGTGCAACTGTATTACCATGTCATAATTACCTAGCTGTTGAATTTTAATAGACCCTACCCATTCAAGTGGGATCCAACGATTGAATCTAACGAATGCAGACAAGTCTGGCGATTCTGCATTCAGAAATTTTGATCTTAAATTCATTTACATGTCAGAATTTTTTTTTGGTGAGAAAAAATAAATAATTTATATATACCATATAGAATAAAATTGAACGTGACCATGAGTTATAGAATTAAAAAAATTTTGCACAACATACCAATAATTATTTAATATATATTTTATCCAAATTCAGAAGGACAAATCAAAAAAATTTTCTATTGTAATCAATACTATTTAAGGATTAACTTTTAAAATTTACCTTGTGACATAGTAATTGACACATTTTTTTTGGTAGATATGGTAACTTGTTTTTAAAAATATCTGAATTATTTACCATATTATACCATCACTCTTATTATACAATATCAAATTAATTTTATTTCAATTAGGACAAACATTAAGAGTAATTTTTTTTTAAATATCAGCCTTTTTAGATATGTTAACAATTAATTAAGACAAACAGCTCATGGCCATAAATCAAGGGTACTTTCGTCTTTCAGATATGCTAACGAAGGGTGAATGTCACAAAATGTATAATTCTTTTTATATATAAGAAAAGTATGAAACATCATCATCACCGTTAAAGGGCGCGAACCTGGGAGGCGGCGGTGAGGTATGGACCATTGGATTTGAATTTCTTGTGGGACCCATTGCTAAATTGCAAGGTCCCTTCCAAATGACTAACTCACCCCTTCGATAAAGTAATTTCGTTGAGAAAACAGAGAAATAGGCGCGAAATGACCAAGAGATATCACTGGTTTTATTATTTTATTTTGTTAAATTAATTGTTTATTTTTAAAGTTTTTTTTATTTTCCCTTGAAGCGAAAAATCGTCGCCGTCAAAAGGGCGCGAGTGGAGGAGATTGAGCACGTGAACGGTTGTGGTGAAATCTGGACCATTTATTTCAGAGTTTCATTAAGTAAAGTGGCCCCCACAGACCGAGGAAAGAGAAAAGGCGAACGAGCTTGTCTCTCTTGAGCTCGCCCGTGGGTCCCGCGTCGAGGGACAGAAGTCGAGATTCGGACGGCCATTCACCCGCCGAGAAAAAGCTAACACGACCATGACTCTCCACCTTACGGCTTACGCCACACATAACGTCGTCGTTTCTGCTCAAGTACGAAAATACCCCTCGACTTAAACTTCCGTAATCCATTCACTTTAAAATAGAAGTCGCACTTTTTTTTGGTTAGACGAAATTGCCCCTTTGAATTGTGAATGGGTTCTGAAGATATTGTGGAAAGATGAGAAAGAACCTTAGTGCAATTCTCTTTGTGGTCTTTGATAACTAATAGGAATTGAAGGCAATCGCTTTTGCACAAACAAATGATCCAAAGAGAGCCACATAAGCTATTGGCTAGTCTTGGAAACTCGTCCTCCCAAGATATATATATTTTTTAATTAACTCACGCACTAAATAAAACTTGAATCCAAGACTTAAGTTCTAAAAAGGCCGATCTTCACCACAACTTAGCGATTATTATTTATAAATAATATTGAAACAAATAATAGATTTCTCAATTGTATTAACACATATAAATTTAGACTCTAAACAATCCATTCAATCTAATATGATTAGGTCAATTACAAATAAAATTACAAATAGATAGTTAATTTAGTATTAAATTGACATATAATTAAGTAGTGGTGCATTTATGTGATGATATCATTATTAACTTGGACTTTCTCTACTTTTGGGACTTTTTTTTAAAATTCTATAATTATAATGTAAGCAAAATTTGAACAGTATTTTTTTTGTTTTATACCCCTCAATAAATTTCAATAGTTGAACTAATTAACAAGGATAACACCCATAATTAATGAGTTGGCATATGCAGTTAATCGATTTGCAATTTTTATTTTTGGAATATCATTAAATTCCTATCATTTTCAAATTTCAAACAATAAAAGGTTCACGGACCACAAGGACATGATCTAAAGAACGGAAAATGATATGTCACATATACATATACAGATTTCAACTTAAATTTAATGATGTTACGTGATGAAACTGAGAGAAAGTAAGTATTTATAAAATTATAATTTTTCAATTTCAATGTCTCTTTCTCTTAAAATATGGAGAGGAATTGAACGATGGTAATTAATTGGCGGCACCTAAATCAAATTAATTCTCACTAAACGCCAAATTGCCAGACATTTAAAAATTAAGACCCAAGAATTTTATTTTCCGATTAATAATATTAATTTGATGAGAGCGTGAAATACCCATAAAGGGTCAAAACCGTCAAACTAGGTGAATTTTGGCCCAAGAAACCTGCTAGCGCGTCAGAAAACAAATGGGTCCCAGCAGAAAGAAAAATAGTAAATCAAAGGCCGTCGGCGAATGGGAATAGATTTGGGAGGTTCTCGGAATTCTGATACCGCCAAGACCAAGACCAAGATCCATTGGTCAACTGCCCAGCCACGTGTCACACAATCAGGCGAAAACATATTCTGACAAAGAAATCGCGAATCTGATTGGTCGATGCAGGATACTTTGGGTAGTCTCGCGAGTACGTGGTTCGATTTAAAGAATTCTGCCGTGGTCAGTGATCAAACTGCAAACCCATGACACATCACAGGGGCACATCGCACATGCACGCAATAGCAAATACGTCAGCATAATTCTGGAGAAAAATCTGACCAATTTGACCAACTCAAAGTTCGGCCTTTGGACTAAAAATTTCCGAAGGTGATTTTTCTCTCTCTGGCCAATCGCCATCATGATACATGGCCACCCGCGGCATCACTAACTCCTCAGGCTCCGATGCATTGACTAAACCTAATCTCAGTCAGTCAATTCATTTTTTTCACTCTTTCTTTATTCCCACAAGTGGACATTTGCTTTTTCTTGTTTCACTAATGGCTCTCTCATTACTGTAAAATAAATAATTTTGTTCATTTTTGTGTATAAACACGAGGAGGCTGAGGCTCCAAAGTCAAGTGTGATCATGCAGACCGAAATTCAAGGGGGTTTGTATAAAGCAAAGGCAAGTCTCTTGCTCACTCTAAAGATGAATGCGAATCCTGTGACTTTTAGCGTACTTGGAACCATAAATTGTCTCTTAGTCCCTAAAGAGTTATATTCTTCGGAGGGTTCCGTAGATGTGATAATAGACGCAAGCTAAGGCCTAACCAAAAGCAAAAGCCAAGCCATAATAATAGTGATACATTGGGCGGCGCGGATATTCCGAAGGCCACTATTTTAGTAAACACACCTCACTTCCAAAAGAAAATTCATGTTGTTTTTTAAAATTACAAATCAAAAACAAGTTTCGATAATTAATGAAGCAGTACTTGTGTGTGTGTGTTTGAGTTTTTTTTTTTTTTTATATTTTTATCTTGTAAAGGTAAAATAATCAAATAAAGCTTATGTTAAAACAATCTTAATAATAAAATATATCTAAAAAAAAAGACCTCGAAGTCACAAAAAAAAAAAGATGCATCTAATTGATTAATTCTTCAAACTTCTATATTTAAGTTTTTTAAAAATAATGTGAATTTGTCATTATTTTTTGAAAGTGGGTGGATATATGATATATCACCCCTTAAACCAATATTTTTACCTTTATTCCAAGGAAGGCTGTTGGTGGTTGGTCGACTAAGTTAAAGCTCGCTTCAATTATTGGAATTCATAGGTGAAGGAGTCAAATATTTGGTTGGCGGAATAAATAGAACATCAGTTTAACGCATCTAAGCATTTTCCAAGCTTCTTTTCTTGGTAAATTAAAAAAACTACCATATTTGCAACGGTCAAAGTTTCTTTTCGGGGGAAAAAGAAATAGACAGGAGTTAACTTCGATAGTTGCCGCCCAATAAATGCTATTATACTTATTACGCATTTGATTAAATTCAGCTTTAAATGTAATGAAAACGACCCAAAACACAAGTTCCTACATGCTTTGCTTGGGACCAGCAAAGTTGCAGTTTCAACAGATGAGACAACTTAGAGCTTGTGATTAAAGAGCCGCAAAAAATTTCAAAAGCAAGCAAATAGCAACATTGAATTGCACATAAGATAACAATACCATGAAAACGAGTAGTAAAGCCAATACAAAACAATGCTGCATAATGATAAAAAAATAATCAAGAGAAGCTCAAGTCAGACCATTACAAAATGCCTCCCCCGAAAGATGATTTTCCGAACAAAGCTCCTAGTGAGGACTGATCAAAATCTGAAATGGTTAAACTCTTCAATAGACAAATCTTACTAATGTAACATGCGACCCAAAACATCCAGCACCAAAGCGGAACTTAATTGCTGTATCTATTTCTCCACCAACTGTATATGTATATATATAACTAAAGGTTGTCACCTGCATATTTGAGTATTCCTAGCTGTCAACATATTCTAGGGCGATAGAAACTGAGAAACTGAGAAGCTGAACAAAACTAGCTGCATATTTACAAAAAGCAATCAGTATCTCAGCAGAAAAACATTGAACTCTCGACATTCTTATGAAGCCTAGGGAGCTCGGGAACAGGAACGCTCCCAGCTGAGGTAATGCTGGTGTCAGATGAATCCTCAAACTTAATAAACTGCCCCATTTGTGATGCAGCAAGGTGAGCATAGCAAATTGGAGCAACTGTGAACAAAGAGAGAGTATTATTAGTAATGAGTTAGATAAATATAAGGGGAATAGGAACTGTGACAAGTCAAACAAGTTTTCTTTATGGAAGACTAAGAGTGGTATGTAATAAACTCACCAATAGAGATTGCAGTAGTACTTCTTTGATAGCTGGAATAAGTGGAAAAAGATGTTAGTAACAAGTGAAACATTATAAAAAGATGAGAAGCAAAAAGGAGCTTGAAAGCTTACACATATGACAGAGAGTGGATAAGATTTTGCAGGTCATCAGGAGAGAAACCAATCTCATCAAGCAAGACATGGTAGTGAGCTGGTCTCGAAGTTCCCTGTTGTATGGGGAAAATGATGGAAAGACTTGAGTACAGGAGGAGAACAGCAGGTTATGCAATAGAGTAATAAGAACATTACTTAAAATTCTCATCGTTTGACACATGGCAAATCAAAGAAAAACTTCCAACCATTCGAATGAAAAATAGCCATAAGCCACTGCAATTATCAACCATATACTACGGCAGTTGAGCAGTTATTTTGGCTCCTCGCTTAATTAAGAAAATTACTTGTTTGAAACAGCTTCTTTTTATACTATGTTTTTTTTAATAAATTATTTGTGAAGAGAAACTGAGATTTGGACAATACCATTCAATCCCACATAAGATTACAACTATATAAGAGACAATACAATGCCAGAGTATCATGGTCAACAAGGAGGCTACTTACTATTCATATCTATAAATTATTCAGCCAGATATAAGAAGTTAAATGACCATTAAGAAAGAAAGAAAAAAATGAAACTTACGATCAACCCTGCATGGGCGCACATGTAGAAGTCATAATTCCTTGGATGCACAATCCTTGTGTCCACAACTGTCCCTGTAGAGAGGCGGAGAAGGGTGAGAGAGAATAAAGTGTGTTAAATCTATGCAGCGACTAGCGAGTAAGTAGTTAAATAAAATCAAAATAACACTTGGCAAGCAGCAGACCAGGAGGAACATTTTCTGGACCACTGGCTTGGAATAGCTTGGTGTGGTGGTTCTTTTGAGCCACTATAACAGTGAACTTGGGAATGTCAGACTCGCCAAGATGCTGGTAGGCCTGTAACAACGAAGGATTATTATCAATATATTTTGCAAATTTCAGTTATATTATTATTATTTTTTCCCCAAATGCTGCAGTTACCTTTATGATTTGTTCCAGCTCAATGTTCAAAACCTGGTTAAATTGTGATTCACTCACTCCATCCCTAAGAACAAAAGCAGGCATTGTTAACCACAAGAAACATAGTATATAACGAGGCAGTAAAAATAAAATTACTAATAGCAAAGGGTTAATGTCTGACGCAACTATGTGAACAGAGAAACCAAGTTTTAAATCAGACATTACAAACAAATTGCTCTATCACTCTTTATACAATCTCTTGTCTTCCCGGCTATTGTCAATGAAATACAGCAGTTTTGAGATTGTAGATTGATTTAAAATGCATAACATACAACAAAAGAAACAGCTCTAACCAAAACAAGACTGGCATTCACACATCCATATCAGTACAGATATTCAACGAATTCATTGTTTTTGCAGTAGACACAGTAAAAGGTAGCTATTACACCAGTGCCATATTTCACATTCTGATGTATATAATATACATGCTTCATAACATACAAAGTGTATTACATCAACTATTTTCTAATCCTTTACTGTACAGAAATAAAATCCAGGTATAACTTTTGTCCATGATCAATAAAACAACATAAACGAAAATCTGCCTGCATAATGCAGTAATACCTGAATATAATAATCTGTTTGGGTTTGCGTTGCTTGCTTGTTCGGTAGAAGTCCAAGAGCAGCTCCCTGCAAAACAAGTAGCAGTTCCATGTCTTATGCAGAATAAAAAAATGGTATTGCAAAACTAGATGCTCATAAGTGTAATCATTTCTTTTTACCCTCTTATATAAGATTACACGGTAAAAACAAGATTCTAGAATGTTCTTACAAAACATACATGGATCTATCATAATATTATATCACTCCAAATTTTTCCAATTCCAAAAAACAACAAAAATTAGATACTTTCGAGGAGTTCAGAGCCCAAAAGTATTGTAAAAATAAATAATAATGATGATACGAGGGAATAACAAAATGATGATGCAATTCCTAATATGGATTACAACTGCATCATATAAGCATAGCATAGTTGAGACCATTCTAAAAAGAACAAAGTTATAATAAATGTTTGACACCTTCACTGTTAAAACCAACCAACATGTTAAAGTGATATACAAGTAAAATGGCAAGCTAACATAGACTAATTTTCTAAACACTATAGTGCTCATTGAGGCTTACTTATAAAAAAAACATCTCCAGAAAAAATATATCAGATTAACAGATCTGAAACCAACTAAAAAAAGCTCTAAAATGACATGTCAACGAAATTTTTAAACTTCTATATTTTGATGACATTACTAGAATTTAACTATATACTAATTGGATATTAAAATATACTTGAATGTCTGAATCAATGTTAAGCAACTTAACTGTAGTGATAAGACATGTAAACACGATTCTTCTGGAAGCACAGTTATTACATTGGTTTTGTGAAAGTACCTGATGATACCATCATCATTCCCATTTGCTAAAGGCTTGTACAAAGCATCTATCATCTCTACCTTCGAAGATTGTGTTCTTACAGCTGCCCTATACCTTGAAATCAGAGGCCAAGATTGAGAGCCAACAACCTGACAGTTACAGTTGTGCAGGGCATTAGCAACATGACACTACTTAACTGCATATGAAGAGGGTGAAATATGAAACTGGATTCCTTACTGCTGCAACTGATGGAATATCTGATCGACCAGGAGATCCATGAGAGACATCCATACCCAAAATCATTGTAGGAGTATCTTTTATCAGGGGGATGAGAGAGGAGTGCTCCAATGCCAACAAAGAATTTATTCCTCCAAGCTACGAAAGAAGACAATCAAAGCAATAACATATCAGAACAAGAACGCAAGCACATAAATTTCTTTGAAATTCTGGTTTCTAGATTTACCTTAGAATTGATCTTAAGTAATACATTTGTAAGATACTGATCATTAATCTTAGTAGGAGAAATGCACTGTGTGGCAATTCCAAAATCACTGAGACTTTTCTTCTTCCAAGGTCCTTGACAATTTTATGAAACACAAATCAGTAATCCAACCAAAAATGCAAATCTTTAGAAAACAGGATTAAGCCATACCATATATATCAGAATTTTTCCTCTCTGGAAGGACACAAAGAATGAATTGAGGAGGGCTTGGAAGCTTCTCTGTAATCAACTCAAACATCGTTTCTACTCTGACAACAGGATTTCCTCTTCTAGCTTGCTGATCCTCTTCAATTAAGGTAAAAGGACGTTCAATATGCTTCATAGATGCGTAAATAGAGCAAGAATGAGTGACTGAGTGAATACATTTAAAAATTTTTTGGTAGGACAACAAAATCCATGCATCAGAATCAGTCCATGATAACCTACAATGCCCTTATTCCTTCCACAGTTGATAAGCTCACGAGATATATGACTAGTATCACATCGAGCAGAAAAGTTCACAACAATCCAACGGTCGATACGGATAGCCTCTAGAAATCTCTGCAAAAGGTGACAAAAAGGCCTGAAACAGCTAAATAAGGTATGCAAATACATTCGGCAAAAACAATTGATGATAATCTACTTTACAGATCAAGACAATACCTTGTTGTTAAAGTTCCAGCGCCCATTGCGAGGGATACAATCCTCACTTTTACCAACCTTCAACTGTGAATTAAACAGAAAATACATTCAGTGCACAATAATAATTGTTTGAATTAAACAAGAAACCCTCCTTATTTTTCTGTTTCTCAGCTAAAAAGAGGGAGGAGATATATTTACCTTTGGGATTTCAAGGATACGTCCATCAACTTGTGTCATTTGCTTCTCTATAGATATACCACATGATGCGAGAACAGGATCCTCATCATATGAGTAACTTCTCACAGCCTGCCAGATTAAGTGAGCAAAGATGTTGGACCATCCAAGATATGAAGAATATACATAAGAGGCACTGAGGAAAACTCACATCAGTGAGAGTTCGCATCCTATCCTGAGGTTTCTGCCTTGACTTTTCAACCAAGGACGCCCTTTGCATAGAGGATAATGCTTTTGTATAGCGCTGAAGTGAAACAAGTGAACAAAGCTGGGAAAATGAGGGGGGAAATATCAGAAATCTTAGAAAGTGAATAAAATTAAAAAAAAAAAAGCAACTAAAAATGAAATTGTGTATCAAGCACAAGACATTACAATACCTCAAGTGGTAGATAATTGGGCCGTTTTGGCTTGCCAACATCAAGGCATGGCAGGTATGCAGAATATGTGAGCTCTATGCCACAGTGTTGTGTAAAATAATCATAAACAGTAATCTCCAAAGTCTCCCCTTCATTTGTACCTTCAGTATTTTTCACTTTCATAGGAAAACTGGGATACAAAAAATAAGACTAAATTAAAGAAAGAACAAAGGAATGGTGGAGAACTAGGATATCAGAACTTGAAAAAGGATCATTTGATATTAAACACATACAATTGCTGGTTACAAGGCTTTTCACTCAGACCAATGATCTTAAACTCCATATTGCGGTGCCTTGGCTTGACCCTCAAATTTCTTAGCATCTTCTTGGCCTGCACATCACCATAAAATTGATTTTTTGTGGTAGAAACTATGTTGAGGCTGAGGAATGCAGTTGAGGACTTTCTTACCTTTGTCCAGTCAATAAAGCGAGGTTCCCGTACATTCTGATTTGTTATCAGAAAGTCAATTACAGGTCCAGGTTTGAGGATCATTGTAGTAGATACATCTGCATGAAATGAAGGCAGTGATATGAACTAACAACAGCATCAGCAAGGTACAATTACAAAAAACTACAGGAACTAAAATGAGATTCTAAGAAGGAATTGCACCCATATTAAGAGACAAGCCTCCCTGAGTGGGACGAAAGCTGGAGTGAAAGCCCCGAATACCAGATACACCTCCTCCAACATCAACTAAGTTCCTTGAATCATCATGAAAGAATGACTGCCGAACCAAAAGACACCCCCTACATGCTCAACGGCTCAAATGAATAAATTTAAGACCAAAGCAACTAATAACAAACCAATACACTTAAAACATAGTAACAAACATTTACAAATAATAAATAAGAACATAAATACCGATTAGCTGCTTGCTGCCTCAGTACAATATCCAGCACTCTCAATGCATCCTGAGTATTATCCACCTCATTTCCTTTGAGGGCAAGAGCTATTGACCTTAAGGGTATTTTGGTAGCAAAGCTTATCTCTACCACGAAAGTCTTTGATTGAAATGAATGCTTTGACTTCTTTCCAGGACCAATGGGGCTGTCTCTGCCGCGAGGGCTTCCATTTTGCCTATTAAACCAGGAGGATGCAACATAAGTTTTCAAGATATCTCCATATTAAGAATCAAAAAAGGGTATGGAAAAAGACATACTGTTTTGCACGTGACTCCTCTAGCACCACAGTGAACTCAAACTTGTTCTGAGGCAGAGGACCCACAGTGTATAAACTCTTCTCTCCATCATATGCAAACCTTTTACCAGCTAGTTCTGCAGAGTAAGTTTGGTAAAGCTTATCAACCACTTTTCTCCCAATCCCCTTGCCTTCGACAATTCTCTTATCCTCACCAGAAATAGTAACCTACAAATGGTATGTTAACCCAAATCCATAATGCAATACAACTAAACTAATGAAAAACAGAAAAGAGTCAAAATCTAAACATACAGTGTACTGGTAGAATACTGCATCTGTAACGTTAACAGAAACTTTAAAGTGATTGGTGAGCAAACTTATGCGACGCCCACAGTTTCCAACCACACGCCTACTCATGATAGAATGTCTGGGAAGGTCATCACGTTCTGGCTTCACATTTGGTGGCATTAAGGGAAGTGATGGGGGCAAAGGTGGGGATTGCCCTGCTTCAGCCTTCGCCATCTTCTACTAAAGAGAGAGAAATAATTAATAAGTTGAAAAAATGGGCTAATTATGAATTAAGGAAACACTTAAAGGGACTTTACACACATAAATTCCAATAGAAATATTACATAATGGCAACATGGAGATAATTCTGCCCAACGTGAAGAAGCTTCAAAATAACAAGGCACGATTCTTCGAGGTAAAACAACTAGAAAGTAATTGTAAGAGTCGGATCCTCAATCATATGAAAGTAACTAAACTGAAACTCATACAAAAACAAATCCAGTACAAACACAGTCTCCAACATATTTATTTGTGAATGTCACGTTAAAATATTATTCTAAAAAATAAAAGAAAAAATAGAAACCACAATGATTGATTAAGTGTACATAACAGGTGTATGCCATTACCAGAAACCAAAAACAAAATAAACACCGCGATCCAACAAAGAAGGGCAGATATATCAACATATAATTACAGTACACCTGGCTCTAATACTCGAATACATACTCTCGGGAAAACTCATTGTGAGACCAAAGTTTCAAGTAGTGGAATCCTGAAATTGTAATATGAGTTCAGAAAAGAAATTCATAACTTATAAAATCTGAGTTCATAGATTGAATCGCTGTACACTCATTACATGTAAGCACAACAGGCACACATCCATACTATTTTGATCAAACTTCATGTGTCTATATGGATTAATTGCTTAAATAAATAAAAAATATGTATACATAAACACAAACATTCATCCAACCTCACGCCTTATTTGAATATATATACGTACTAACATACAAAAGCATACTGCATATACATAATAATAAACATATCTAACAAAAATGTACAAAAAGAGATGGAATGACGAAGTCCAAGAAGACAGTCGTGGGCACCTCCATTTAGCAAGGAAAAATGGGGCAAGCACAAAGTGCCAATGGTTAATGAACTGCCAAGGACAACATAAGGAGGACAATATAGTTAAAATAAGAAAAGGGAAAATTCACAGCATGGCAAAAAATTAATCGTTAACAAAAATACCAAAAACAAAACAGTGTGAATCTCATCTACACATGTGAGTTCAAAATTAAATATCTCGAGAATAAAATGAACTTAAATTTTCAAAAGAAAAGGAAACACAAAATACATGAGCTAAAAAAAAAAAAGTTAAAACAAGCAGAATCAGTTTCTTGGGGAAAAAAATACAGAAAATCGAACGAAAGAAATCTCGTCTACACGTGCTAGTTCAAAATTAAACTCACGACTATGGTGAATTTGAATATTGCAAAAAAAAAAATTAAAAAGAAAAACACACACATAGACATACACACGCACAAAAAAACTTAAGCAAAAATCCATGCGAAAAAATTGTGTAAAACAAATTGATTACAGGAGGAAAAAAAAATATTACCAGATGAGTTCATAGCAGAAGTTTCAAAGAAAAAAATACAAAATTTAATTAACAAATATGACGAATATTTGGTAGTATACGCGATCAAAAATGAATTCAAAAAAAAAAGTGCAGAAGACGATCTACGAACATGAACACAAAAATGAAAACAATGCAGTACAAAAACCACAAAATACAAAATCGCAAAACAGCGATTAAGACTTCGCTCAAGCAGCAAGAAGTCAAAATCGAAGCAACGAAGAAGTTCAAAAATGGAAACAGCAAGTAAAAGAATAATCAAGCGAAAATAAGCAAAATAAGTTTAATCGTACCGAGAGGCTTTGTAGTAGTTGGAGTATGCGAGAAGAACAATGGCCAGAAAGAGGAAACGGAGAGACTGGCTCTGCGTTTGGCTCTTTCGGCACTATAGACAGTGAGGATGAGAAATTAAGAATGGAGGGAAATAGGCTTAAATAGTATACTGCTGTGTGCTGAGGACAAAAGGGGATTTGCAATGTATTTTCACAAGTAAATGAGTCTAATGAATTTCCATCTTCATTGACCGTTGATACAATAAATCAAGATTGATAGTGAAAATCATGATGGAGTGATTAATCATCATCACAGAAACGAAAATACTTTATATCTGCTTTCAGACTTTTTTTTTTTTAATAAGATAGCGTTTTATACATTTTTTCATTTCTAGTTCTAGCATGGTTGCATCAGATTAATGCCGTGTTCACTAAACAAAAATTAAAATAGGTTAGAATTTGAATGAGTTATAATCGGAATGGAAAATAAGAATCATAATAAGTTGTCATAAGAATTGGAATTGAAATGAGTTGGATTACCATTTATATGTTTATTTTATTTTACAATTGAAATCGAAATGAGTTAAATTATCATAAATTACCAAAAATTTCTTAATTAATTATTGTTATAATTATTATTTTATGTTATTATTATTATTATTATTATTATTTACAATAATAATTATTGCTAACATTTATATACAAATATCCATCGTACAAATAATAATAATAATAATAATAATAATAATAATAATAATAATAAATTGATTATATTTATTTTGATTTTTTTTGAACTGAAGATGAAATGAACATTTTTTATTTTGTTGGAAGGTAAAATAATCAATTATGAGAATGGGTGATTGATTTCCACTCTCCCTTGGGAATCAATCTCCTATTCTCCATGTGAAATTGGGAGTGGGAATCAATCTCTTATTCCCCATGTAAAATTGTGATAGGATTTTAAGGTTTTGATTAGAGAATTAAGAGAGAATAGATTAAGAATTTAAGAATTTAAAGAGAAAGGAGAAGAATTGATAGGAATTAGAATTAACTTTATTACTTGTCTTCTAAAAACATAATAAGAACCACTTATTTATAGTAGTTCAAGACAATCCTAATTGTAATTTAATAAGGACTTTAATTGAAATAAGAAAACCTAATACTAATAGGAAAGAAATCAAAACAAGCAATTAAAATAAAATAAACTATTAGTGTCTTAACATTCCCCACCACTTAAAATAGGCTTGTTCGCAAGCTTTTTATCCAGTCTCAATAACCAAGATCTTCAAATCTGAATGATGGTCAGATGGTTTTGGAGGGTTGTGAAGAGGTATATCAGTGTCTAAAAGCAATAGTTGAGGTTGTTTGCAGCGATGCCCAGGCTTGATTGCTCGTCACAGTTGAAACAAAACCCTTTAGAACATCTTTTCGCCTGCTCAGTTGAGGATAAATGTTTGACATTATTAGGTAAGGTAGAGGGAACTGGTCCTAATAAAAAGGGTGCTAGTGGAGTAGGAGTCGACTGTAACTGTGGGATTGAATCTTGGATGGCAGGAACAGAGGAACAATTGCCTTGTAAAGTAATTGCTTTTTCCTGAAATCTAGCAAGTTCAAAAGTTTGTAGGAGACTAACAGGTTTGAATAGTTGCACACCAACCTGATATCTTCAGGTAACCTAGAGAGGAAACACCTAATGAAGAAAGGCTCAGTTAAATTGCTAGTCCGGTTAGCCAACTTTTCAAATTGTCGTTGATAGTCAAGAACAGTCCCTATTTGACGTAGTTTGGTAAGACTACCAACTGCATCATTCTCTTCTAATGTCCCAAATCGAGTAGTCAAAGCCCGTTTAAATTGCGCCCAAGTCATTTTGCCCATAGTCTGCTCTAGCCAATGAAACCAAGGTACAACATCACCATCAAGATGGCCAATAGCTAAAGACAATAAGTCAGCATATGATAATCTAGTAATGCGACGATATTGCTCACATCAAAAAATTCATCCCGTTGGATTGTTACCATGAAAAATAGGAAAGTCAAGTCGCATGTTACGAGCTTGCACGAGAGTACTTCCAATGCGTTCAGCAGGTTCAAGAGGTGGTTGGGTAGTAATTACCGTTTGAGGAGCAGAGGTCCCTCTAGTAAATATATCAACATGTCGTTGATCAGTAGCTGACTGTTTGCATTTTCTCAGTTGGCTCAATTGCTGAAGGATGCCGTGCATGAGTTCCTGCAAATCGTTATTCTACTTGGCTAAGGCTGTAACTTTTTCATCGATGGCTGTAAACTTGTCATGGAATTGTTGAGGCAACTGCTCAACTTTGCCTTCAAGCTCCTTAACAGTCATGATGCCCTAAAAAAAATTTGAAGAAAATTCACGTTTGGTTGAAAATTTTAGATGCTGGAAAAAATTTGGAGGATGGGCCCGATTGAAGTCTTCAAAAGCCAAGAAATATTGGCAAAAGTTTGGTTGTTGGTTTTTTTTTTTAAAATAGTGAATGGAAAAGTAAAAATTGGTGGCAGGAAAGATGTGCTCTGATAAAAGATAATAGGATTTTAAGGTTTTGATTAGAGAATTAAGAGAGAAAAGATGAGGAATTTAAGAATTTAAAGAGAAAGGAGAAGAATTAATAGGAATTAGAATTAACTTTATTACTTGTCTTCTAAAAACATAATAATAACCACTTATTTATAGTAGTTCAAGACAATCTTAATTGTAATTTAATAAGGACTTTAATTGAAATAAGAAAACCTACTACTAATAGGAAAGAAATCAAAACAAGCAATTAAAATAAAATAAACTATTAGGGTCTTAATAAATTGGAGTGGACCCCATGATTTCGATTTCGAATTCTGACTTTATTTTACGAAATAAATACTGTTAATAATTCCAATTATAAATTCTGATTCCCTAACGTGAAAAGTAAATACATCATAAAAGTTAAACGTCAAATCAATTAGTCATTAGTTACGTTGTCAAAAAAAAAAAATAACAACAATAAATTTATCCTAATAAAATTTTCAATTCTAATTATCAATCTAATATAATGTAACGTAATATTAAAAAAATAAATAAGTGGATAAAATCTCTGAATCTTCATGAATGAATGAATTAATTATTCCCTTTTATAAAATTTATGCAATAACGATTAAGCATCAATTAGTACATAACTTTATCCATTTTTATTGAATTTATTCCAATCTTTTTTATCCAATGTTTTTTTTTTCAAGTAATACAAATTACAAAGAATGCTGCCTGCGGTCTATCAGAGGTTTAATGCTGCTGCAATACACAGAATTATTCTCGTGCTAAACTGATGCCTCACATGCCTAGGCTATTGGCATGCTGCTATTTTTTGCGTAACAAACCAAACTTTGCTTCTATCCATATCGGAACATGCGCGCGATCATCCGAGTGTGACCGAATGAATAGAGATTGACCGTACGATCAAAGATGAATCTGGTGATTTTTATGGTGGCATTCGTTACTATTCACGCCGAATCAAATTGGAATTTATTTAAATTTGGTTCAAAAATTTTTAATCAATTTGGTTCTTGAGAAAAAAAATTATATTAATTAAAATATAATATAAAAAATCGTATGAACTGAATTATAATCGAATCAAACCGAAAATAAACCAAATTAGATTAAACTGAATTAAAATTCGATTCTCATTTGGTTTCAATTTTCCTGAACTAATAGGATTAATTCGGTTTGGTTTTCTCATTGAAGCCCAATGCCCAATCCTAGTCGTTTGTAGAACTTTTGTTGTGTGGACTTTTAAGTTGAGACGAAAACGAGTGGAGCTCTAATTTCAACTCACAAAAGAGAGAGACATCAGAGATGCAGTAAATTTAATAAAAAACAGTTCGTTATTGCCTCTTCGTTGATGGCCATTCGCTCGATTTATGTGTCTTCCCTCAAAGAATTTAATAATTTTATATTTGTATTGCATATGTTGATTATATCAATAAAGGCGGGATGTGGTTAAATTACGCCAATAATTTAAGACATATATATGTAATGAAATAATACTTGAATTATTAAGTAAAATTCTTGGGTTGGATATAAGTTACTTATTATGATCTAATGGAAAGAGGTGGTGGAAATGAATTTGATCGATAGGTGGGATCCCGGTCACAACTTTACAAATGGAGTAGTCTATCAATTTTTTAACAACGAATCTTTAGGCTTGTTAGTTAGTATGAAATTTATAATTTTTTTATTTTCAAAAAATTAAGTTAATATAATTTTTTAATTTTGTCAAAAGCCCAATTTGTGTAACCATTTGATTATATAAAATAAATAAATTAAAAATTAAATCAACTTAATTTTTAAACTACAATAATTATTATTTATTAAATACTTTAATGATCCGAAACAGCGCCATAGACGAGATCAACTTTTCAGCTTATTATGCGAGGGAGTTCATTCAATTGTTTGTAACTTGATAAACAATGCTGTATTATTGTCCAACACATTGAAATTTTTAGGAAGTAGCAACCAATTTGATTTTAAACGGGGCCACGGCTACCAAAAAGGCAACATACCCACTTGTTTGTCATTTACTAAAGTCACCCTTGGATTTTAATCTGATGGCTGCAAAAGAAGCACGTATACAAGTTAAGAGCCGGTTACTTGCGGGGAAGCAACTGTTAGAATAATACAACTAATTGGTTAAAAGTTTGACAACAACCAAGCCTACAATAAATGCAACAACCCACAATATGCAAGTGATGGTTGCTAACAGCTTCTTGCATTTGTTTAAACAAATTATTCTTACCCTCGTTGGCTTTAAATAATATATATATATATATATAGAGGATTCAACCTATATTACAACAGTTATATGGTATTACAGTTTTTGTCTTTATTCAAAATAATCATTGGATTTACGGCAATAAATCGAACGCTTCGGATATGATCACGTTCGCAACATACCTTACCGGATAAGTCGGTTAAGAAAAGGTAAATTACTCACATTTGAAAACAAACAATGACTGTTATGTAAAAGGAAATTGGAAGAATTTACGAAGTTAAGGCGATAATAGAAAGACGACCCTCGGCAAAGGCCAAACGGATGAAGGAATTGATTACCAGAGGCGATTCCTTCATCGGAGGAAGTAGAAATTGGGCGAGTCGAAGCTTCACACATTTTGTGAAGAGGGCAAGTGCCCTAATTTGCACTTTTTACAAACACAACTTTGATCTTGGGCGATACCTGTACTCGCGTTTCCAGGTTAATAGGGATTTGGGATATATGTTAATTAGGTTAGATTGATCAGAAATGATAGGACTTGTAATGTGAAGAAGTCGTTTGCACCTCCACCACCTGCACTTTCGGGAGCCCACGAATGTTTCTGAGGCAATTGCATGGTGGGGTTTGGATTATTTGGTTATTACTAGTGTTGACAGAGATGATTTAACTGTTCAGTGACATGGATATTTTACTCAGGCAGTGCAGAATTTGAAAGAATTGAACAGAATATGTTTATTGAAGCATTGGGTATGAATTCTTAGCATGTGAGTGTCTTTGTTGTCTACAAATATTGTAATTAATCTTGATTGCATTGTATTGATGGTGTAGTTCCTCATTATTGGAGAAACAATAGCTGCGTGGGGGAAGTTGGTTAGTTGGTTTTGGATGATTTGGTCAAAATATCAAGACAGTTGAATTTGTTATTGAGATCCTCGTTTCTTTATTAATTTCAATTTATAATTTCTTTCCCTGTAATATGGATATGCTAAATGTTAGACAAGCAATGAGGCAGTCATTGATTGGAAGATGCATTACCATGTTAATGTACTCATATATGGTATTTTTCTTCTCACCATTTATGATGGTGGTACAATGTTGAATATTTTTAATGTTTCTTTTGAAGATAAGTTCTATACTAGCCTTATTTGACATGGTTTGATCCAACCTTCAATGCTAAATCTTTTTTATGGCGAGGGAATATTGATGCAATGAGGCTGCTTTGGCATCTTTAGTTTGTAGATAGATTCACTCTTCCTGACGAGGGGAAGTCCATGAAACATCTTTGTATTAGTTTTTTTTAGCTTTCAATATATTGTATTTGTCTGTATTAATGTTTTAGGCTTTACCTATTGTGATTATTGGGCACCGTGTAGTTGTTGAACCAAAGAAGACTATTCAAGGCAAGTTGGGTTTTATGATTAGATTACTGAAATCTTTTTTCTTGTTTTAAAGTGGTTGCTTTTGTTGACAGGGGGCTCTGGGGGACAATTTTCATCCAAAGCTAGGAATGGATACAGGAATGAGGAGACAAGAGGGCTTGGAAATTATGGGGTGGCAGACCTTACGGCCAAAGTGATTTTGGTAATAGGTCTGAGTTTGAAAATAGAGGTGGCACTAAGGGAGGATTTTCAAACCGTGGGGGTGATGGATATCAGAGGAATGACGCTAGTGGTTGCGAAAACTATGCTGAAAACTATGCTGGTAGGCTAGTTTTCAATGCGACAGCTAAAAATATAGCGCCACATGTATCTACTCCTGCTTGAGGAAACCATATATTTTTTTGTTGGTGGGGGGGGGGGGGTCGTATGGTTAGGACATTGTAGAGAAGGATAATTTCCATTGTAGTTTACTTATTTGACAAGTGATTTAATAGCATTTGGAGTTAAAAGATCAGGATTTATTTGCCTTTTGTGGATGAGCTTCTGAGCGACGTTTCTTGAGGAATGATTCTTGGCCCTTACCCATGTTTGTTGTAATTGAGTGCTCATTGGTATTCAGTATATGAGTTTTTGTTTGGTAATACTTGTGTTATATGTATAATCTCCTGGGAAGATAGTTTTAGGAATCTTTATTTTAAGCAATGGATGATTATCTATGTTTTTCATATATGGTGAATGAACAATGGATGATTATCTATGTTTTTCATATATGGTGAATGATATAACAATTAGATTACCGATCTTGTTCAACATGTTCTGAATAATGTCTCATAGAGGATGGATCATGGTTTTTTCCTAGTCTGACAAGTATAAGCACTTTGATGTGATTCATTTTTACTTGCAAAACTTTAATTTACCACCCATTCAAAACGACTAAGTAGAGACTTAGTTATTTGTTGATAACTGTGTACCGAGAATAAAATATTGTGCATTTCAGCATTTGGGTGCAAGTAGCTGTTGAAAAGATGAGCTTTCTGGTCCTTCTAGAAGAAAAAAATTGAGCAAGCATTATAAATTGAGAAAAAAAGAACACATACAGCCCCATTAAACTAAGGCAAAATTATCCACTTTCAGTTTGACATATACATAATAATGGTGGACATAAACAGTTTAAAACTTCTTGAAATTCAAAATTCAATGATGTTCTTAAATAGTGTTACATTTGCCAAATCAATTTAATTATAATTGGAGGACTTGTATATCAAATTCAAATAAAATCCTAAAGTGAGATAGTGACTTAGTTATAACTTACTGCTTCACCATGACTTTTTGCTCAAAAAATTAATTCAGGCGCCAAATTTACATGCTTGAGCAAAATCCAGATCGTAATCAACATACTTGGTTCAACGCGGCTTGAATTAGTTCGCGGCAATATCAAGTCAAGGTTTCATGTTCCCATTAAAATGCACAACTGCAGCATTTCGTTTCTCTTCCATGCTAATGCTTGGATTAGTTCCAATACATGCCATGCTTTGTCTAGCGGTTTTGTAATTGAGTAAAATGTTTAAACCTCAAAGAATTGTTCCCAATTTCCACACTGTCTTATTCTCATTCTGAAACATAAAAGGAATTACTAATTAATAACAATCCAAATATAAATTCCCAATTGAAAAAATAGAAAAGTTTTACCCAACAAGCCGTCATGCAGAATAAGTTAATGAACATGTACCATATCAGCTATGAAAGGGAATGACAGTTGTACCAGTCCCAGCCGACCTCATCTGACAACTAAATGTTTAGGATTATATGGCAAGTGCAATGACAGTAAATAGCTAACCACTATAATTCATAGCAAGTATTATATGTGCACTTCTCCTTAGTCCAAGCATCCAAACCAAAGAAGTTCATCTTATAAGCCCATGCTCGTGCCTTTGGGTTAAATGGAATAAATTCATTATTGTTCATTTTTGGTAATTTTCCCTTCATTTTTTCTTCGCAGGCTTCTTGACTCTGAATCTAATAGTTCATAATTTTCTCATGCATCCAGGTTATGATTTTATTTCCCTTAAAATGTCAGCTTTTTAAATTCTTGACCAGTTTGGTAATTTGGTTTTAATATCTATTTCGCAGGTGTTTTTACCATAAATATTGAGTTGAGGCAACAAAAAGTGGTAGTAACAGGAGATGTACCTGCTGAAACTTTCATCAGAAAACTGGAAAAGAATGGAAAACATGCAAAGTTATGGCCTGAATAAAAAACAGAGCAAAAAGGGAAAAAGCAAAGCAAAGCTAAAAATAAAGAGCAGCAGCAACAACAACAACAAGGTGACCAAGAAAGCAGTGATAAAGGCAACAAGAACCCAACAGAAAAAGAAACAGTGAAAAAACCTTCCAAAAGCGAAGAAAATAGAAATGGTGGCGTTGGCACTAGCAAGAATGTTGAAAACAATAGCTCTCTAGATTAGCAATTCGATCTTCCATCAACCTCATAGCCAAACAATGCAAACTCTTAGGCATCGATTTCGCAGCAATCAAACTCGAAAAAGCTCGCCTTAGTCAACTGTTCATTATTGCCGTACTAAGAAACTTTCCGACCACACGCTTCCTCAAATGATATTAATTCAATATACTACTAGCTCCAACAGTTGTAAGTTGTTGCTTCAAATATCTAAAAAACAATTTAAGTTGTTAGATTAAGCTTTGAAGCATCCAATGGTTATTTTGGATAAGGACAAAAACTGTGGTACCATACAACTGTTGTAACATAGATGGATATATATATATATTAAACAAACATATTCCCATCAACAAAATCACTTTAAAAGAGTATATCAAATCTAAAATTAGATGAAATTAAATTCTTTTGTTGAATTAAACTTCCCCTGCTAAGTTTCCCCCCTGGCTAAAGCTAACGTGGCAATTGTTTGCTAGAAGCTCGGGATTTGACAATCTCAAAGTCGCCACCACAAATGCAATTATTTACACCAAAAATTTCAATTGCGCCATATTGCATTATTGCCCATTCAAGAAAATTAACAATTGCCTATAAAGAATAAAAGGGATAGACAATCTCTCACGTAGATTTACTATCAAATCTCTCTTATTCACTCATGGATGAGAAGAAAACACAAAACGATTATATATGGAGGAGTTATGTGATTCTTTCAAAAGTAGTTGAAATACACTTCATGGCTTATTTTCTCAAAATCTATCTTTAACAAAAAAAGCATAACTTGACCGTCCATAATGATCCTCGGATGCATGATGACAAAGACCAAATTGATCATTAGTGTATACGTCATCTTTTAAAAATATCTTTATTAAATATACTTGTTTTGATTCACAAGGATATAAATGTCAAACAACAATGTCTAAGATTTTTTTATTTGTGAAAATAAATAAAATACCTTTTATATTTGGATATTAAAAAAATAAATGCATTATTTAAACATTTGTATTCAGACCTATTCCAACTTTAAAAAATTTCAAACTTGTTAGTAAATGCTATCTTATAAGAAGCTTACGAATCAATACTTAGATTGTCTTTATTCCTTTCCATTTACACTAAAAACTTTTGGTTACAAATTTTGTAATCACATGCCTTCCACTTCATTCATGCTTTCCATTTACCTTATAACATATTAAACACTCTCAATCTTACGGATAAAGAATTAAATCTGGTTACACCACACTTACTCATTCACAATGACTAGACTGTCGTTTGAAACTACTGCCTAATTTTAACTAAACTCACAATCTCTAATAATTTCGATTTCTTATTGCCACCTATTCATTTACTAATATATTACTTTTGCACATGAAGAATTAATAACAAACCAATCCAAACCAACATTGAAATTCATTTCCAAACCTTACCTTCACTTGAAATAAGCTTCGATTGATCTTCAACAACCATTGGAAGAGGATCTGAATACGAACAACTAATTCCAGTTTGGACCCCAATAATTTATTCCAATTTCTTTCCTATTTAGATTAAGTTTCTTTATTGTAATTAGAATTTAGGATTATGATTAAATTATAATTTCGATTGTTTTAACCTACTATAAATAAGTGGTTGACAATTATGTTTTGAGCGAGCTGTAATAAAATTAATTCAAATCCATTTATTGAATTATTAAATTCTATCTCTCTTCTATATTGAATTCTTTAATCAAAACCCTAGAGCCCTATCATCTGGTATCAAAACATATCTATTGTGGTCACAAATTTACTTTTTCCATTTATCCTAAAAAATAAAACAATTTTTTTCAAAATCTGCGCCACTGTAAAAGTGAAAATTTGTTCTAATATTTGCAAACTCAATTAGCAAAGCTTTTTAGATATTTTTTAGGAAATCTTGATCTTTACAGTACTCGAAGACAAGGCTGCCCAATTTGTGTCAAATTGATGAAATTTTTTTGTCTTAGCTATGTAGAACACTGCTATTCATTCGGATTCGTCTCTCTCCTTCGAGTTTTTCTATGGAAACTTAAAAGGATGAGAGAATAAAGTAGTCGTCATGACTCATTAAGTCACTTCGAAGTGGGTGGTTGTTCTAGTTCATTGATACTTTTACAGTTGATAGTTATAGATCTAGGTTTCTCATAGTGTATTGGTCAGGTTGGAGGTAGATAATTAAAGAATTGGGCCACTAAACAAAACTAATCTTTATTGTGTGCAATAGCTAATAATAGATGGATTCAACAGAGCTTATTAAGAGTTGTAGAGCAATAAGGTTAAATGAAAATGAAGAAAAGAGAGTTTCTTTTAAGAATAAAATGAAAGCTAAAGGTAAAAAGATTGTTGCTGGCTGTTCGGTTGGGAAAGTGCTTCACTAGGCTTGGCAATTTAAGGGCCTGGGCCGGGCTTTGCCAAGCCCAAGTCCAGGCCCTCTCAAAGCCCATCCAATTTCGGCGAGCCTAGGCAGGGCCCGGGCAGGGCTTGGACTTTTTCGAATTTTCAAATAATTTTTTTAAAAAATAAAACTATAAATTTTCAAAACATAATTATCTAATACATAATACTACAATAGGCTAAAAACTTAAACATAATTCTCTAATACATCATTAGCCAACACACAAAATATGAAAATATTAACATCACAAGTATCGTACACAACATAAAAATCAACCACTAATATAAAAAACAAACTAATCCAATATTTGCGGGCCATCCTCGTCCTCATCCTTCAATTCCTCGCCAGTAAAAATTTCTTCTTCAGGAACTCCACCTAACAAAAAAAATAAATAATAAATTAAAATAATTAGTAATTAATTTTGTAAAGAATGTTTTTATACCTCTACTGCTAGTAGCCCATAACCAATGCTGAGACCAGATGATAGCTTCCAATGTGTCTGGATGTAGTCTACTCCGATGTGGACTCAATGTTCTACCTCCCGTACTAAAAGCCGACTCCGAGGCAATAGTTGTCACAGGTATGGCTAACATATCCTTGGCCATCTCCGCCAAAATAGGATATTTGTCTTTGTTCATCTTCCACTATTGTAAAACATCAAAATCTGGAGTTCTTTTGACTAAAGGATCCTCCAAATACCTATCTAAATCGGACTTCGAACTAATAGGTTGACTATTTTGGGTTGCACATGCATCAAAATCACCCATATCATCTATATCATCAAAATCAATATGAGATTGGTCGGAAGGAACAACAAGTGCGGTAGAAGACTCACCAACAACACCGTATCTTGTAGTTGCGGATTTGGCCTCATAATAATTCATCATTTCATCACAAAGCTCTCGCACTCTCTTAAGCTGATTTTCAAGGACGACTGCATAAATCTTCGGATAATAGTAATTAATCAACATCATCTTGTATCTCGGATCAAGAATAACGACCATGACTAATACCCCACTAATCTCATCTCAATACTTCAAAAATTTTTCAATCATGTTATCCGCCATATTCTTAACTGCAGGAACATCTGATGTTTGCCACCCCTTCAATGCAATCCTCATCTTACAAACCAATGGAAAAAATAGATTAGCAGTGGGGTATGTTGTACCCGAAAACATCTCAATCAACCTTCAAAAAAGCCTCAAATAATCTAACATTTGCTTAGCCAACTCCCATTCCTCACTACTAGACAAACACTTGTATTGAGGCTCAAGTGTATGTAGTCGAGAAAAAACACTTTTGTACTTTACTGCAAGTTCAAGCATCGCAAAAGTCGAATTCCATCTAGCTGGACAATCAAGCCCCAACTTTTTCACATCCATTTGCATTTGACGACATGCCAACTCAAACTTTTCCACCCGTTTTGGTGATGAACTCCAATAAGACACACTGTCTCTAACACGTGTAATACCACTTTCAATCACCGACAACCCATCTTTCACAATTAAATTCAAAATATGAGCCGCACACCTCATATGAAAAAAATTACCGCTCAATATCATTGACTCAGCTGACAACAATCCTTATAATTTTTCAACCATCGCATCATTAGTTGAACAATTATCCAAAGTAACCGTGGATATCTTTCTATCTAGATTCCAATCCATCAAGCACTTCCCTAAAATTTGCGAAAGGCAATCAGCTGTATGTGGGGCTTGCACATATATAAATCTGTTCATTCAAAAAAATAATAAAAATTTAATAAAGTACCTATACTATACAAATTTAAATACAAAATTTTAATATTTAATAAAGTAAAAATACCTTAGGATTCGACTTTGCAAATGCCAAGAGTTGTCAATGAAATGTCCCGTGACAACCATACAACCTTTCTTTTGATTACAAGCCGTCCAGATGTTTGTAGTAATTGCCACTCTACTATTATTAATCTCCAACAAATTCATTGCCTTCCCCTTTTCAACATTATATATCTTAAATATCTCACTCTTTAAAGTGTTTTTAGACATATGCTTCACCAATGGATTGCAATAATCAACAAAATCTCTAAACGCCTCATACTCCACAAATCTAAGAGGAAGCTCATGTTTAACAACAGCTGTTGTAAGTTTTTGACGGGCAACCAATGGATCAAATTTTTGAACTCCAAGCTCACCACTTTCGGTTTTCACCAAGTGTTGCTTATTCTCAAGAACTTCTTCAATTGTCGGTTGACTAAAACCGTGAATTTGTCTAGTATGTCTATTCAAATGACTAGTTCCCGATCCACAAGAAAGAACCGTTCCACAATGATTGCATTTTGCCTTTGCTACACCACCAACATTTATTTTTGTGAAATGGTCCCAACAATTTGAAACAACCCTTTGTTTTATTTTTTTATCACTTCGCATTTCTTCTTAAACATTTTCCGACTCTACAGATTGATTTGAAGGCAAATTAGAAGATTCAGAAGCATTATCCATTATAAACCTATACAAAATTAAAGGCCATAAAATATTTAATTAATTAATTAAGCTAAGTGTAAATGCAGTAAACACATACTGCATTTACAAGCACAGGACAACAATCGACAAATTTACAATGTCTAGAACTCCATACAGTAGCTATACAATGGATATTAGAAATACTTCAATCCAAAAATACCAACAAAACTAGCAACAGAGCTCAAAATCATTAACTAACAACCCAATATTCTTCAACATTTTCTAAATTACCCAACAACCAAACTACATTCTTCAAAGCTGAAAATCACAAAATTATTCACAAAATTTTTCAACGAATTAATTAATTACATATATTTAGGCCTTAGATAATACAATAAAAAAATTTGAAGCACAATTGACATGGATTACCAGAGTTAGATGGCTTGCTGCTGCTAGTGTGATTAAATCACGTACAGAGACTGCTGCCGCCTCGCGCGTGTTCCAATGGTTGCTGTAACTTTGTGCGGCTGTGTTGATAGGTGAGGGGTGATGCTGGGTTGCTGGGTTATGCGAGAGATGCTCGCTGTGCTGATGGGTGGCTGGGTTACGTGAGACGGCAAGAAATGCTCACTGCTGGGCTGTCAACGGTGAGTCGCTGATGTTGGTTGGACACTGCTGGAATCTGGATGCGCTGTTGGCTGCCGACGGCAAGAACAGTGGACGCCGGCACGGTGATGCCGCGATGAGGGTGCTCACTGCTCACGAAAAGAGGGAATTACTAATTTAAGGATTTGGCGAGTTAAGCCCGGGCTTTTACTTCAGGCCCTTGACTGAGCCCATATGTTATGGGCTTTACTAATTGCAAGCCCTCATCCATAATTTGAAGCCGCGGGCTGGGCTTGAAGCCCGCGAGCTTGGGCCGGCCCGGGCTTTTCTGCCAACCCTATGCTTAACATAAGAGGGGTTAACATTGAAGGGTTAAAAACTGTAATGCAAAGGGTGTTGAAAGCTTCAAGAGAAGTCAAGATAGAAAGCCTGAGTGACAATGCATTTATGTTCAAATTTGGTTTTGAGGCAGATAAAAGAAGTATTATGGTAGGGGGACTATGGCATTTTGATAGAGCACTCATTGTGCTACTAAACCAGCTGGGATAGAGGATGTTAAAAAGCAAGATTTTGGTTATTTATCTTTTTGGTTACATATCTATGATGTTCCCATTATATGCATGACTAAGGAGATGGCAACCAAGTTGAGTAAGGTGATTGGGAAAATAAAAGAGGTAGAAACTAATGCAATAGGTGAATACTTTGAGCACTTTTTAAGATTAAGAATTATAGCGAATGTTACCAAGCTATTAAAAAAGATAATTGAGTTAGAGTAAGAGGGGGGAAATGAAAAAGACATCCCCATGCACCTGATGTATGAATGATTGCCAGATTTTTGCTTTTATTGTAAGACAATAGGGCACCAGTATAGAGAATGTGTCCATTATAAATCACAGTCAAATGATCAATTGGCTTACGGTCTGTAGCTTAAAGCAACCACCATAATTGAGAGAGTAAAACAAAGCAAAATGAGAGATATGTGGGATTTTGAAACCAGCAAATTCCATACAAACTCCTTGACCCTAACAAAAAAAAAAAGAATAAGTAGAAGCACGACAGAGGAGGGGTGATGCAGAGTAAATGAATTGAGTAGTGATGATGGGTTATACCAAGGCCATCAAGATCCGGGTATAGATAGCTTGAATGGTGCAAAGGCTGTTAAGAGGCAATTAATACAAGGTGGTACAACACATGGGAAGCTAACTAATAGTTGGAATGGGTATAAAAACCTAGCTACTAGTAGTACAGTACATCGGGATATGGTTGTGAGAGTAGAAATTATGAACAAAAAGAAAAAAAAACAGAGAGCTTTAATGGAAAAAATAAGAAAAACAAAGTTTCCTTATATAAAAAACGTAGGAAATTTTAAGTTAGAAGAGATTGATTGTATGAGGGCCATAGAAGAAATAGGTTGTCAGCAAAAAATAATAATGGCCTCAGCCCAAATACAACATGAGTTAACGATGTAGTCAATGGGCCTAGAGTAGATAAAATAAAGTCTAGGAAAAAAATAGAAATTCCAAGCTCAGAACATTGAAGGAAAAACTGGCGTAAATGAAGGAATCACAAAATTAAAAAAGCCCAGTAACATAATGGATTAGGAGAGCCCAAAAACAAAAAATACAGAATGAATAACCCATAGTATGTTGATTACTCATCATAGTTTTAGAAAACTATTACAATAGCTACAAAGTTTATATTCCACAATGAGATTAGTGATGCCAGAGATGAGGTTCAAAATGGTGTTTATAAGACATCGACAATGGCTGGGAGATAGCCCCGCTAACAGCCATGAAACTCTTAAGCTAAAATATTTGGGGGCTTAAGAAAGACCGAACATTTTGTGAAGCCTAGTAAATTTTGCAGGAGTATAGGCCTTAACTTCTATTTCTTTATGAAACAAAGATGAAGTGTAAGTAAATGCAAAAGAAAGCAAATAAATTAAAGTTATAAATTGTTTTGTGGTTAGTAGAAAAGAATTAAGAGGTAGGTTGGCTATGTTATGGAATCCTGAGGTAACGGTAGAGATAAAATCTTTTAGTAAACATCATATGGATGCCATGGCTCCTAATGATAATGGAAGCTACTGGAGATATACAGGAGTGTACGGCCATCCAGAATCATTTCAGAAAAGGTGTACTTAGGAGCTTTTAAGAAGGTTAGCCGCTCTATCCTTACTATCATGGTTATGTTTTGGTGATTTCAATAAGGTGTTAAACTTGAATGAGAAATTAAGGGGAAGAGGTAAGAGGACAAACATGGTCAATGATTTTAGGGTATCCTTTCACTTGGAGAGTATGTGTTTCCTTTCGCTTGGTCAAATAAGAGGTTTGGCCCTCGCATTATAGAAAAAAACGCTTAACAGATTTTTGTGTAATAGTTGTTGGAAAAGCTGTTTCTAAGAAAAGGTAGCTCTGAATTTAGTTTCTTGGAGATTAGATCATAGTTCAATTTCGATGGAGGTGTTTAAAGATGGCTAATAGGCCGGGCGGCATGTGTTCGTATGGCACGGCTCGGCACGAGCATGTTTCGGTTGGGCACGAGACACGACACGACATGAACGTAGGCCAGGCAGGGCCAGGCCTAGAATTTTAGGCACGCTGGCCTTAAAAGTATGACACAATTAGAGATTGGCCAAAGCACGACACGCGAAAAGACACGTAATAGGCACAATTCATTGGTGGGCTAGCACGCGGCTGATGAGCCAAAATATATCTAAGTAAATTTTTTTAATAAAAAGTAAATATAAAATGTTATGAAATTAAAGTAAATATCTTAAAATTAAATGTTTTAATATATTTTTTAGCATAGACTTTTAAAAATTAATTTAAATCTTAGTTTAAATAAATATTTTAATTTTTTTATGTTTATAATTTATTAAATGAATAAATAAATATCATGATTTTAATAAATAAAATTATGATATTTATGAAATGAATAATTTTATTTATGATATTTGTTTAATTAATTTTTTTATATTTATAATTTATTAAATGAAGAAGTAAATCATGATTTTAATAAATAAAATTATAAATATCATAAATTTATAAATAATAAATAAATAAAATTTACAACATTAATAATAATTTTTCATATGAAATATTTTTCATATTAATATCAAATCATAACTTAATTAATATTTAATAGAGATATGTTTCATTTGTGAATGAAATATTTTTCATATTTATACACACAAAAAATTATGAACGAAATATTTTTATGATAAATTAAAAATTACATTTTCATTAAATGGAGTTCAAGTACAATTATAATATTAATAGTTCAAATAAAATTAAGTGTAATTTACATCACTACAGTTAACAGTAAATCCCAACTAGGTTGGCACCTACTGAACCACCGATCATTTGTAAATTTACAACCTTTTCACTAATAAAATTTGTTACAATAAGTTACAAAAAAAAAAGGTCTCTAGTCTTTGGAAGTAACTTCAATGTTTAGTACTCTACATAATCTGGATCCACTTCATCTCGATCAACATCCAAACTCTCAATTTGTTTAATTAAAGCATTTTGCCAATCTTGTTGCACTCGGCGTTCACCATCTTTCCAATCTTTCAAACACATCAAAGAGTCTAATGTCTCTGATGACAATCTTGACCGACGTTCATCTAGAATTCTACCATCTGTACTAAAAGTTGATTCTGATGCTACAGTTAAAACTGGAGGGGTTAGTAGATCACAGGCCATAATGGATAATATAGGAAAAAAAGATGTCTTACCCATCCAAAATTCTAAAATATCAAAATTTTGCAATTGTGAAGGAGTTGCTAAATCTTCAAGATTGGCAGAACAATATCTTTACAATTCATTGCGATTAGTATCAATATTAGACGCAACACCCTTACCTTTGAGTAACAAAAGGTGAGCTGAATTTTTATGAGAAGTCGATACTTGTTGAACATTAGAATATGTATTGATTGATCCGAATTTATATTGATAAAAATTAAAAAGTTCATGCATAGAGGACATAATTGTATTAAAATTTGTATCAAGCCCAGTTTGCAAATTTTCACTAATACCCTCAACTAAAAGTTTTGCACCAACTTCTTTAAATGTAGGATCCAACACGGCTCCAAAAATAAATAGGTGGGGAATATCTTTCCAATATTTTTGGAATTTTTCCTCCATGGCATCACAAATATTTTTAAACATAAAATTCTCTCTAAAAGTCTTAAAAGCATAACTCATATTATACAAGTGCATTAACACTCTACATGAAGTAGGCTCATAAACAGTAGAACATGTAAGAGTAGCATCATAAAATATCTTTAAAAAATTCATAAAATTTAAATGCAACATTCCAATCATAATCAATGATATGATAATCTTCATCATTCATTCTCTCATTGTAAAAACTAGAAACTGCTTCAAAATAGTTTTGGCAAGAAAACAACATCAAATACGTAGAATTCCAACGAACTTTCATGTCAATGTTGAATTTTCTCTTTTTCAATCCAAAAGTTTTCAACGTAGGCAAAAATTGTTGACGTCTTGAAGGTGCTCTAATATATAAAATGGCTGCTCTAATTTTTTTTTCTAAATAATGATTTATATGAGTCATACCAGCTTGAACAATTAAATTAATAATATGACATACACATCTCACATGAAAAAATTTTGAACCACGTCCAGGTGTGAGAGTAGAAATATTCCGCAAAAACATATCAATTGCAGCTGTATTGGCAGATGCATTATCAAATAGTATGCTAAACAATTTATCAGTAATTTCATATTCTCTTAAAACAGACATTATAGCTGCATAAATTACTGAACCAGTGTGAGGATATTCTAATTCATGAAATGCAAGCAATTTTTTTTCCAACCTTCATTTACCATTAATCTCATGTATAGAGTGTGAAGTCACACAAAAATAGCCAACCATATTAATACCAGTCCAACAATTAGAAGAAATTGAAATAACACCATTAAAATTAATAAAAGTATTAATTAAAAATTTTTTCATGTCATGAAAATTTTTAGTTAAATCACATTTTAATGTATTTCTAGGCACTTTCTTAAGTTGAGGCTGAACATACCTTTGTAGAAAATTTATTAGACGTTCATCTTCTGCAAATGTTAAAGGTTGTTTTAAATGATGTTATACCGGAAGGTCCAGAACCATATCGTGAGAGATTCGTTTATGTTGGGTCATGTGGCGCGTGTTTTGTCTGACAAGTTTCGATATGTCATCTAAGATGTCCAGTTCCACCATTACTCTTGGCACTTAAAGCGTATTGACAATATTTACACACTGCTTGATCCACCATTTCACCTTTTTTGTTTTGATGTTTTTCCAAAGTAAAACATGACCAAACAATTGATGTTCTTTGTCGTTTAAAGGTAGTAGTAGGACCGGCAGTTGAAGAAGTAAAACCACTTTGACTTGCTTGAGAAAAAGGAGGCGATCGTTCAGGTGGGACAATAAATATATTACTTGGATCAAATTCTGGTGCAGCAATTTCTTCATTTGCAACTTCCTCCCCCTCTTCAACAAAATTAAAATTCTCATCTAACTCGAAATGAGAGTAAGACATTTTATATAATTAGCATTTTAGTAAATAAAAAGTGGCTGGAATGTATTTGTGAGTGTGTAAAAAGAAAAAAATTATTGAGCAAGAGAATAGAGATTCATGTGTTAAATGGTGTTGAATGATGTTTTGCATTTGTTTGAGATTTTAGTAACAAAGGAAAGTTGCTGGGATTGTAGCAAAGTTTCGAGGAGATTGGGCAGAGTAGAGAGTAGAGATGACTAGATGAGAGTTGAGACACGAGAAGTAATAAGGAGATAGAGATTGAGAAGTGAAATAAGTTTGAAAATAATTTATTGAGCAAGAGAATGAAGATTTGTGTGTTAAATGGTGTTGAATGATCTTTTGCTTTTGTTTGAGATTTCAGTAACAAAGGGAAGTTGCTGGAGTTGTTGTTGGAATTGTAGCAAAGTTTTGAGGAGATTGGGCAGAGCAGAGACTGAGAGGCCAGAAAGTAGAGATGACTAGATGAGAGTTGAGACACGAGAGGTAATAAGGAGATAGAGATTGAGAAGTGAGATAAGTTTGAAAATAATTTAATCGTTTTAATAGAATAAAAAAGTAAAAATATTAA
Source organism: Atalantia buxifolia (assembly GCA_030444775.1). NCBI lineage: Eukaryota > Viridiplantae > Streptophyta > Magnoliopsida > Sapindales > Rutaceae > Atalantia > Atalantia buxifolia. The sequence continues at coordinate 12,897,026 of CM059832.1, forward strand.
TGGTCAAAATAGGGCAAACACACGCAACTTCCTGCAAGGCTGCAGCAAATTAAACCGTTGTATTTGATCATTTATTTTTGTCTGTTGGCCGTTCGCATTTGGTGAGTAATAAAATTAATTTATAATTTTTTTGTTATTAAAAATCAGAAATAGTTAATTGCCAAGTGCCCATGCTGTAAAATTGACTAGTCAGCTAGTCATATCAATTTTAATGTTAATTCAATTGAATTCAGAATTTTTTTTCCCGTTGGGTGAGTAATAAAATTAACTTAGAATTTTTTTGTTATTAAAAATCAGAAAACATTAATTGTTAATCGTTGCCCAACTGCCCATGCTGAAAAATTGAGTAGTCATGTCAATTCTACTATTAATTCAAAAAAAATTTATCCGTTGGGTGAGTAATAAAATTAATTTAGAATTTTTTGGTTATTTAATAATTAGAAAAATTAATTTTTAGGTGCACCGTGCACATGCTGAATTGAGTAGTCAACTAGTCATATAGTATGCTACTATACTCATATCAATTTTACTATTACACTTGTGAAATTTGAAAATTTTGTCATTCTATGCAAACTTGCAGACGTACAGATTATAGTGCAGTCAATTCAGGTTTCAGCCTTTCAGGATTTGAGAGTTGTGAAAGTTGCAAGCGTGCTGTAAAATTGAGTAATCATGTCAATTTTATTATCCCAAGTCTTGTGACTGTAAAATTTTAAAATTATGTGCAGTGCAAACAATTAAAATTTTGAAAAATTATGAAAGTTACTTACCGACAATGATGTTTAAATAATAAAAAATTGGGATCATTGTGCATTGCAGCATTTGTGCTTATGAGTCGTGACTCGTGAGTTTGTGTGTAGTCTATAGATTATTACAGTCTACAGAAAGTTATAGTCAACATTCAACATGTGAGTATGAGAATGAGACTATGAGCGTAATGTGACATGTCCAATCGTAGTTCAACATATTTTATCAGCTTGTACAATTGCACTTGTATGATACTTTTTTATTTTAGGTTTGTGCCAACTGCCAACTACAAACAACTCAACGAGACAACAATGCAATTTTTTTTTTTGGTTTTGGTCCTTTTGGAAATGCTCTTCATTTGTTTTAATATTTTCATTTATTTTTAAATAATTTAATATCTTTTTTCTACTTGCCAAGTGCCGACCAAGCACTTGCCTCATGCACGGCTCCACAAAAATTAAGATCTCAAGATTCATTCATTCACAAATATTTATATTTCACTAAACATTTTTTTACTTACTCTTCTTACTCCCACCGACAAAGTAAATAAAATTATTTTTTGTCTTTTTATTACTATCTAATATTATATATACACGCCAATATGCTATGATGCTTTACAATTCTTATTCTTCTTCTTTTTCCTCTCAAACTTTCCAATATTCTAAAAGCCAAAATCATCATGAATCTGCAGCAACATAATATGAATGCAGAAGAACCTCAACACCCTCAAGAATATGGTGTTGATTTAGTTGGACCTCCACAAAACGCTAGGCTAAATTAGTCCAGAAACCGTTCTTTAAATGAGCTTTTTCAAAATTTTACTACAATAAGGGAGGAAAAAATAGATAATGGTTTGCATCGTCCTTAAAAACGGATGATCTTGAGATGCAACTATTATCATCGAGAAGTTATTTATTCAGACAGCCATGGCACCTCGGGTTTACGTCGACACGTGTCAAATTGTTTAGCTCGCCACCTTAGCCAAGACAGAATTAACCTTGCTCGTTTCCCATATCCATAGTTGTGAATTGTGATTAATAAATGTTATTTCGTGCTTGTTATTCATCAATTGGTCGTAGTTCGTATTTCGTAATTGTTATTCGAGGATTGTATTTTTAATTTTAATTAATTATTATTATGATCTATGGAATTAAATTTATGTATTGTTGTGTTATGATTGGTTATTATGAAATAAAATATGTAGTTATGAAATTGTGATAAACGAATAATAAAATGTTAATTGCTCTCTTAATAAAAATTAATATGATTATGATTATGAATTTATTATTATTATTATTATTATTACTATTATGATGTTGGTGGGCTTAAAAAAGTACGCCAGACATATGGGCTTGAATAAAGCACATCAGGCACGTGGGCTTTTTAGGCACGTTGGACATGTAGGCTTTAAAAAATAAAGTTGATAGGCGGCACAGCACGAGCTCGTGTCGTGGCCATGCTGGGCTTAGTTGAAAAACATTTGGGCACGACACGGCACGGCCCACCAAATTGGTGGGCCCTGCCGTGTCGACCCACGAGCCCTTGTGGGCCGAGTGTTGATGTCGGCACGGCCCATTGGCCATACTTAGAGGTGTCGGAGAAAGATAAGGGTAAAAAATATATAATGAGAACATATTCAAGAGTCTACTATGAAGATATGTGGAGTTCGTACAAAAAGTGTAGACAGATTATTGACCATGAATAGAGGATAGTGAACTGTTGGAATGGCGGTAATTCGGTTGAAATGTTTAAGAAGAAACCAAAAGTATCCTTGGCTGAACTAAAGAACTGGAACAAAGATTAATTATGGATTAGAAAGGAAATTAGAGCAGCTGCTTAATAAGTTAAATGAAATAAAAATAAAGTCACTTTAATGGTGGAGAGGAGATTAGAAGAACAGAAAATTAGATCGACAATACCTTTTTAGATAAGTAAATCTATTAGAAGTAAAGATCAAAGTTGGATTGGTTGAAAAAGGTGGATAAAAATACAAAGTTTTTTCACTTAAAAGCTTTTGCAAGAAGGAGAAAAAATAGGATCAGTGGCCTTAAATATGAGAATGGTAGATTGATTGAGGAAGCTAAAGATATGGAGCAGATGTTTTGCGAGTATTTCATAAACATCTTTACCACAACAAATCATTCATTATGCCAAATGAGTATAGTGTTATTAGAGCTGCCAACCAAGGTTAAAGGGGAGATTGTAAACTACATGGATCAACCATTTATAAAAGAGAAAATAATAGATGCCCTTGCATAAATAAGTCATATGAGAGCATCAGGCCCCAATAGACTTTCAGCTGTCTTTTTTTAGAAACATTTGAGCTCTGTGAAGGAAAGTGTTGTCATAAGATATTTATATATTTTGAAGAAGGTAACCTTGCACCGCTGAATCTTACTTATATAGCTTTAATCCTCAAAGTGCAAAATCCTAGAAAAGTGATTGATTTCAAACCAATTAGCTTGTGTAATATTATTTATAGAATTATAGCTAACATATTAGCTAATAGACTTAAACTAATTCTGAATGATATTATCTCCTATACTCAAAGCTCTTTTGCTCCTAACATGCTCATTACTGATAATATCATTATAAGATATGAGTGCCTAAATAAAATTACACAGAGTAGGGATAAAAAAGAGGGTTGATAACTTTTAAGTTAGATATTAGTAAAGCCTATAATAGGGTTGAGTGGAATTTTATAAAATGTATAATGCAAAAGCTAGGATTTCAGTAAAATGGGTGAATCTAATCATGAATTGTATTATTATAGCAAATTTTTCAGTGTTAATTAACTGCATGGCTAAAAATCTTGTACATCTCAAAGAAAATTGAGACAAGAATGTCCCTTTTCTCTTTAATTTTTCATTACGTGTGCAAAAGTGTTCTTGAACATGCTAGTGCAGGTGGAAAATCATAACCTTATCCATGACTTGAGGTTTAGCAGAAATCTTTCAGTCACTCATCTCCTCTTTGCAGATGATAAATTAGTCTTTATAAGGGCATCTACCACTAATTATAGAAACTTGAATAAAATTTTTGACAACTATGCAACAGCCTCAAGGCAAGTGTTCAATTTCGAAAAATCCTCCATTTTTTTAATACTAGTTTAAGAAAAAATCAGATGGAGGAAATCAACAGTATTTTAAGACTGAATGTAGTTTCCAAACATGAGAAATATATGGGATTGCCATCTATGGGAAGAAGAAGATTAACTTCTTTAATGATATAAAGCTGAGAGTGCTAAGTAAGCTGTCTAATTCGCAAAACAAGTGTTTCTCCAGTAGGGGAAAAGAAATTCTTATTAAAGCTGTTATGCAAGCAGTACCTGCTTATCCAATGAGCGTTTTCAAAATTCCTCAAGGCCTTTGTAACGACATAGAAAATACTATAGCAAGATTTTGGTGGGGATCATTTGAAACTTATAAAAGCATATATTAAGCATGATGGGAAAGGTTGTGTCATGCTAAGAATAGAGGTGGCTTGGGATTCAAGGACTTTTCAAGTTTCAGTTAAGATCTTGTCACTAAACAAGAGTGGAGAATTTTACATAACCCTGATTCTTTAATGGCAAAAATTTTAAAAGCAAAGTATTTTAAGCACACTGAATTTATAGAGGCAAAATTAAGGTCAAATCACTCTTTTGTATGGAGAAATGTCTTATGGGGAAGACAAATTTTTTATAAAGACTTAAAGTGGAGGATAGGTAATGGGAACTAGGTTTTAATTTTCAACAGTAATTACATTCAGAAATCTAGACTTCTTAACTCTGCCACTTATCCAAATTTACCTACTGGTACTGTTGTTGTTAATTTTTTAATGATAAAAATTTAGTGGAATGAAGATATGATGAATCAATATTTTCCTAAGGAGGTTGCAGAGAGAATTCTAAGGCTCCTCTTTTAAAAACCCTCAGCAAGACCTGCTGATTTGGCATTTTGACAAGTGTGAATGTTATTTGGTTATAAGTGGCTATCAGTTGGCTGTAAAGATAAAGTTCTTACATAATTCGTGTTGCTCTGATAACTAAAAAATGCAATGGAAGGTTATCTTGTCAAATGAGATTTTAGAAAAAAATATTAAAGTCTTTATGTGGAAGGCTGTTCAAAATCTTTTACCAACAGCCAACAACCTTTGGAAGAAAGGTTGTGATAAACACGGTTTGCCAAATATGCTATTACATGAGTGAAGATATATTCCATGCTTTAATGGGTTGCAAGGCTGCCTAAAAAGTTTGGAAATCGATAGATTTTTACAAGGATATGAAGATGATGGCTTATCAGAATATGTTGAGTGTGCTTTAAGAATTAACTGTGAAGAGGAAGAAGAAAGATTTGGAACAGATCATTGTCGTGTGTTTGGCCATTTGCTATGCGAGGAGTCATTTTTTCATTGAACGAAAACAAGAAGATCCCCATTATTAGCTGTAAGAGCAATAGTCATTGTGGAGTTCTATAAGAAAATTAAAACCCCAAACGATCTAGTTAAGTCAATCTACCACTGAAATAATCAACGAACATGGAAACCTCCTCTAAACAAAAGGTATAAAGTAAATATAGATGTTGTTATTCAAATGTCAGATTTAAAGGCTGGGGTAGGACGGTGATTAAGAACTCAAATGGCAAGATCATAGTTGTAATCGTTAAGAGAGTTTATTATCAAGAAACAATGGTGTGTATTGAGGTTGATACACTGCTTTTTGGCATTCAATTTGCTCAACAAGCAAAATGCGTGCCCATGATTATAGAATTAGACAACAGAAGTGGTGGAGCTTGTTTGGGTAGAAAGGGTAGCATGATTGAAAGTTCTTAAAGGAAATCCAAGCAAGGTTGATGAACCAAAGTATATCTTTAATTTACTTTGTTCCAAGAATATGTAATGCCATTGCCCATTCTCTAGCTAAAGTGGCTTTAGATTTTGAGAATCATGTTATTAGGTTGGAGGATTTTCCAATGCAAATTATGATGTTACGTTGAAAGTTTATTCAATTAAAAGCTTTATTTTCTCACCAAAAAAAAAAAAACTAGTGCAATGTACTAAAGGCACTTCTGCAAGACACTCTTATGGTGTGTTTACTTCATGGGAATGGGGAATGGGAATGAAGGAATGGGAATGAAACCCATGTTTACTTGGCAAAATGTAATTTGGGAATGGGAATAAAATGTGTGGGTCCCACACAATTTGGGAATAAGGAATGGGAATCTCATTCCCATGGGGGGGGTTGGGAATGAAAATGTGGGAATGAGAATGAAACATAAATTTACTTTTCTATCCTTCTAATTTTTTCATATTTTCTAAATTACCCTTGTTCAAATCACAAATAATTTTATTATTTTAAATGTTAATAATAACAATTATTATTATTATTATTATTAAATTTTATTATTTTAGTTATTATTAGTAATAATAATAATTATTATTAATATTATCATTATTAACAATAAAAATAATGATAAAAATACTAATTAATAAAATAATTAATTTATCATTATTAACAATATTATCCTTATTATTGTTGTTATTATTATTATTAATTTTATTATTATTAAATTTTAATAACTTTATTATTTTAGTTATTATTAATTATTGTAATTTTATTAACTTTATTATTTTAGTTATTATTGATTATTGTTATTAATATTAAAATTTATTATTTTAGTTATTATTAATTATTGTTATTATTATAATTAAATTTTATGAACTTTATTATTTTAGTTATTATTAATTATTGTTATTATTATTTTTATTAATAATAATTATTATTATAAATGTTAATAATGATAATATTAATAAAAATAATGATAATAATAATTAATAATAACTAAAATAATAAAGTTAATAAAATTACAATAATTAATAATAACTAAAATAATAAATATTAATATTAATAAAAATAATTAATAATAAATTAAATAATAAAGTTAATGAAATTTATTTTTAATAATAATAATAATAGTAGTAACAATAATTAATAATAACTATAATAATAAAGCTAATAAATTTAATTATAATAATAATAATTAATAATAACTAAAATAATAAATTTTAATATTAATAACAATAATTAATAATAACTAAAATAATAAAGTTAATAAAATTTAATAATAATAATAATAAATTAATAATAATAATAAGAACAATAATAAGGATAGTATTGTTAATAATGATAAATTAATTATTTTTATTAATATTATTTTTATCAATATTATTATTATTAATAATGATAATATTAATAAAAATAATAATAACAATAATTAATAATAACTAAAATAATAAAGTTAATAAAATTTAATAATAATAATAATAAATTAATAATAATAATAAGAACAATAATAAGGATAATATTGTTAATAATGATAAATTAATTATTTTTATTAATATTATTTTTTATCAATATTTTTATTATTAATAATGATAATATTAATAAAAATAATAATAACAATAATTAATAATAACTAAAATATTATTATTATTAATTTTATTTTTTAATTAATATCATTTTTATAATAATATTTATACATGTATCTAGTCAATGAAAATTACATTATTTAATACTATGGGTATTTTGGTAAATTGATTATCATTCCCATTCCTCATTCCCATTTATTTTGCCAAATAAACACATCAATGACATTCCAGTATATTCTTATTCCCATTTATTTTTGTCAAGTAAACATTGAAATCAAATTCTCATTCCTCATTCTCATTCCACCCTATTCCCATTCCACATCATTCACATTCCTTATAAGTAAACGCACCATTAAAGAATTGGTTTACCCAATAGCCATCTATTTGTCTCCATGATGTTTCCATGTTAGAATGTAGGGAATCCACACAACAAAAGATAATCATTAACTAGTATTGTGACCTTTCTAGAGATGAGGCAATTCATGTTCTCATCAAAGATTCACCCTCTCCAATTCTTGCTCTCCAACACCCTACCCGAGATTCAACTATAAGGACCAATACCCTCTGCCTTACCCAAACATTTCTTTCCACCTAAGCATCCTAACAAACATTCTACGAAGATCAATTTTAACTGTGATGAGCAACTTAAGTCAGATCACCATTGTAATCAACCTCAGCCATTGCTTTCAGTAACTAATGTGCCGCCTTATCATCATTCCAATACTTAGTGGTTCTTAATCTTTCGAAGCTACCTATATATTACTTAGATTGGAAGTTGCCTGACAACTATTTAATAGAATAATTTTTATTATTAATCCCATATAGAACACTTAAAGACAAGCAAGTTCCGGGGGAACCATAGTAGTTTATTTTAATTTCTTTCCTATGCATATTAGGTTTTTTTTTTATTACAATTAAGATTTAGGGTTATGATTATATTATAATTAGGATTGTGTTGAGCTATTATAAATAAGTGGTTCACAATTATATTTTGAACAAGTAGTAATAAAATTAATTAAAATTCCTCGGTAAATTCTTTTCTCTAAAGTGAACTTGTCTTTCTTCCGATGAATGCTTAAATTCTTCCTCTCTTCTTGATTAAATTCTCTAATTAAAGCCCTAGAATCATATTAGGGTAAATGCTGATTTAATCTTTATATTTTGACATAAGTGCTCCTTACTCCCTTGTATCTTGAAAAATACCTCAAAACATCCCTATAATTAAATATATTATATTCTTAACCCTTACTTTTGTTTCTTTTTACAATATATCCTTCCAATAATATTCTTAATATTAATTAATTTATCTATAAAAAAGTAAATTAGCAAATTAACTAATAAATATTAATGTGAAAGAACTAGTAATTTTTATACTATACAACAATCTTAGTAATAATTATTTATAAATAAATTAATATCAGCCGACTTAAAATATTACTTAATATTCTTACAATAATCTAACTAATAGTTATTTTATAAAAAATTTACCGAATTAATCATAAAAGTAAAATAATAATAAAAAAATTTGTGTAAATTTTTATGTTACTGTTAAGGTTAATTTGATAAACTATCATTTTTTTTTATTAATGTCTCCAAGAATATTGTTGCAAAAGAATTATTCTAAAAGAAAAGAAAAAATAAGGGCATGGGTATAACACATTTAAAAATAAAGGTGTTTTAAGTTTTTTTTTTTTAAAATATAAAGACTAAACAAGTACATAATTTAAAACATAGGTACTAAACGAGCATTTACCCAACCATATCATTTTAGCAAGCAGTAATAAAAAAATAATTCCAATCCTCCTATTAATTAATTTCTCTCCAACAAATTCTTATTTCTTCCCTCTGAATTCTTAAATTCCTCCTCTTTTCTCTATTGAATTCTCTAAATGAAGAACTCTAGAACCTTATCAATTCTCTTATCTACTCTTTGTGCTTGCTTCAATTATTAGATTTCTGTCCTGAGTAGATTTGGTTTTTTTGAAATTTCTAACTCAATTAATAAACTAATAAATCAATAACCATCAGTGCAGCAACCATGCGGAATAACAAAGTTGAAATATTTTAATGGACACCCTTAAAATTTGATTTAATGACAAAATTATCTAAAAATTTGCTTTAGGCTCCGTTTGATATAGTTTTTCAAGTAAAGTCTATTTGAGTGAAGCTTTTGTGTCAGATCCAACCTAGATGCAACAAGATATTGTCCGCTTTGTGCCTTAACAAGACCCGCATGATTATTTTTCTGGGGTCAAAACGTGTCTTACCAATTAGGGTGTGGATCAACCTTTATAACTCAACATCTCTCTCGTGCTTTGTCAATGTAGGATTTGTGTAGTGTGTTACATACAACCCCTTAAGGGACTCAGTAGTTTCTATCATAACCCAACCCAGACTGGTAAGATATTGTCTGTTTTGCACCTTAACAAGGTCCGCACGATTTTGTTTCTAGGGTGCCTATACACCCCAAAACGTGTCTTGTCAATTAAGATGTAGATAACTCCTTATAAACCTAACATCTCTCCGGTGTTTTGTCGACGCGGGATTTGCCTAGGGTATTACATACACCCCCTTAGGAACTCAGCATTTTCGCTAAAGTTTGCCCCACCATCAATTTAGAAGACATGCAGAGCCGCTCTGATACCATCTATTGTGACTCAACCCAAACCTGACAAGTTATTGTCTGTTTTAGGCCCTAACAAGGTCCGCATGGCTTTGTTTCTAGAGTGCTCATACACCCCAAAACGTATCTTACCAATTAAAGTATGGATTACCCTTTATAAACCAAGCATCTCTCATGTGCTTTGTCAGTGTGGAATTTACCTAGGGTGTTATATTTTGTTAGTACAACTTTTGCAAATGGAACTTTTACCTAAATAATTATAATTGTTTGGTTGTCAATAAGAATTTTTATTAGAAATTATAAAATTACTTTAATAAACAAACTTTTTTAAAGTTATGTTATAAAAAGAATAAAATAAGATTGTTAAATAAGTAAATGATATTTTAGAAATTTAAAAAAAAAATCAACCTCTAATCCCAAAAGCCGAAAATTTAAACTTTTGCTAGTAGAGAAAAAATCACATATTTAGACTTTAAAAGCTCAACTTAAAAAAAAATAACAACAGAAATTTTGATAAGAGTTTATGAAATTAAATAAGTACTTATAATCATTAGATAAAGTATACCAAATAAATACTTAGTAGAGTTGAGGTGGGATTCATTAATTAGGTGCATATTATTTTTGCACATGATATAAAATATTTATAACGTTCATCAAAAGTTAAAAAAAAAATAAAATTTAAATGATTTTGTAACAAGTAGGCCTCTTTGGTAGGTTAGCAGTTGTAGCTTTTGAGATATAATACTAAAGTGTTTAGTGAATACTTAATATTGTACCTTGAAAAATAAGTTGATTTTATTTACACTTATATAATAAAAAATTTATAATATATCTGCAATTTCGATCAAAATTGTTATTTAAAAATTATAAAGTAAAATTTATTAATTTGTATTTATAATTATTTTTTCTCACTATTATTATTCAACATTTCATACCAAACATGGCCCTAATTGACCTACCAAATAGGGATAGCAAAAAGGTCTGGGTTAGCCCATCCCATTCTTACGGCTTCGATATGGGCCTCTCAGGTGGGGGACGGTACAAGAGCTTGGGAAAAAGGCTCGGGCCAAGCCTAAGCTCACTATTTTTTAAAAAATAAATTTATAAATTATAATAATAAATTAAAATTTAAAAAATAATAAAAGAACAAAATAAAAAAAAAAACTTAAATCCCTAATTCATATATCAATAATGAATCAAAAACTTAAAATTATGATATTAAACTCTTTTTTAAGCGTTAATTAATTAAGAGCATGCTTGAAATAGAGAATGCAGTACTAAAAAGATTAAATTTTTAAACTTTTATATACTTTTTTTCTTTCTTTATTATTTTATTTAAAAATATTTATTTTTTAATTTATTATTGATTATAACAAATTGATTATTATTAACTTATTTTAAGTTTATTATAATTTAAAAAAATTAAAAAAAATAAATAAAAATTCAAGCCTAGTCCAATTCCAAATGAAACCTACAATGAACTTGGTCCTCATACTTTTACTCTAATGAACTTGAGCCTATATTTAAAAAAAGAGTGGGACTATTAGCACCCCTTCAAAATTCTTTTGAAACCTTTTTTTAACTATATTTTATTTAATATCAAAAGTACCCTTTTTCTAAATAAACATTATTTTCATTTATAAATCTTGCAATTTCAAATAACTTTTTTACTGTTTTAGTCTTAATAATTATATTCATCTCTTCAAACTTTCTTTATTATTTAATTTCTAAAAAATCTTTAAAAAAAGAAAAATCTTATAAAATATTGAATATTTTATGGGTCCAATACAATTTTATCGTATATGTAAACTTTAGATGCAACAATTAATTTGAAAATTCTTAAAAAAACTATTTATAGTGAGATAAAATTTTATTTAATTTATTTTCTTACAATGTTGTTTCCTAATTTTGTTGTTACTTATATTACAAGAGTATTATTTTGGCTTAAAAATTTACTTCTTAAATTTTAATTAATTTAATGATTAAAAAAATTTTATAGATTTTTTCTTAAATTCAGATTATTTTAATTATTAAAAAATTTTATATTGTGTAAGTAAAATGAAATTAAAGAGAGAAAAAATATAAATAAAATTAATTTTATTTATATTATTCTTAAATATAATTATAATATTACAAAAAATTTATAAGAACAATAAATAAGTACCAATAGTCCAACTCCTAAAAAAAAAAACTGATCAAGCCCGTGTTTTAATATCCCTAACATCCCCGCTGCCAAATAATACAGCAAACGCGCGCATTTTTAAAACTGTGCGATAACATACCGCAATTGCCCAAAGTTGGTTACGTCGCAATGGCGATTCTTCGTGTCCACGTATCAGCTAAGAAAATAAAGAAACAAATTTCGATCATACATTACACACACATACAAACAGAGGCTCACGTGTTTCGTTTTCGCCCGCACAAAATCAGCCCCTGGCCCATACGTGATCCCCAGCCACTCCAAAAACCCCCCCGGCATCCGCAATTGAACTGAAGTAGAGAGAAAAGAATAAAATAAAAATAGAAGAAAAGCAAAACAATTAAAATTAAAAACGTAGATAAAGAGTAAATGGACGAGGTCTCAACGGAGCCGTTGGTTCCGGCGGTGAAGCCAGACATGAAGCCATCATCCACAGATACCGCTCCGCAAGAAACGGATGCCGCCGCCGCCGCCGCTGCATCGACGTCGGAAGTGGGAGTGTCGGAGCTGGACAGGGACATGCTGTGTCCGATTTGTATGCAGATAATAAAAGAAGCTTTCTTGACGCCGTGTGGACACAGCTTCTGTTACATGTGCATCATCACTCATCTTCGTAATAAGAGTGATTGCCCTTGCTGTGGCCATTACCTCACCAACAATCAACTTTACCCTAATTTCTTGCTCGACAAGGTTTGCTAAATTCTAATCAATTTCGTTCTTATGAATTAAAATTAATTCGCTATCACTTGCTTACTCTAATTTTGAACTCAATTCCCTGTGACAGAGAACTAAGTTTGTCAGTTGTCCATTTAACCTATATGTTTTAAATGTTATTATGATTTTTTTTTCTAATGAATTTTGTTTTATGTACACTTGTTGTGAATGGCATTGAGTATTCAAATTAACTATATAGATTTTGATACTTTTAGTAAATTATATAAAGGAAAAATGGATTTTATTGCTGTGAATAGAATAGTTATAGATTTTAATTAATTGTTTGTCTGGTTTATAAATAATTTGTATTTTGAAGTGATATTCTACACAATGCAGCTTATTGTTATACGATTTCTCTGTACCACATTTGTAGCTATTGAAGAAGACTTCTGCTCGTCAAATATCAAAAACCGCTTCCCCTCTGGAAAATTTTCGTCAGGCATTACAACAGGTCAGTTACCAGTAGACCATGAATTTACATCCTTGAGTATCTTGTTTCTATTAGCGGTAAAATACTGGTAATGATTGAAAGAAATTAGCGTTGTGCTGGTGAACTTTCCCAGTTAGAAGAGAGGAGAAGAAAGAATTTAATATACTTCTATCCAATAGCAGTTCTTATTTGCTGCTGTTGACCGAACACTTATAGTATTGTCTTTTTAATCCGTAGCCAACGTTAACTTTCACTTCTGAATTTTATTCTTTTTTTGTTATTCACTTGGGATGTTTTCTTGTTAGTCAGGGTTGTGGAGTGTCAATTAAGGAGATAGACAGCCTCATGTCACTCCTTTCGGAGAAAAAGAGGAAAATGGAACAAGAAGAAGCTGAAAGAAATATGCAAATACTGCTGGACTTCTTGCATTGCTTAAGGAAGCAAAAAGTTGACGAATTGAAAGAGGTTTTTCCTTCTAAGTTTGAAACCAGTTAATTATGGCTTAATCACTTTCATCTATAACTGTGTCCTACTCTATTTCTTTGCTGAATATAATTTTTGTTCAATTTTATATTGTTACTTCTAAGATTTATTTGCTGATTAAACTTTGGAGGTTGGCATATTTAACCATAATGAACTATTGCTATTGATGTTCTGCAGAGACCTTTTAATTATCCTGGTCTTTAATTGTTTTTATGTAACTCTGCCTAAAAGTATATGTGCCTGTATTAACAATTACATTCATTGATTTTCGTTGTTGTTTTTATCTAAAACTTTTGTAGATACAAACTGATCTCCATTATATAAAGGAAGACATAAATGCTGTAGAGAGACATCGGATAGACCTGTACCGTGCAAGAGATCGGTATTCTGTTAAATTGCGGATGCTTGGAGATGATTCTAATACAAGAAAGTCATGGCTTTCATCAATAGACAAGAACAGCAGTGGTATCATCACCAGTTCTCTGAATGCAAGAGGAGGGTCGTCTGGAGGAAGTCTTCAAAACAAGAAAGGGGATGGAAAAGCTCAAGCAAACTCTCATGGACATCAGAGGAAGGATTCTTTGACTGGGTCGGACTCACAGTGTTTTAATCAATCGGGTCTGTCTGTTGTAAGAAAAAAGCGAGTCCATGCACAGGTATGTATCCTTCATGGACTAAAGGACAATCTTTGAACTTCTACAGATTGGTGTTGTGTGCTATAGTTACATGGTGTTGACCATGTGAATCTCTTTATCCATGTTCAGAGTCTTGAGTATCATATTGTGGAATGTTCTCATCCTGGGCTGTATGAGCTTCTTGTAACCCTTGGACTTCCCCTTTCCCAGGGTGATTTCATTTATAGGCTTGATTAGCTGATACAGTTGTTGCTTGATAACAAGAATATGCACTGGACAGGAATCTTCCCCGATTTTATTTGCATTTTATTGGCAAAAGATTGGTTTTATGATACATAGTTGTGCTTTACTATTAGTGTGTAATTTAAGGGTTTCAATGTTATCTGGTGAGTGCCAATAATTCATTAATCAAACTGCTTAAAACGTGTTGTTTTGCCTATATGCAGTGGTTTTTGTGCGTGTAAAGTATTTGTAATTTTGTGCTCAAGTCAACTGAACTGGATATACAAATTATCTATTGCCAATATTCAATATTTATGTTGACACATTATACTTGTAAAGAGAGAGAGAGACCATTGTGGATTGTTCATCACATATGCTATTTCTAAATTCTAACTTATGCTAAAATTGTTTAGGTCATGTACATGCTGCCTTTGAAAGTATTTTAGAACTATTAGTGTGTAATTTAAGGGTTTGAATGTTATCGGGTGGGTGTCAATAATTCATTAATCAAACTGCTTAAAACGTCCTGTGTTGCCTATATGCAGTGGCTTTTGTGCGTGTAAAGTATTTGTAATTCTGTGCTCAAGCCGACTGAACCGGATATACGAATTATCTATTGCCAGTATTCAATATTATGTTGACACATTATACTTGTAAAACAAGAAAGAGAGAGAGAGAGGGAGAGGGTGAGAGAGAGAGACCATTGTGGATTGTTCATCACATATGCTATTTCAAACTTATCCTAAAATTGTTTAGGTCATGTACATGCTGCATTTGAAAGTATTTTAGAACTATTAGTGTGTAATTTAAGGGTTTCAATGTTAACTGGTGAGCGTCAATAATTCATTAATCAAACTGCTTAAAACGTGCTGTTTTGCCTATATGCAGTGGTTTTTTGTGTGTAAAGTATTTGTAATTTTGTGCTCAAGTCAACTGAACTGGTATACAAATTATCTATTGCCAATATTCAATATTTATGTTGACACATTATGATTGTAAAAAGAGAGAGAGAGTGAGAGAGAGAGAGAGAGAGAGAGAGAGACAATTGTGGATTGTTCATCACATATTCTATTTCTAACTTATTCTAAAATTGTTTAGGTCATGACATGCTGCATTTGAAAGTATTTTAGATACATGCACTGCTCAAATCTGCAGGCCTGGGAACATACTCCCTTTCTCTTTATTTTCCCTCACTGGATTCATTTTCATTGATTTCACCCATTGCTGCAGTTCAATGACCTACAAGAGTGTTATCTGCAAAAGCGTCGTCAGATGGCAAACCAGCCACATATTAAGCAAGACAGTGATAAAAACATTATACGCAGAGAGGGCTATAATGCTGGTCTTGCAGATTTTCAATCTGTGCTAACTACTTTTACTCGGTACAGGTATAAAAACTGATCTTCATTCCGAGACTTTTCTTTGTTATTTGTGCTATTATGATTCTATTTTCATAACACGTATTTTGTCTGTTTTTCTCTTGTCCGTGAAACAGTCGACTGAGGGTTATTGCTGAACTTAGGCATGGTGATATATTTCATTCAGCCAATATAGTATCAAGGTGAGTAAAAAGTTTTCTTTTCCAATATCTTTTGAGCTTTTGATGCAATTTATTCTCGTTTTCTCCACGTGTGTGCATGTTATACATACAATAATCGTGTCTTCTTAATCTTAGACTCCTGACCATGTGTTTTTTTTGCAGCATAGAATTTGACCGCGATGGTCAGTTGTTTGCAACTGCTGGTGTTTCCCGACGCATTAAGGTCTTTGACTTCGCATCGGTAAGATCTTGATTTACTGGGGGTCTTTAACTCATTGTTTTAATTGTTCAGAGAGTGGCTAGTCACAAGTGAGAACAAGCATGTCTAAGAGACATGGTTAATGTCATACTTTTAGGCTTTAGCACAAGATAATTTTCCTAATTTCTCTGATTAGAGGGTTTGCATTTGACTATTAAGAAAAGGGTGGGAATAAGGGGCATACTTTAATTGCAATGGTTAAGAACGCTATTTGATTGATTTTACATCTTCTAAATTCTTTATCTTTATTGCAAATTTTGGTTTCTTGTCAAAAAATTATTTTCCAAATTCTCTGATTAATACTTATATGCCATTTTATAATTTATTTTTTGGTAACCAATTTTAATGAACCATTATTGATACATATGTGAGACATTCAGTTTGAAGAAACCTCCTCTGTAGGATCTGGTCATCACTCGGTAGAAGTCAGTTTTAATGGCTGTTGTCTATGCTTCGTAATTATGTGTAAAATGTTGTTTCCATTTGGCAGTTTGTGTTTCCTCTCATAATGATTGGAGGAACATCCTTGGGGGAGATTTTCTCTCTGTTTGATCTAGCTAGTAACACATTGACATTGATCTTAACATTGGCTACTTTGCTCTTTTCTAATGCATAAATCTGCATATGAATTTTTCATCCTCTGTCTTTGACTGGTTGGTTAACCATTGCTAATTTGCATGCTGTCCAGGTTGTGAATGAACCTGCAGATGTACATTGTCCTGTCGTGGAGATGCCAACACGTTCTAAACTTAGTTGCTTGAGTTGGAATAAATTCTCGAAAAATCGCATAGCTAGTAGTGATTATGAGGGAATAGTTACTGTTTGGGATGTAACAACTCAGCAGGTAACTGTATTTTCTAATTGATGTGTGGTTAAGGTTTAATCATGTCATGCACCTGCACATTCTTCATGTTTAAATTTTTACTATTCTAGTTATGTGCTTATCTCAATGACTTTCAGTTTATATCACACATACATGAACCTCTGTGCAGAGTGTAATGGAATATGAAGAGCATGAAAAACGTGCATGGAGTGTTGATTTCTCACGCACAGAACCGTCAATGCTTGTATCGGGTAGTGATGATTGTAAGGTACTCCATTAATTTGCATATCTTTAACCAAGAATTTCTTCATGCTTTGAGATCCATAATGCACTCTTACATTTAAAAGATAAAGCAAAGGGATATACAAGAAGGGATAGCGCAGTCACCAGCCTTGCCAATTTTTAATTTCTGTTTTAAATTTATGCTGGGGTTCACCTGAGGGGCAATGTGTGTCTTGCCTTATTACGCTTCACTGGTGGCATTATTGCTGTTTTTTAGTAATATGTTCCTCCTGTTATAATGTTGGGACAAGTTTGAGCTTTTCACCCCTTAATTTCGACCTTTTGTCTCTTGACATGTGGCCATGGCTTATGGGAAGGTCACTTGAGTAAGAATCAAAATTGTGTTAAGGATCAAAATTGCTTGGGTACATCTTATCTGGTGGCAAAAGATAGAGCTTTGTTTTTACAGTTTACAAGATGTGCCCAACTATCCATTTCTATCTGTCTATATGCCCACTGTTCACCTTCTTCCTTTTTAGTTTGAGTGGAGAATTTTGCTGCATAGTCCATGTTGCTTCTGAACTTTTCAGATAATCAAGTTTTGGTTGGTCAAAAGCCTACATTTAAGTTGAATTTTGCTTTTAACAGGTTAAAGTTTGGTGCACGAGGCAGGAAGCTAGCGTTCTTAACATTGACATGAAAGCAAATATCTGCTGTGTGAAGTATAATCCTGGATCTAGCAATTACATTGCGGTATGAGCATTTTACTTAAGTATTAATGGATATGTATTATATTTAGTCACTTATGTCCAAAATATTTTATCATCAAGGAGCTGATCTAGGCTTTTACCCTTAATGTAAAATTGTGCACTCAACAGATGACGACTAAGAAAAAATTATTCTAGTTTTATGCACCAATGTGATTCTGTCCTTTGTGTGCGTGTGCATTTATGAGTAGTGCTCTTTGAAATCCATTTTTGGGATCCCTCAGTGTTTGGGAAAGGCAAATCGTTAGTTCATTGTTGTTGAAAAACTTTAACATGATTATTGGAGCACATAATTGTTAAATATTTTGTTGATAATTATTTTTCAATGGAATTAGCAATAAGGTTTTGTATTTTACTCTCAAAGTATTAGGTTGGAAAAACAAGTGCATTTATAGATCTTCCATATTGTAGCTTGTCATTATTAAGTGTTGTGATAATGGTCTCATTCCTTATCCAAAATAAAGCGGTGATAATTTGCATGCACCTGTTTTTCCATGGCAAAAGAATTCTTGAAGTGAAACCATCTGTCCTTTCCAGGTTGGTTCGGCAGATCATCATATCCACTATTATGATTTAAGAAATATCAGCCAACCACTCCATGTGTTCACAGGGCACAAGAAAGCTGTTTCATATGTGAAATTCTTGTCCAATGACGAGCTTGCTTCTGCTTCTACCGACAGCACACTAAGATTATGGGATGTGAAGGAAAATTTACCAGTGAGTAATAACATGCTTTTAATAGGAATATCTCTTAGATTATGCCTTCATCACAATATGTCAAAACTAGCTTCTAGACTTCATTCTCATTAATCAAACTGATAGAAGCAAATTACGGTGCACAAGTCAAATCATTAACAGGAAATTTCAATGTAAATCATGTTACAAATAATTTTTCTTCATTCAATGCCTTTGTTAAAACTTCCACATCCAAATTGTGGTGACACTGTAATTGAAACTGTCTAATTTAGTAGTTTGCTGTATCTAGGTGTTTCTAAGCTTCAACATACCTTCAACAATGGTTTATATAAAACAAAGAAGACTTCTAAAAAAAATTTAAATAAATAAAGCAAAGAAGATTATGAATTGTCTTTGGCATTTTATCATCCTGTATTTCTGCTTCAAGAGATAGATTCACTCCTTTTTCCATCTGGTTTGCTGATGGTTTGTCAAGATATCAGTTATTGCACTGAGTCTCGGTCCCATTGCATCTTCTCTTCCCATAATATTTGGGATGGGGGGCAAGGCATGGCTAAGATGACTTTCATCAAACTTGAGTACAGTGCCTTAGTCTAACTTTTCCAGTAAAGGAGTAAAAAGAGTTTGAATTATCGGGCAATAAGAAATTCTCTTGTTTCTTTGCAGAGTAATTATCATTAATTCCTTCGCCATTTACAATCTGTATTCCCCAGACATTGATATAATTTATGTATTATGAACGTTGGTTGGAAGTCTACCCAATGTTGTATCTGAACATGCTATGATTAGCGACATTTGCAGATGTTATTGCTTGAATGTTTTCGAAGAAAACTAGGTTGGGAAACTCTTCCTAATTAATTGGGTCTGAGCAAGTATAGTTGATTTCCATTTTTTATCTTTACAGGTCCGTAGCTTCAGAGGCCACATGAATGAGAAGAACTTTGTTGGTCTGACAGTAAATAGTGAATACATTGCATGTGGCAGTGAAACAAATGAAGTATACGTTTACCATAAGGTAAGAAATTCATGGCAGTCAATCTTCATAAACTCAGGTCCCCACTCACCCCACTCTCCCCGCTTTCCCCTCTTCCCCCGGGCCCAGGAAACTAACTATAGATTTTGAATCAATGTGCAGGAGATCTCGAAACCTGTAACGTGGCATAGATTCAGTTCACCCGATATGGATGATACTGATGAAGATGCAGGATCTTATTTCATCAGTGCTGTATGTTGGAAGAGCGATAGTCCTACAATGCTAACTGCTAATAGTCAAGGAACAATAAAAGTGCTTGTACTAGCTGCATGAGTATGTTAGCAGAAGAATAGAAAAATTAAAAATTGAAAAAAGAAGTGGAAATTATTGAAATTCTCTCTTGCAATTATTGGTGACTGCCATGATTATATTTTCTGTAGATATCACTGAAGTGTGAATAGAAAGCTGTCGTACTTATAGGCCATGGACCCATGGTTCTGTAAATTTCATAACTTTGCCGAAAATTACACGTACCGGCATGTCTGAGTAGCGTAAAGTTTATTATTTTGCTGAAAATTACATGTACCGCCATCTCTCAGTAGCATTTAACTCTTGATTAGTGTTGTATCAAACCTTGCCGGTAGTGCAGTACAAAATTTAATCTGCCGGTAACATTCTATTCAATCCTTTTTGGGTGTTGTTGTTTGAGCTATGCTTAGTTATTGCTTATAATGTTCTTGCAGAATTATTCCCACATATAATTCCGTGAATTTTGAATTCCTTTCAATTTCAAGCAATTGTTATTACGTACATAAAATGATAAAAATGAGCCAAGATCATAAAATAAAACTTCCCAAGGTAGAAATTGAATACCATAAATGGGAGACACTTCATTTTCGTTGTTAAAAATTGAAAACGAGGATCGAGGAAGCATCCAATAGGCAATAGCTAATATATTTCCATATACCAACGAAGAAATTTTAATCATATTAGTACGTAGAGCTTATTCAAAACAACAAAAAAACAACATCAGTGCATTACATGTTCATGACAAATGTTGTAAAATAAAAACTTGTTATGCTGCTACCCTATCTCCATGATCATGATCATGGAGAGAAACAAAAAAAATGGGACAGAAAAAGGAAGAGAAGCCTCCACGAAACGGCAAAGCTCTTTTTGCTTTGATCCTTTCAAAGGTTTCTTGAACCTTTTGAAGGTCGAAAAGAGTGATGATGACCAAAGATCACCATGTCTTTGGACTTGCAAGGTCAAGAAAACTCGAACGACCTTCGTAAGGTTCAAAGAAGAAGGGAGGAGATGCAAGAAGAATTAGCTCAGGAGAGATATCGCCACAACATCTACAGCACTGGTTCTACTGTATCGCTAAAATCTTGACCTAGTTGAACTATGAAGTAGATAAGTTTGAAAAGGAAGGCTTCGAAGTGCACCAACGGAGACAGAGCCATGGCTATGACCCGGAGTCAGTGTGTGAGTTGACCCTTTGAAAGAGCAGTGGCAAGACAAAATGAAAAAGATGGGTGTTGATATTTATAATCAAAGCCTCTGCTGTGTAATGCCTGCTAGCTCTGCCTCTGCGTGTGAAGAAGTAAAGGCTAAGGTATAATTGGCTGTTCAAAAAACACAAAGGGGAGTTGATGTGTCATTTTCCAAATAGCATTCCAGGATAGAAATAGTTAATGAGAGTTTGTTTGTTCCCTTGGGATTCCACATAAAATTTTCTTTTCGTTTTTATTATTATTATTTTATAATTGTGTGATGATAAGAATTACAAATATTTGTACAAATTTAAATAAAAAAATTTGTATTATATTTTACTTTATTCATTTTGGATGCCTTTGGCAACTCATTGAAACATTTTTTTTTTATACGAAATCATGTTTGGCTATAATTTTTAGTCACATTGTACCATATTAAAAAGGTGGCTAATATGATGAAAAAAGTATAAAATATTTCATGAGGGAGTAGAGTTTAGGTTATATTGCATTAAAATACTGTTTATATTTTAAATTTAATCATTTTATTTTTATTATTCAATGATTTATAATAAAATTTTAAATTTGTTAAATAATAATTTATATTTATATTAAATAAATCTAATTTAAATAATAACATAAAATATAAAATATCAATCAATGATAATATATTATTTTACTTTTATTACATGAAATCATTTTAATTATTTTACTTTAAATAAGTAAAAGTATTTTAATTATTCAATCATTTATTATTTACTTAAATACTAAATCTAAAAAATAAATTTAAATTAAATTATTATTTTTTGAAATAAATAAATAAAAATTAATTTATAATTAATTTAAATTTTTAATATTATGTTACATTGTATTGTATTGTATTGTATGATATATTTTATTTCATTTATATTTATAAAATTATAACACTACACTATTTGATAATAATACATCATTAAATTATTTTTATGTTATAAAAATTAATATAAAAAATTAATTAATTTAACAAATTAATAGTATAATACTAAATATTAATAAATTTCAATAATACTAATTTAATTTTAATATTAATATAAAATAATATTACAAAATAGTACCATATAAAATCAATAGTATACCAAACATTGTATTGCATAACAATTTAATATAATACACTCTAATACAATACACTATAATATAATATAACTAATATAATATAATGTAATTTAGTATGTCGAACGCAGCATGAGTCATTTCACTCGTTTGAAGGCTTGCAGTTTGTAATATTTTAACCCAATTTTGTTGAAAATAAATAGTAGTTTCCTTCAAATAAAAGAAAAAGAAAAGAAAAACAAATTATGGGTTTCATTTAATTAATTTGTTAAAATAGAGGCAGTGTTGAGGCCTTTGACCAGTGAATTTAAAATTTAACATACTCATGAAAGAAAAAAGTGTGGCCACCAATAGGATTAAACAAAATTTCAGCTGCTGCATGAGACAGTGGGAAAGGGAAAAGACATGAACGAAACCCTAGGAATTTTAGCTACAAATGGGTATCTTTTCTTCCCCAAGCTTTAACTTCGTATGACTCTTCCCTTTGTCCCTCTCAGTATTTTTTTTTTTTCCCCAAATTCATACAGAACAAAAAGAACCCAATACCTTATTTCCCATGTCGTATGTAATAATTAAATTTACACACACAGATAGCAGTTTCAGAAAATTGGGACCTGCATTATTGTTGCAGGTCAATCTCAGCAATGGACCTCTTCATTGATGATGCAATAGGGGTAACAAACATTTCACCCTTAGTTAAAAGCCTTATTTTATTTTTTATTTTTATTTTTGGGTTTTATAAGACTCTTAGCAAAAGCTGAATGTACGCACAAATGACAAATCATTCAGAAGAATCATACCATGCATTTAATGTTTGACGACAATAGGAGCTAGGGTTTGGTGTGCTCACTTGTTCTTCGCATAACAGTTTTGGTGTTATAATACTGGGAACCCCTTGTGGTATATAAAAATAAAAATGAATAGCCTTTTTACAGGCATGCTTGAATAATACCCACCAGAGAGAGATAATTGACCACAGAGACAGACATTTATCACAAAGTCATGATGAAGTTGGTTTGTCATCTTCTGTCACCCTTTCAATTTAATTTTGGGGTCCCAATTCTCGCACATCTAATTTGTCAAATTGGTCGGCAGACTTTGTCTTAATCTTCAGTGTCCGTTTCAAGAGAGTGAAGCTACTTACAGTTTTCCACTTTTCACTTTTCACCAACCCAACATACTCTTAAAAATTTTAAATCCATTTTTCATCTATATTTACTTTGATTCTAAAATTATCCTTTCAATCAACACCGTTGATTTTTTTTTAATTATTTCTTTATTGTTTAGCATTTTTATCACTCTTAAAACCGAATGTACGGTCTCTTATTTATTTCCGTTGGAGCCTTGCTTCTTATTCTAAACATAAAAAGTTTTTTTTTGGTGATAAATCTCTCAATGAGAATCATTAACTTAAATTAACATGTTTAAGCATCGTAGTCTGAAAGTAGTTTCAAGCGTAGAAGTGAATTATTGCAATTGAAAGAAAAATAAAAATTAAAAAGAAATTATTTTAAATTTGAGTAAACAAAATTGATAGACGAAGAGTCATATAGCACAACTCATAATTAACTAAGGGTTGTTAATAAGTAATAGGAAAATTATTAGTCGTGCACCTTAAGTTTATTATATTATAAGATATGCTGCAAAAAGTTTAGATTTGTTTAATTTTTAGCCCTATATTTATAGTTTGCATTAATCGTCTACCAAAATGTTAATTTCCACTTGTAATTAAGGAATCACAACGGAAATTTAGATATTTAACATGCTGAATAGAAAATAAATTATAATGTGGACTAAAATGATGATTTCAAAACTTGGAGCTATTAAACGGCATCATTTCTGGCTGTTAATATGCTTCAAGTTATCACGAGCTGGTCGTGTGAACAACTTAAAGATCAAAACGACAACATTGGGTGATGTTTTAATCAAGGCTTAAGTAGCGCATGTGAGTGAGGATGCATGCGTGAAGAGAATCCAATTAGCTATAAAGTCGTTATCCACGTGGCAGCATTTTGTGCAATCTGGGTTTATTTATCGGCTGTTATATAAGTCGATTGATGAGGCAATTTCAGGATTAATTCTAAAGAGCATTCTAGAGAGATTTTAGAGAGAGTGTTATCTTGTACCTTGTAATCTTTTTTTGCAATTGCTTTGTAATTTCTTTTCGAATCATCAATAAAAGCCCATTCTAATGGCTTCTCCTGTGAATGTAGATTGTGCATTCTTGCACAATCAATCCACGTAAATTGGTCTTCTTTGATTGAGTGTTTGTTTCTTAATTCAGTTCAATTCATTTGTGTTTTTGATCTTTATTAATGCCATAGAAAGGAGTTGTTAATCATTGAATCATCTAGGGTGATTTATCGATTCACAAGCATCTTGTATTGATCTTATTTGTGATCTTGGGCGGTGATTGAATTGCTTGCAAATCTTTGAAGCATCCATTCACAGCATATAGTTTAAAATGTAAAAATAAAAAAACTATTTTTTATAACCAATATTCGATTGAATCATTTAAAACTCTAATTTCTTCCTTAATTAAAAAAAAACTCTAATTTATCTTCACAAATTTACATAATCAAACTTAATCTATAAATTGTTCTAAACAATAATTTATAAACACCCAATCAATCCAATCTTTAAACTCAATTTCATAATTTAGAAAAGGAAATGCTAGTTTTCTTCTCAATTTATCTTCACAAATTTATATACTTAAATCCAAGTCATAAATTACCCTAAGCCCTAATTCATAAACACCTAGTCAGTTTAATCCTTAACTTAAGGTGGATGGTTGATAGTTTCTTTAAATTTTATTTTGATTAATGATACAGCCACAAACTCTTGTACAAACTGATGTGACATTAATTCATTGGGCCAAGAGATATTTAATTCAACCAATTTTATCATGCTACATCAGTTTGTACAAAATAAATTTGTACAAGAGTTTGTGGCTATATCATTACTCTTTTATTTTATTGTTTATGGTGCAAATTCAAAAATACCCATGAATGCAAGGGTAAAAAGATCAGTTTGTTCAAATTTTGTTATATAGTCTAAGGGTGTTAACCTTTTTATGAACGGCTGATATAAGTTATAAATTTGTAATATAATTAATTAATTAATAATATTATAATAATTAATTAATTTATAATATTTCTAATAACAAGATAAACTTGGGATGAATGACTAGAGATACTTAGGATGAATCGCTGATGATTCTCTTATGGCACCACTTATTTTAAAATAGTCTCCCCAATTTTGATGAAAAATTGTTTATACTAGTGAAAAATTGGGCTTGAAACTTGATTTGTTTTAAAGGACATTTTACAAAGCCAGAGCCTGGGCCAATTGGGTTTTGTCAAAGAGTTAAACTATTGGTACCCCTCTGTAATCTTTGTAGTACTCCTCTCCTATTGCAATGATATTAAAAGACAAAATAAATCTAGTTATATTATTATATTTCTCTTTTCAATTCTATACACCCATATAACTACACCAAAGTTTTTTATAATTTTTGTTTTCTCACAAACAACTTTTTCTTGAGAAATTTACAAAACTTATTTTTAATTTAAACTTATTTTTAATTTTAAAAAATAAATAATAACTATAGGAGTCCACTTTAATTTACAAAACTTTCTAAACTTTTTGATAACAAGTTTTGTAAACTTATTTTTAATTTACAAAACATTCTAAACTTATTTTTAATTTTAAAAAATAAATAATAATTATTTGAGTCCACTTTAATTCTACTTAATTCATAAATGTATTTGATTTTTTTTAGTAAAATATGTATGATTTTATAATTCAAAAATTTATAAAAAAATATTTGTAATTAGAGTTATTTGGAAGAAACTGAATTGTTTTTCTTTTTAAAATTTAAAAAACCTGAAAAAATTAAAAAAAAAACATATTTTAGTAACTAAAGTAGGTTTTGGTAGAAAAGGGGTTTGAAAAGAAAGTTAGAGGAATGCTAATAGTCCCACTCTTTCTCAAATTGGAAGCCTTTTGAAGAGTTCGAAAGCCCACGAGATCCAAAATTGGAACAATAAAACAAGAAGCAGGTAGAAAAAGAATCTGATTAAATATTTTTCAAGTATGGAATTCGATTTTGATGTTCACGGTTACCACTTACCATCAAACAATTCTCTCTAGCAACGCAACCCATATTTGAATTTAAAACATTTTTGAGGAATATTTTATATGAACATGATTTTTAGCTTGAAAGATAAGCAAATTTTGAAACCCTAACCCTAATCTGCTGTATGGTTATGTCTCCACTTTGGGATTACAGAAATACATCGACACTACTGGCTTCTATCTACAATCTATTCACCAATTATAGAAATATTCACAAACTCAGTCGTTACATCATAATTACGTAAACCAAAATTTAAAAATTAAATAAATAAATAAAATTATCATCTCGTCCTTCAGAAAAATGGATCATTTGAATTTTGACATATTTCTTACGAAACTGATCAAGCAATAATTTCTTGTTCGTCATTCGTAATGCACTCCCCAGGGTCAAAAGCTTACTGGTATTTGCGTGCAAATAACAACATTGCATGCTCACGTCATATGCATGGATCACAAAAAAAATAAAAAATAAAAACTTGTATATTTATTTGATTTTGATGTTAATTTTTTTTTTTTTTTTTTTTAGGGTTCTCGTCAAACTTGGGGCATCTAGTCATTTGCTTGAATTTTAGGCCATGATTTAGACAATGTCAATTAAAAAAATTTGAATGTCTTTCCTTTCAAAACCGGCTAGCTATCACGTTCGAATTGAAATATGCTTAATTTTGACATTCGTACCTTCATCGCTGGTCAGCAATTGTGGTACGTACTTGCCGTTTCCATGACGAGCAAACTAAAGTCATGACCCCAACACTCAACTACTTCCGAAGTCGAAACCAACGCAAGCAATTATCCTCTTGTTATTATTTGTTAATCCAACGACTGGAACGCGGCAACGTGTGATGCCTTAATTTTGACATTTTATTAATTGGATACTTAGTATATATGTCACTAACGATGTCATCAAAATTAAGCATAATTTTTAGAACTATCATCACCTGCACGCAATCATAAATTTGAAACCTTATTTACTTGTACACACTACTCTTAAATTCATATTTTAAAATGCACGAGTTGATGCTCACGGTTAAAATTATTTCCCCATTTATTATGTGTTCGACGAATAAATTAGGTATATATATGTTACGTCACTATAAGATCTAATTTATTTTGTTTCATTCTAAATTTGTGAAATAGTCTTCCTTATCTAAAATAACCATTGTAAGTCAAACTTTGTTGGGCGATTCTGGCCATGATACATAATCAACAAATCAGTATAAAATCTAATAAAGATCGTTTGACAAAGCCCTCACGAAAAGCAAACAAATGCTGGCTCTTCATCAATTCATCACAGGAGGTGCTGTTTTGTCTTTGAAAACCAAAAAGCTCAAGCAAGAAAATGAACCAACCACGCTTCCAAAAGTCAAATTTAATTTGCATGCAAAACTAACGAACCTTATCGATTCGCTTCCTTGATCTCAAGTCAAAATAAATTGATATTAAACACCAATGGAACAATAACTAAACAGTGCAAATTCTTTGTTTTCCTTTTTTGATTTCAGTAATTCATTAACGCAGATCTTGGCTTATTTATTTATTTATTTTCCTTTTGCTTCTAAAATCTTTTATTTTCTTGGCCCTTCCTTGACTTGAGAAAAGATATGTCCTCAAGCAAAGTAGAAGTACAAAAAAGAGAGGGTAATCGGGAGACAAATGAAATTTTGACTTTGTAATTTACGTTTCAAATCAATTTCAAGTTTGACCTTCAAGGTAATTTACGTTTCAAATCATTATATATGTTACCACAATTCTAAATTTTTCTTTGCTTTCATTTACAATTTACTTCCATATTCTAATAATTTTTTTTTTCTTTTGGGGGGGTTACATATTTCAATTAGTAAAAGCTGCATCTCATTGTGAAATTTAAGTATGAAAAATGTTAGGGACAGCTTACAGTAACAAAAAGAAAACTCACGAGAATTTGTAACTAATAACTTGAAAACTGCAACTAAAAACTACAAGTTGTCGTAAGGGCGTAGTGAACAAATAAAATGAAGGTCTTGGTCATATAAATTTTAGTGTGCAAACATGTATGCAACCGTTGGCTTCAGGCTATTCATTCATACACGTCTAAAAAGAATGGTTAACCAAACTGAATTCTAATCATATTTATCTCCTTTTAGGATCGAAAAAGCAAGAGTTATGTTTTTAATTAGGTATTAGGTTGAAATCAAAATCATCTTTTTTAAGTACGGGTGCCTTTATTTTTTTTTTCATGCGAACACGTTTTTGAACCGTGTGGTTTAAGATCTATATATCTATAGATACACACCTATATGTATGTAGGTACGTACGTATGTATGAATGAATATGTAATCGTCATCAATTATTATTTTTATTACTTTTTAATTTGGTCGGTTCAGTTTGCTTAGCTAATTGTATCTGGCTAGGTGTATGAAAATTGCCTTAATCAGAC
Organism: Atalantia buxifolia; assembly: GCA_030444775.1. NCBI lineage: Eukaryota > Viridiplantae > Streptophyta > Magnoliopsida > Sapindales > Rutaceae > Atalantia > Atalantia buxifolia. The sequence continues at coordinate 12,925,903 of CM059832.1, forward strand.
TTGGTGGTGGGAATTTCCACAGTGCTTTCCACCCCGTACGCATAAACAGTGAATGAAAATGACTTCATTAATTCAACATTAAGAATTATAATATAAACTAAACCTTCTTTAATTAACATCCCAACTTTTAACGAGATCCACAAATCACATATTAGTTCATTAATATTAGAATTCCAGTAATCTGATTATGCAAAGAGTCGAAGCGGTGGTGATGCTCCAAAAGGTCATTTTTTTCTTCTTTTTTTTTGCCGACATTTAATATAAGCCAACAAATTTGCTCAGTGCGATATTAGCTAGGTGACCTACTACTGTAATGACAATTTGAATCAAGAAAGCAAAAGAAGTTTCAAGTTGAATTAGGTGCTTATTATGATGACAACATACTTGTAAAGTGCTTTTGAGAATTTAATTAAAGAGGTTGACTCAATACTCATTGAAGAGATAATTAAAGGAGGCCGTCAATTTCTATTAGAATACTTAATTGTAACCATAAATTATTATTATTCTTATTCTTATTATTATTACTAAGCTGAAAATATATTCTTAATGCTTTAATTTTATCATTACAAGTATCTTTAGCTTTGATGCCATTGCCGTTCCACTATATATAGTATATAATTAACAAAACAAAATTTGACCATTTATTAGAATTAAAACCATCAAATATAAAAGTTAAAAATAACAAAAATAAGAAAAATCCCCAAGTTGTTTAAATTAAGGGGTTTTGTTTGGTATCATCATCAAGGCAATTCGATTTTGTAAAATTAACATCTATATTGTCGAGCGCATGAAATGAAACAACACAAAAACACTTCAGCAAGTTATGTGAATTTAAGAAACTTCCAGAAATAAATTTGTCAATTGACTGAAGGTTCTAAGCACTTAATAAGCAGCCTAATCTTGTGTCATTGAAGAATCTTACAAAAGTTTACTCATCTTGCAATTTTCCGAATTCAAACCTTTCGGCTAGCACTAGCACTAGAAGATGAAAAATTCCATCCCCATGATGTTTCTGTAAATCTTTTGTGCTTTATTTTATTATTTTTTTCTTTTTTTGGGTGGCCGGGTCGAGTTAGTACGGTCACGGGAAGGCTAGCAGCCTATATTTTTTCAGTACTGCTAAAGGTCTGTTTTACCCACTCGAACATTCGTTGCCCGACCCGGATGTGTAAATTTTGTTAAACAAGACTAAACACATTTCATTAAAGTCTAAAAGATACCAACCACAACTCAAAATGATCAAATTATCCATCATTTTATTTCGGGACTTTACAAAAGCATTTGTCTATTTTATCTAGAATTTTGTTGTCCAATCTCGTCTGGCTAATACAATTTAACATTTTATTGTAGCATTGTAATCAATCAATACTGCTAGGGTTGGTAAAATCCGAATCCGGATCTTAATGTAGGTGCATCTGGATCCGGATCCGCATTTACATTTATACATCCGGATCCGTAAATTTTTATGCAAATTCGTATCCAGGTAAAATTCGCAATGGATGCAGGTAGATATTCCAGATATCTGGATCTACAATACTTATAATTTAATAATTTAATATATAATTTAACAATTTAACAATTTACCTAATAATTACCAAAATAATATTAAATAAAATCCAATCATAATTCAACAATTAACAATTCAACATAAATAACATACAAACAACATCATAAATCCACAAATAAAAATATCACAATATAAATCAAACATAAAAAATAACATAGATTCGAGTACACCAACATTAAAATCCGCAAATAAAAACACTGTAAAGCCGTGGAATTCCAAGCTTTGAATCCAACACATCATCCTACTATATCATCCATCAACAAGATCTTCCACTCTATCATTCATAATTTATTCTGCAAATCATTTAAGCGGCTTATGATCTAATAATAAAACAAAAAAAAAATTCATTAAGTGCTCTGTTAGTGCAAAAATATAAAAATATAAAAATATATTAATAAATGAAATAAGTGTTTTTACCTTTGATTTCAGTTCAATACCAGTTTTAAGTACGCATCAATGCTTCCACAGTATTTTGATGAATGCTATTACGATGAGTATTTAAATGCCTACCTTCGTTGTTGAAAGTGGACTCAAAAGCAACAATAGACATAGGAATGGCCAAGCAATCTCTAGCAACCTCAACAAGTATCAGATATTTGCCCTTATTATTCTTCCACCAGGATAAAATATCGAAATTGCTAGTAGTAGGCAAAACTCCCTCATCTAGGTAGGTCACCGAACTTAGACTTAACTTGCTTATAAGTAACTTATTTGGAAACAAATAAGTCACATTCACCGGTCATACTTAAATCCTAAAAATTAGGTGTTTATGACATACCTCAAGAAGAACACTCCATCTCAAAATCTCCTCCATCTTCACTTACTACATGCTTTGATTCATACTCTTTCACTACTTCACTAAAAAGGTTAAATACCCTTTCAGCTTGGTAGGCAGCTTCATTTCTATAAATCTTAGGAAAAAAGAAGTGAACCATCATTTTCTTAAACCTAAGATCTAAGATATTCCCTATGGTCGACACTCCATGAATAACATCCCAATATTTCTCAAACTTGACAATCATATTTTCGACCATTTGCCTAATCCCCACATTAGGTGACGTCTTCCATGAATGCATTGATAATCTAATCTCACAAATTTTGGGGAAAAATAAATTAGAGGTGGGATATCGAGATCCAGAAACAATTTCTATCAACATATAAAACAAATCCAAATGGGGTCACAAAACCTTTGCCAAATCCTACTTTGACTCATTAGGCAAACATTTATATTGTTTATCAAGCCTACTCAATCGAACAAATGCATCTTTGTACAACAAAACAGTAGTGAGCATTAAGTAAGTTGAATTCCATCGAGTTTTGCAGTCAAGAACTAAATATTAGGTCTCTTTAATATCTATTTGGCGCACTGCATCCTCAAAATTTTCAACTCTTTTTGGTGTAGTAGTCTAATAACTGACACTATCTTTTATATTTTCAACACCTTTATCCATCACACACATCTCATCCCTTACAATCAAATTCAAGATATGAGCACAATAACGCATGTGAAAAATTCTCCTGCCTAAAATCAATGAACTTGGCGAAAATTTATCCAACAACATATTAATCATCGCATCATTAGCAGCACAATTATCCACAGTCATAGTTGACACTTTCCTATCAATATTCTAATCCATTAAACAATCATACAGAACATTACATATTACTTCACCACTATGTGGAGCTGGCACATATATAAATCTAATAATACAAAAAAAATAAAAAATAATGTAATTAAAATGCATTAATATTGAAATAAACATAATATAAATTTTAAAAGTGTTACCTCCATAACACCTATAGGTTGTCAATATAATGTGTCGTAATAACCATACAACCCCTTTTTTTGGTTACTAACTCTCCACATGTCTGTAGTAATTGTAATTCTACTCTCACAAGCATATAAAAAATTCTTTGTTTTCGACCTCTCAACATCATAAAGCTTCAAATTTTCATTCTTGATGGTGTTTCTACTTATTGTATTAGGTGACGGTTGAACCAACTTCATCAAATCACGAAACCCTTGATATTCAACAAATGAAAGTGGAAGCTCATGCAAAATGATCATTCTTGTAATAGTAATCCTCATCGTTGCCATATCACATTTTACTTCAGAATAACTCCCAACTATAATAGATCCATTATTTTTCTTGGCAAGAAGCATTTGGCCAACATCCTCGAAATTCTTTCTCAAACAACTAGTAAAATAATTTTTTAAGTGTGTAGTCCCACTAGAATAATGTCTTGTCAATACTTTACTACAATAGTTGCAAACTGCTCGATACTCCCCATCTGCATTTTTATACCTCTTGAAATAATTTCATACATCAGAAAGTTAGTCTACCACCACTAGATTGTGCTGATGTAGACTCTTCTACTACACCTCCACCGTCATTACCTCTTTTTTGTTTCACACCACGCGCACGACCATGGCCACGACTACCATGGCCACGACTAAAACGGCCATGACCACTACCACTTTCGACATCCGATTCAACTTCAACAACATTGAAATTTTCAAATTTGTAGACATCCTCCAATCTAACATCAGCATTAGAAACGCTATTTGGAGAGAATGAAAAATTATTTCCTTGTTCCTCTTCAACCATGTTCAATTAATGCCAAAACCTAATTAAAGTAATTTGCAAAGTGAGTTAGCATATGTGAAAAAAAAAAGAGATTAAGCATTTACATTATATTGAAAATTAATGCATTTAATTAAAATAATTAAACAAATCAGCAAAGAAAATTAATCAAAAATAAATTAAATTGAATCAGTAAGGAATTTAAATTAAGCCAGCAATATTTTCAAGTTTAAATAGATTTACATTAGATTAAACTCACTAAATATAATCAAACAATTAACCATAATACCAATTATTAACCAGAAAAAAGCCATGTAATTAATAGAAAGAACAAAAAATTGATTGAAACAAGAGAGCATATTACTGACAAGAACGATCCAATCAGGCAAGGCTGGGATGATGGCGACACGTGCAACAACAGCGGCGTGGCAAAGCTTCAACGACGGCGAGGCTTTGAAAACGGTAAGGCGTGTAGTGTGCAGCAATAGTAACATGCTCAAGCGAGCTTCGACGCAAGGCTCAGGCGAGGCTGTGAGGAAGACGGCAACCGATCAACAACGTTACAAGCCCTTCGGTTTTGGGCGTTAGGGATTTTAAGGTTACCGATTACGACAACTTATGGTGAGCTACCGTTAGTTAGTGAGTGTGTGCGTGAAAGTTGAATGTGATATTGACTTAGGGTTACAGATTAGATTTTTTTTTATTTAAGTTAACATATATATATATATATATATATATGAATTTTAATTTTAAACAAAATTCATCCGATTTTCCAGATGCATCCAAATCCAGATCCATATAGATTTTAATTTTTTAGATCAGTATCTGAATCTTCTGAATCCTTATGGATGCGGGACGGATCTGGATTTTATTGTCATCCCTAAATATTGCTAGCTCAAATATGCGAGATTACAGAATTTGTCTTATTTTTCAAGAACGGTAACCAAGCAATGAATGTTTTAACCAAATATGTACTTTGTTGTTATAATCATTTTGTATGGATAAAAAAATTTTCATAGGATTTAAGTTGTACTCTTTGAGTTCATATTCTGAAACATAAATGCATTTTAAAGTATATGAACTTCACACCCAAATCAACAAACCCGACCCGTTTACACTTGTTGTTTATGGGTCATTATGTAATGGCGTGATTAAAATCACTGCATCAATATTGTATTTAAATATGAATTATTTAAATGAAATGTAAGATATGCATATTTAACGTAAAACTTGTAAATTAACATTAAGTGTAAAATAAAACATAAATTATGTAAATGAAATATAAAACTTATAAATATAAGGTGAAATAAGTAAATTAACACAGGGATATCAATGGTAAACAAAACAAAAACTTGTGAATATAACTTAAAAACTTATAAATCAATAATAAGTGTCAAATAAGACATAAATTAAGTGAACGAAATATAAGACTTATAAATGGAAAGTTAAATAAGTAAATTAACATAAGAGTAGTAAATTGGAATATTATTGGTAAACAAAATAAAAACTTATAAATATAACATAAAATTTATAAATCGATGTTGAATGTAAAATAAAATATGAATTATGTAAATGAAAAATAAAACTTATAAATGGAAGGTAAAAACAATTAAATTAATATAAGAATTATTAACAAAAATAAAAACTTACAAATGTGAAATAAAACTCATTATAATAATAATTATTAAGGATAAAACTTATTAAGGATAAAACTTATTCTCAAACTAGAATTTTGGAAAACTATTTTTGTAGAGTTGTTTGTAAGATTAGGTATTTTGCATCCTTCTAAGCCTCCTCGATAGTAACCCAAACAATCCCTAAGTTCAAGTAAAAAACGAAGTTTAAAATTATATGAAGTATGTGCAAAATATAAAATTAGATCTAATTTTATTGATATATTATATATGTCAAGTAATATAAGAATATCATTTTATTTTGTTTTAGCTTGATCCACATCAAGAAAAAAATTTTTGCTCAATTAACTTGTGTAGTAAACAATATTATGATAGATATGAAAAAAGAAAAAAGAAAAATTATGAATGTCTAGAATGATTACAAAATTTATAGTTAGACAAGTTCAATAAAACTTATTCCAATTATTTTCAAAACAATTTTTTTATTTAATTAAATTAAATGAATAAATTATTTTTTGTTTAATAAAAATTTAATATTGATGTAGAAGTTTCATATTATTTTTATAAATGATTATTTTGTTTGTAATTTTAAAAAATAATTTACTATTCTTATAGTAATTTACTTATTTTATATTTTATTTACTAGTTTAATATATAATTTATTAAATTTATATCTATCATCAGATTAATGCCGTAATTTAAATCACGGCAGTATGAATTTTTCCTTGATTTTTCAAATATGTAATTTAAAATGTACGACGTCCACAGCTGGATCAAATCAACAAGACCCGATCCGTTTACACGAAGTCGGAAGGAGGCAAAAAGCGAAAGGCAGCAGAAGAGAGGCTTTTGGCTTTTGAGTTTTCGATGAACGTGGGACTGATTGATTACTGATTAGTAGTAGTGGTAGTAGTGGTTATATATATATATATATAAATAAATAAAAAATTAAAACGGTACGTGGCGCGGCGAATCTCGCATTCTAGGCACTTACAAAATCCTAGATCACTTTCATCTTCTCTCCCCGCATATTCTATAGAATGTGCTCTTTTATCCTTTTCCCCACTTTATTTTTTTTTTTCATTTTTTCAAATTTTTAATCTTTTACTCATAATTAATAGAAAGAAGAAAAAGAAAAAGTGAAAAAAACAATTATGAGAGTCCAAGTTCTACAATGTGGACCAGCGCACCCCCATGTTTGGTTCTGGGGCCCAGGGTGATTTCACTTATTTATGAAATGAACTAATGAAGAGAGCATGAAAAGGGCGGGTCAGTTTTGGAATATAATATTGGAAAAATGAAAGTACTCAGAATGTGCGGCTGTGATTGATGGTCCGCCCTTTTTTTTTAATTGTCTGAGCGTTTGATTACAGCCGAGTACTGGTGGTAGGGTAACATTCCTCACTCGCGCGGAGTAGCGAGAAACACGCGTTTGTTCAGGCGTTGAGGAGCACGTCCCGCCATTGCCAACAAGCGCCTCATTGCTAATGCTAGTTAACTTGTTAAGGGTTGTTTTTATAAATAATTAGTTTCTACTCACTATCAATCTTCATAATGATTTTTTAATAAAATTAAAATATAAATTCGTCAAAATTAACATAAAAAAAATCATAATCATCTATTCATTTATAATTTTTATTCATAAATTTAAAAGATTTTTTGTTTGAAGTTATCAAAATTTTCAGTATTGAATTTAAGAAAATAATGAAGGGGATCATGTGATAACAAATTAGTTCAAAGTTCTTATGCTAAATTTAATTTAATTTTGCTAAAAGTAATAAACAAATTGATTATAATTTATTAATAACTTTTTTTTTTCAATCCAACATGTAATAGTTTTAACATATTTTATCGTATGTATTAAATTGAACAACAATATTTTATTTCACATTTGTAGAAAGTCTCCACTTTAGAATCAAATTGCAATTTCAATTTAAATCTATGAAATTGGATCACGAACAATCACATCTAAAGTACAATAACATTTGAATATTTCCTAAACACACAAAACAATTGAAGAACAAGAACACTGAGTTTCTTAGCGGCGCAAATGCAAGCAATGCATTAAAATGGGGTTCTATTGCTATAAAAGAGTTTCGTTACGACACGCTCATTACCATGCGTGTGGTAATCTAGATCCTCAGTCACTCAAATAACTCAACTTATCCGACCTTTTTACACAACTTTTTTTTAAGCCGTTTATCAATTATTAATTTTCTTTTTCAAATAGACCCGTGACCGTTATTTTAGATTATCAGATTTTAGTAATTTTTTTTTTGACACTAATCATCTGACCGTATCATGAACGGTGAGAAATAAAATCTAAAAATATCGCAGTTGGAGCCTTCCATATAATTTACAACTATATTTATAATAAAAACTTTTTAATTTCCTGTTCATATTTAGCTCTGATAGCAACCCAAATATTCCAATTTAATATTTACGATTAAAAATCTATAAACATGCAACTTCATATTTTATTATGGAATTTTCACTTCAAAAACGAAGAAAACTAAAACGGAAAGCCAAAAAAATGAAAAACGCAAAAAAAAAAAGAAAAAATTACTGTCGCCTGCCGTCTGTCTCTCTCTCTCTCTCTCTCTCTCTCTCTATCTCTCCAGAAACCATAATGTCTCTATAAAATCCCATGATCAGCACAGCGAGCACCACTTTAAACAATAACTACCAGCGCCACCATTTACAAGGCAAAATAAATAAACTCTTTTAACTGTCAAAAAAGTCTTCAAGTATCAGAAATAGAACCCACCAACGCATTCTTCTCTTGATCCCATTTTCTTTCTTTTGATTTAAGTAAGTAATGAAAGTTGACAATCCAAGCAAACATAAAATCCAGCAACAAGAAGAAGAAGAAGAAGCAGAACAAATGTGCAGGACCATTGAAGTCGCATCCGTCGTTGACCTTTCATCCCAGCCGCCGCCGGTGGTGACCGGAGATGAGGTCACTCTCATCCCACCTTTGAACTTCTCAATGGTCGATAATGGCATCTTCAGGTCTGGCTTTCCCGACTCTGCCAACTTTTCGTTTCTTCAAACTCTTCGCCTTCGCTCCATCATGTAAGCTTTTCCTTTTTTTCACTCTCTTAACTCTTCGACTTAATGCATCAATGAATACTTTTTTTTTCTTTTTATTACTAGTAAAATAATTTTTTTTAAAAAAAAAAATCTCTTTTGGTTTTGGTGATGAAGTTATTTGTGTCCGGAGCCGTACCCAGAAGCCAATACGGAGTTTCTTAAGTCCAATGGAATTAAGCTGTTTCAGTTTGCGATTGAAGGTCACAAGGTAACCGTTTTTTTTATTTAATCTAATATGTTTTGAATATGTATGAATCTTTTCAGGGTTCAAAGTTAATTAGTGAGCTCAACTTCAATTCTTGTTGCTGAATATTGAATACTCTTTTTGTGTTCATTTGTGGGTTTGTTTCTTGGTAAAGGATAATTTAAAGGGCTAGAGTTTTTTTTTTTTTGGGTTAAAAAAAACTAATAATTACTATTTTGTGGTTTAATTTTCTTGAATTGGTTGAGCTCTTTTTGAGTGTTTTAAGGATTATCTTGGATTACATCTTTTGATATTCAATGTTGAAAAGAAAAGCTAAGGTTGGTATTTGCTTAAAGTGGTATGTTTAGCCATTGATGATGGTTAGGTTAGTTATAATAATTCTCCTTTTTTAATGTCTACCTTTCTGTGAATTGATATTATTATGTGGTCACATAATTCAATCAATTATTTCCAATCTGTTAATCCGCTATTTTATATTTGATAATGCCCAGATAATGTACCTGCTTTATATATTTAGATAGATAGCATATGTAGTAGCTGCTATAAATTGTAACTATGCATTTTCCAAAAGAAACAAAAAGTGCCGTGTTTGGAATAAGAAAACATAAAAATGGAATCCCGTGCAAGATATGGCTGACATGTGAGTTTGAATTTTTAATTCAGATCTATGATTATCACATGCATATGCTTTTTATTATTATTGTTGTTTTTGTTGTTGTTATTTGTTTGTAATCATCATCATCATAATCAATTGTGAATGGAGGGAATAACGGAATAATGCTTATTCCATCTTTTCTATCCAGGACAAAATGTACCTCTCTTGTGTGTTTTCTTGAAATAAAGGCTTGGAAAATCCATATGATCTGCAACTTTTCTTATTTTGTTATGCATTTAGCATAATTTTTGTATGATTCATGAGCTACTTTTCTTGTTGTAAATATTGTTAAACTTCGACTGCTTTACAAATTCTATGAAGCATTTGGTCACAATCCCACGAAAATTTGCCTTGGAAATTAGTACTTGGAAGTAAATTTTTTTGTGAGTATGATGATCTTTGTGGGATCTAGATATGTGCACATTACCTTAACAAGTCTAATTGAATGATGCAGCAACGTATTTCACAATCTGTCCCTAGGAGTAATTTTAGAATAGCCTACATTAGCCAGATCTATTCTTTTGCCAGATATTGCAAACTTTTAGCTATTAGCTAGTACTGGCCAAGCATGGTTCAGGCCAGATTGATATGCTTTAAGTGTGCGTGTTGAGAAACTATCCACATGTAATTCAAAAACATAAATGGAAACATGAATGACAAGTCCATTTTTGAGTATATTTTCAATGGAATGGTGGTAGTTTAATTGATAACATATTCATTATCATACATGTGGGTGCCATCTGGTTGAGATGGTAAAATCTCTTGTTGAAAACAAGAGGTGTTGGGTTCGAATGATTCTCACATAGGTGGGGATGGGATGGGGCTGCCAATATATACAGATAGATAGATAGATAGACAGACAGATATTCAACCTGGGTTGAATTCCATCTGACTTGAAAATGTCCATATTTGATGGATTGTGAGATTAAATTCTCTAATGATGTTCAGGTGTGTGCGTGTCTTGCTCAGATTATAAATCCATCATTGACTAATTTAACCTACATTTCAAGCCAGAAGGACATAAAGAACACAATCTAGTTCACTGAATTTGGACTTAATGTTTGGGAGTTAATTGTACCATGAAGTAATCTTTGTTACTTACTTTCTTTCATGCAATCGCAGCCACCAAGCCCTAGCTAGGGTCAATTCTTTACGAAGTCTGCTATACTACTAGAGCATGAAAGGTCTATTGAATGAAAGTTATTTTGGTAATTCACCACAGTTTTTGTAAACAAAATCTTTCTCTAGATTGGTTTTGAAACAACAAAATTGAAATTTTCTTCGTGATCCTTAAATCTATGAATCGTGGTGACGCAACTGGATTTAATTATGTCTTATATGCTGATTTTTTATCCAATTCCTGCTTGCCCATATTTTCTAATATATATTGCATATTTTTTCTTTGGTGAATTGCTAACATGACATTGGATGCCCAATTTGCATGTTTGAAAGTCTGGTCTGCACTTTACGGCTCTAAGTAGAAAGTTTATGTCATTTTTTGTTCATTAGATTATCATTAATACCTTCGAATGTGTAGTCTAAGCTATAATGTATTGGCTTTCACATGTGTCGTTATCTGGATTCAATGATGATTTTCAGGGATTTCTCGGTTTGAAATTTATTCACTTGACACATATCTTCAGTTTGAAATTTATTCACTTGACTTGGCCAAGATTTGGCATGACAGAGTTTGATACTGGATGTGTAAGCCTTGGTATTTATAAATTTACTTAAATTCCAAACAACTTATATTTTTTGCAACTTAGTTTTTAAAAATCAGTGCACTTTTATACTTAGGTGCTACTGGGGAACCTTGTTGGGCACGCTAGAGGATTTTAGTTTTTCTGGGTGGTCCTGTTAATAATTTATTTTTTCCCTGTTGATGTGAACCCACTTAACTCATAGTCATTCACTGCACTTTGAGGACATTACAAAAATCTGTTATCCCTGCTGATTATATGTATTATGATCATGGACTTTTGAATTTGTGTTATGTAAAGAACCTGCTAAATCTTATTATTTTGAGTCATTCTAGCATATGGAATGTCAGACTAAAGGGATGGTTATGGGAGATTAGATGTTGAAGAATCATGTTTTGAATAGATCATCATGCCTATTCAATTTAAGGCAGCCAACTCATTTTGCATCTCCGCATTTGTTATATAAAACATTGTTTGATCACGAGATACTGATAAACTGACACAAGTTGGCAGTGTCAGTTGGAGACTTGGAGTTAATCAGATAATATGTTGGCTCATCTCTGAGATATGGTTTGGTTTAGCCTTCAGCATATCAGTATCAGCAGATATTTTCCAATGGTCTGGCTGTTAAAGAAGGCAATAATTGAGCTGGTTGATCCAATAGTTGGTTCAATTATATTAGTATAATGGGGGAGGTCCTTTTTAAAAAATAAAAAATAAAAATAAAGCTGGAAGTTTAATTGATTTTTTATGTGGTTGTCTAGCTTATGAAGTTTAATTGGTCTTAATTCATAGCTTTTCATTCTAATAATTAAGAGTCTTTATTGTACAGGCTTGGTAGTCGACTAGTGGGAAAGCTGCAAATATGTGTGTTATATGATGATATGAAAAATAAAAGAAGTTCATCAACACGAACTGATATCTAATGTTACATGATGTGTATGTAGGAGCCTTTTGTAAACATCCCAGAGGATATGATTCGAGAAGCGCTTAAAGTCCTCCTTGGTATTAAGAAATTCATCACCTCATTTTCGATTATCATTTATGAGTTTATTAATGCTCACTGTAAGTTTTCTGCATTGCAGATGTAAGGAATCATCCAGTTCTAATTCATTGTAAACGTGGGAAGGTATGCTTATAATACACTTTATATTTATTAATTTAATTAATCTTATTCATAATCGACTTTTGAGTGTAACTGATGCGGTCATTTTCTTTGTGAAGCACCGGACTGGTTGTCTCGTGGGATGCCTGAGAAAATTACAAAAGTGGTGTCTCTCATCTGTCTTTGATGAGTACCAGCGGTTTGCAGCTGCCAAAGCAAGAGTTTCTGATCAGAGGTTTATGGAGTTATTTGATATCTCTAGCTTGAAGCATCTACCGATGTCATTTTCGTGCTTGAAGAGATAGACGACCAGTTGTACTAAATGGCTTTTGCATTTTTTTTTCTCTTCATTAGGGGGACGAGAATCTTAAGTCCTGCTCTGGAATAAAATAGGAAAAGGTGATGAGTTCCCGGATTGCAATTTCAGCAGCAGAGGAATTATTCTTCTTATTTCTTCTTATTTCCTTCTTCAGGATTAAAAAAAAAAAAGCATATATATAATTTGCACAAATTATCGTTGTCGATTGGTTCAGATTTCTCAGAATCAAATTTATGTAAAAGTCTTAGATGATGCCGATCCAAAATCCCCAGCATCAGTCAAGTTTGCAGCTCTTCATCTCTAGGCTCAGCTGCTTCACTGTTTCTGTTATTATTACTACACAGAAAGGCGAGGGTGCCAGATATATGGGCACCCATGATTCAGTTCATTGGTGAAAGTAACCCAAAATATATTCAATCAGATTTTGGTTTGTAAAAGAGCCATCTTTTGATCTTTGTATTGTATAATCTGAACCCTTTCGGAAGTAAATTTCCATAAAGTGGTTCTCCATTGTTGAACTTCAGATGCCTCTGCTGTAATTTTTATATGTTGTGTGTATCACTCGCTCTTTAAGACATGATTGAAAATGGGCACTAGATTCTTCTGCACAGCTTTCCATGCTTTTTAAAATCTTTTCAGAACTGAGGGTTTGGCCTCTGCTAATATTATAATGTGCTTATGACTATCACTTAACGCTAGATTCCAAGCTCTTCGATTTGAGTTGTATCTGAACATGGCATGGGGCTAATCAAATGATGGATGAATTCGTTTAGCAACTGAACTTTGAGATTCTGAAGGATAAATAGAACATAAATAATTAAGAATATTATGAAGTCTGAACCCAATCAACCCATTAATTGATTCAGTTGAGCGTTACTACAATAAGCATAACCCATTCACCCAACTCTTGGGACCGTCAATATTCGATATTATAGGGGTTATCAAACTGCTGTGTAGATCTTGATGTCGGCTGTGTAACATGTGTCCCCACCCAAGCTTCTGTCCTTCACATTGCTTATTATTTCTTTAGCCAGCAACGTCACCCACCTTATGAAACATGTTTACTTTTAGTGTTACCTTAAATGTAAGACAAAAAAGACCAAAAAAAAATCCCTTTCTTGGATTTGCTTCTAAATTAGTAAAATTCTAATTGAGAACATTCTCGGTTGTGATAAACTCCAACTGTCGTAACTTGTCGATTTGCTATTTGATAGCGACCTCTCACTTCAACACTGAATTCTTCGTTTGTTTCGCATATTACTTTTTCAACCATCACAAGAGATTCCTTGCCAAGTCCACCGTCGATTTACCTTGCTAGCGAAGCAACACAGAAAAGTGAAAGCGTTTTCTCGAGTGTTTGATGATTATTTACAGTGCTTTGAGGCAAAATTCCTGCCGACTGAAAGTGATTTTGCTTTCTAATACGCTAGAAGTGCTTTTGCGTGTATATCTTTAAGTTGTCTCGTGGGCTTAAGGGATCCAGTTATTATGATTAAAAGTTAGAAACCAAGTTTAACTTTGCACTAGCATTCTTTATTCATGTCTTCACTTGAATGATTAGATTTCTCCGCCAATCACATTAATCAGCCCAAGGCCAAGTCGAAAGGAAAATGGTCATAATAGTAAGTTTAAGTGATGGGTTAGCTCTTGATGGCCATTAACTTTAACTAGGAGCTGCAAATGGAGTCTCAATGATTCTAGTATTTGGTTCAAGTATACATTATATAGAAAATCGTTAAATCTTCATGAAACCACATGCAAAAGTTGAAAAGTTCAATGGGTCTATAAATAAATCACGCAGCCAAAGGTTCCTTAGAAATTTTTTTAATAATTTGTGTCTTCTAGGAATAGCCTCTGAGATCTACAACATAAATAAACGAAGGAGAAGAAGCAATTAATAGGAAACGCAGTTTATTTTATTTATTTGGATGAGATTACTTTCACAGAGTAGTTACATCTGTTATTGTCTACAAATAATATAAATGGATATCACACCACTCCAGCACATAAAATAATTTGGCTATAAAATAATAGTTTAAGCTGTGGCAATTGGACCTTCCACAGCTTTCATGGCTTCAAATCTTGGTTCCTTGGCCTGGAACTTGAGGGGAACATAGAGCTTCATGTAGTCCTCAAAAACAAATTTTGGGTACACTTGTTTCTTCTCAGCTTCTTTTTCAAGCAATGCTGGTGCTGGATAGATCACAGCATCACTTCCAGGATTGTAGAATGAAGCTAGGGACATCCGGCCCTCGCCATCGGTTTGAGAAATCACTCTGTGCTCCACACTCTTGTACTTTCCATTGGTGATCACCTGTAACGGAAGCGTTTGTCAAACAGTACAGTTATATTATATGTGCTTTTAAAAACTAAGCTGAAGCGCAATAGTTGCGAAAACAGGGCCGCACAGGCCCATAGTATAATAATGTACGTACCTCAATTTGGTCACCGAGGTTGACAACAATGGAGTGGCGCAATGGGGGCACATCAACCCACTGGCCATCTTTAAGAAGCTGAAGGCCACTGACTTTGTCATCCTGTAAGAGCAAGATGATGCCGCCGGCGTCGGTGTGAGCCCGGAGGCCCTTGATCAAATCTGGCTTGGGGCATGGTGGGTAGTTGCTAACTTTAGTACCAAAGGTTGGACCGTTTGCCCCATGAAAGACCTTTTTCAAGTAACCCTTCTCTAATCCAAGATTCTCGCATAGCAAGTCCAATAGCTCCTCTGCTAATTTCTCCAATTTCAATGCAAATTCCTTCATCACCTTCCTGCACATCATATATATAATAAGAGCGTTTGTGACAAATGTGTTTTTTACTTGTGGTAAAAAGGAGTGTTGTTTTTTCGTTTGTCACCTGTATTCATCATCAAGATCTGGGATTTCATTGATGGTCGACTGAGGGAGGTGACGCACATAGAAAGTGCTTTCCCAGTCCATGTCATTGACCTCGGTTTGGATACCTTCAAGCGCCCTGCTTGCAACAAGCTCCTTGAATCTTTGCTCCATGCTTTTTCTGTAATGCGCCTTGGTCAATCGCTCCACTGTGTCCATAAACTCCGGCTCAATTCCATGATTCACCAGCTACACAAATTTTTAACACATAATAAATGAACCCCATCAGACATCAAATTGAGAAAATGTAAAATTAAAAAATAAAGTTGGCTCAAAATTAACTTATGGTACCTCAAAGAAGCCCCAGTTCTCACAGGCATCTTTGATCTTCTTCAAGATAGCCGCTCTTTCAGCACCATTGATGTTCTCCAAGCTGATAACTGGGAAGCTCTCCATATCTCTGAATTCTTTCTTCGGCAAGCTGTGTGTTTGTGTATGTGTTTGTGTTTGTGTTTGTGTTTGCGTTTGTGAGCTTGTTAATGCAGAGAGAGCGGAGGATAGCTTGCTATTTAAAGAAGTAAGGAGGGGGTCAAATAGTAGAAAGTAAAAAAGTAATAAAAAAAATAGATTTACTATGCTTTGCCTCGCTTCAGTAGTATCCATCTTGAACTTGAACTTTCCGTTCAAATATAGTGGAGTTGGGCCCACTCCTGTGGCCAAAAGCTTTTCTTGACAAATTTGACCAAGGAATGGCTGCCACTTTCCTAGCATGCGCCATTCTTCCTGGAATTGTTTGGCTGGTCTGAAAATGATGTTATTGTCGACGGAAGGTGCTTCGTAGTTGCAAGTTGCAACCTCCCCAAGGGGTGATGGGTCCTTAACATTTAATTCTTTTTTTTTTCTTCTCTTTTTAGTGGAATGGTGATGTGTTGGACTTGGACCATCAATTTGTTCAAATCCTATCCTATTCATAAATTTTCAACGCAAAAGAAAAAAAAAATACAAATTATGTTGTGTTGTAGCCACATTTTTGGATCAACATATCGACACCACACATGTAATTTGGAATATCTTCTTAGAATCCTTCTAATGTGGAATTTTGAAAAGAGGAATAGATTAGAAATTGAAAAATCAAACTTGAGATGTAGTAGAAAATAAAATACATCGTATTACAATATGTATTTTTCCTTTTTCTTTTTTTATATTTGATCCTTATTTTATAAAAACGTTGATTTCTTATTACAAAGATATTCATCTTTAACAAGATGTCATTTTGTTGTATCAACTATTATATGTTTTAAGATTACGTTCTTTATAACACTAATATGACATTAATCATTTTAAATATTTTTCTTTTCTATACTTAATATTTTAGTGACCAAAAAATCAATATAAATTGGGTTAGTTAATTTTTTTAGATAAGTATCAATATCAGATATGTGATCAGTCATATCTTAATGACTTTTCATTAAAGTATCAATATATTAGTTTTACACTCTTTCTATTAGTGATGCTGAGATTTCCATGTATTTAAGTCATATACTATTCTAGGGTTACGAACCTAATTCACTCAAGTAGGAAGGGAATTGGATTACTTAACAATAACCCAAAAAAAAAAAACATATACTATTCTTGACTTTTTATATATTGAACAAATGTATATAGTAAATTAGGTTTTCATCTTAGTAGACTTTCAAACAAGTGTTGATATCACACCGTGTGATGATAATTATAATTATTGTTGTTGTTGTTGTTATTTTTTTCTCTTAAAGAAGGGTACAACATCAGAATTTTCTTGAATATGCACTATGAAAATATGACCATGAGATCAGGTTCATTAATTAGTGTTAGTATGGTCTCACTCAATATGATTAATATTATATTAATAATTGTATAACATTTTAACATTGATGTGGAAACTTTAATCTCTTTAAATCATATCTTATTCCTCTTTAATTTTGTGTGAGTTACAGATATTCAAAGCTATCAAATGTTTTTATATTATCATCGTTTTCATTTATTTTCTAATATTAATGTTAAGATTCCCTTTTTTTTGTTATTGTGACAAAATGATAACGACTTAAATTCTCTAAAAAATAAAATGAAACAAGATTTGAAAAGTTTCTGAAGACATGAACATGTTATGTAGATTCATGTTTGTACATATATTACCTTAACATCATTTACTATTTCTAAGGTTCGAGCCCTTTTAAGGGGATTGGATTGTCTAACAATTAAAAAAAAAATCATAAACTATTCTTGACTTTTTATATATAAAACAAAAGGTATATAATAAATCAGATTTTCATCTTAATACACTTTTAGACGAGTGTCGATATCACACGCGTGATTAATTTTTTTTTTTTTAAAAAAAAGGTTCAACATGAGAATTTTTAAACACGCATTGTAAAGATATAATTATGAGATCAGGTTCATCACTTAATATAGGCGTCGCGGCGTACTCAATACCTGTGATCAGTAACATACTAATAACTTTATAACATTTTCGCGCTGATGTGGAAATTGTAATCCGTTCAAATCATATCTCATTCCTCACTTTTGTGTGGGTAATAGATATTCAAAGCTATCAAATGTTTTTCCATTATCATTTTTTTCATTTATTTTCCAATATTAATGCTGAGATTACTTTTTGTCATTGTGACGAAAAGACAAGGGTTTCAATTATCCAAAAAAAAAATAAAATGAAATAAGATAATGATGAAAATATCACTTAAAAAAATTTTGAAGACAAGAACATGTTATGTAGATCCATGTCTGGACATATCCTTTGCCAATTTGGGGTAACTAACAAAATAGTGCTAAATTAAATAGAAGAATCTAACTTGATCCCAGTTCCCCTTTCAATTAACTAATCAAGATTTTCCATAACAGGTGATTTAAGCCCATGTCGAGCAACCAATATTACATTTATAACACAGATTACAATAAGATAAAAGGCACAGAGAAGAGGGTGTTTCTGTAAGATTAATAAAATAATGTAGAAGCCCGGTGAAGATGATAAAACTGGTCTTCATGGTGGGGGACTGAAAAGAACAGGAAGGGTGAGCGGCCACTATTTTATTGTCTTTAGCTTTTGGAGTGAAAAGGTTGGCATGAAATAAATGCTATGTTGAGTCACTTCCGACTAATTGTTCGGCCGTGCCCCAACAGCATTCTTTTTTAATCTCCCCTTTCTTGAATTAAACTTATACGGTCATAACCAAGCTTTTTTTTTTTTTTCTTTTCATGGACAATAAATGATTTGTAGTATTATCATTAACTTTTATTTGACGTAATTTAAAAAAAAAAAATTGTCTAAGGTTTGGAATCATATGATCCCTATGACACGTTATAATCACATCCATCACAAGTTTATGATCAATGATTTCAGAACCAGAGGAGAGGAGATCTATCACCCATCACCCAAACAGGTGGGGTTATTTTTGTTACTCATGACATGTATGAGCCTGCTTATTCTCGTTTAGTCTTTGGCCTAACTCTTTTTAGAGCCCGTTTGTATCAAGAAAAAAAGAAGAATTTGTATCAAGAAAAAGAGAAGAAAAAAATTTGATTTTTTGCTTTTATTTGTAGAAGTATATTTTGTCATTTTTAAAAAAAATCAGGGGTGGTCAAAGTCCAAATAATTTTTTAAAAAATTTTTTTCCTTACTACTCCCAATGATCGAACCCATGTGGTCAGCGGCTACAAGCTTCGTGCTGTTACTAATAAATGATAATAAATTAACTTAATTTTAACAAAATTTGACATATATTAAATCGGTAATTGTCAACACTTGAAATGAAAAATTTTAATTTATGTAATATGATTGAAAATTTACCCCAAAACAAATATTTTTTTAATTCTCCTCATTTACTTTTTACAGTCTACGCCGGTCATGCAATATACTTGTATTAGTTTATTCTTGACGGTTGAATATATGAAAGGTGGCATCGAATTATTCAAATTGAATTTGTTGTCAAACATATATCTCCCGAAAGACCGATGTGGAAGACAGTTGAACATTTGCAGGCAGCGAGACCTTTAATTAGGAATCTCTCACTATCCATTTTCACTTTAGGAAAAAAAAATCATTATAAATTCATTCAAAGTAAAGTTTATTATTATTAGTACTATTATTGTTATTGTTGTTATTAATGTTATTATTATTGTAAGGCCACGTATCATGTAGGCCGCTAAAGCAAAAGCAGCAGTGAAAGACCGAAAGTGGCTTCTTGAAACCCAACCCATTTGGCTTTGGGTTAAAAGCACTTTTGTTATTGCTGATTAAATTTGATCCACTTGTCCTACAAACCATGATATCTTAGGGCATCTCCATCCACTTGGCAGCCCCAAAAGGTACCCCTAAAAATTATGTGCGAATTATCATTGTAAACTAAGACCAATAAACTTATTTCAAGAAAACAAAAGCCACCATTACTCTATTAGGAACTTGTTGGACAAAATGTATTTGTCTTGCAAAAAAGAAAAAAAGAAAAAAACACATTTTTCATAACCATTTAAACATGAATACATGATAATATTTTTTTATTGTAAACTTTCTTGGAAAATTCTTACTTTTACAAATTACGTGCCGTTTTAAATAATTTGTTCTTTTAGCCATGTAGTTTTGTCCATAAACTTTCATATATGGCATGCTAATCACATTAAAAAAATCACGGGTGTTAATTGTTAAGTTTTTCTTCTTTCTTTTGTTGATGATTCAAAAAAGTTATGTAGGTTTTCAATAAAGGTGGGTAAATCCAATTCAATTGGATTGACCTAATTCAATTCAACTCAATCCAATTAAATTTAAATTGGTTGATTGGGTCAATTTTTTTAACCTAATTAATGATAGGCTAAAATTCATGTTACTCATCAAACTTAACCC
The DNA here is from genome assembly GCA_030444775.1 of Atalantia buxifolia. Lineage (NCBI taxonomy): Eukaryota > Viridiplantae > Streptophyta > Magnoliopsida > Sapindales > Rutaceae > Atalantia > Atalantia buxifolia. The sequence goes on from CM059832.1 coordinate 12,946,488, forward strand.
AATTCAAAAATAATAAAAAGAGTATGGTTATGTTGGAACTACTCTAAGGTAAAACATGTCATTATAATCATACGATCAAAGTTATAATATATTTTTTACTATTTATCATTTTGTGTATATTGCTGTGATTTGTACTTTACGTTGGAATAGCTCCAAAGTAAGCATTGCCTAATAAAATTTATAGTGAAATTAATATCAATTGTCAAACTGACCATTCTTAACTATAACTCAATTTTAAAAAACTCGATCTAACACAATCCCCACCCACCCCTCATTTTCAATATTTGAAAATGATGATTAGTTATGTCTGTCCTCACGTTTTTAACTTGAAAATTGAGTTCATCACGCATCAATTTTGACCAATGTATTGCAAATCCACAATTAAATGTAGCTTATTCAATGAAAAGTTTGAATCAAAGCCATCACAAATACTAAAAATAATAAATGTGATTCCATGTGCTTATTGAAACTAAATTCTATCACTTGAACAGCATGGGAGCTTCATTTTCTTTGTCGGCTAATGAATAATCTTTAGTGGGTTTATGAAATTTTAAAAAACATTTACACGGTTACTAATCTCTTGACTAAAAAAATTCCACATGAGACAATGGAGAAGAAAAGAAAAATTAATGTCTGCTTTTGGAAGATTTCTCACTCGACTTTCATATTTAAAATGAATTTGTGGCCTAAAAAGGGGGATCAAATATGACATATTTAATATTTAACTTTTATACCAAGTGCCAAATTTTATTACTTGAGAGTTGAGAAATTTGATTGTGATGCTGCTCACTATTTGTACGATGTATTTGTGACTCAGGGTCCCTGATAAATAAGTAAATATTCGTCGTCCTAGTACTCAATTATGGGAACAAAATAGCGGTCAATTTCGGGGACCAAAATTTCCAGAAAAAGGAAAATTCCCACGAAATTGATTTGATATTATCCAAAGCTTAGGATTATTTCATTCATGGAATATTCTTAGCCTTATTTTTGGGCTATCACGTGATTAAAAATGTAGATTTGAAAAAGAGTGAAGAGACTTGACAAATTAATGCACGATCCTTATCATTTGTTGGGACCAAAATGCTGTAGATTGAAGGAAATTTCGGTCGAGGATGATTTTAAAGCCGTTTTTTAGGAATTTAATCATTTGAAAGTGAAATATAACCCAGATTTAGGATTTTTGTTGAGCATCAATGATTTTCACACGGTCATAAGTTTTGGTTAGAGTCTTTTAGAAAAAATAATTTTTTAATAATTAATTTATTGACAATTCAATCCCCTCTTCAGTGCAAGTGAGCGAGGTTTAAACCCAAATCTCTTATTTGTAACATAAGATTTTACCATCTCAAGTAAATAAAACTCTGAATATAACTAGTGTTAAAGATAATTTGTAAATGTTTTAATGCAAATGAATAATCATACAATAAGGTGATATCATTATTGTATGTAGATATTTATTTTTAAAAATTATCATGATATTATGTGAGTGGTAATTATGATAAATTCAAATTAAATGGACCTGTTTATATTAAAACTGTTCTAAAATAAAGTATTTATTCAAAATTTTATAATTAAAATTATAATAAATTTTTTAAAATTTATCATTATGTGGTTAAAATTAATGCTCTGTTCAATTCCAACCTTCCTGTTTTCCAAAGCTTTGACTAGTTTTTCAAGCTTGGACTAACCGGTGGTCAAAATGGAATAATTGTCGTAGTCACCAACCCGTAATTAATGCCATCCCTCACCCAACAATTAACGAATGTTTAATTACTGGCCCTACGAGAAACCTTTACTTTTGATTGGGTTGACTTTACCATCGTGTCTTAACTTCGTGGGAAAGGAATCAAGAGGAAGAATTTTTTCCAATTTTATTTAAAGCAAATTTCTCCATTTTTTTTGATATATTTCTGAAATTTCTGCCAATTGATGTGACCTCAACAAATTTTTAATTATTAAATTACTATATTCGTATAAAAAATTTGAGATTCGAACTATAATTCAGATTTTTTTAAAAAAAATATACTTTTATACTAATTATGCTATTTTTTCCCTTTTTTTTTTGGTTAAGTAATTATGCTATGGTTACGCAAATAAAAGAATTAAAAGTAATTTATTTTTCTAAAGGAAAAAAAGAAAATCACCATTATTACACCAAAGTATTTTGAAGTTTCCGAGAGCATGCACTTGGGAGCAGACCTTTCAAATTAGGGAATAGATATCAATCCTTACACTCTTATCACATAATGTCAAGCACATTGTTTTCACGAAACTAGCAGATGCAACATCCTGATGAATGTATCAACCTAGAAATTTCGGCATGATATTATAGTGCTAAATTACTTGCTATTTGATTCATGCATTGAAAATTTTACATCTTACAATATTAATAATTTAATATACATGATATATCATGAGTTCAGTTGTGATTTTTATTTATAGAAGTTATCAATTTTTTACTTTGTACGAATTGATGTAACAAAATAATATTTTTTATATAAAAATAAAAAAAAAAACTTTAAAAAATCATACGTTTTATGTGGCATTTCCATTAAACAATATTTACGCCACATTTATTTGTCAAAATTTTTGAGAATATAACATTACTATGAGCTCTCATTTTTATGCACTTGTATTCAATTGTTTGAATTAGAATATGAATTGATGATATGGCAACACATTCTTATATTCTTAAGGTCTGCATATGAAGCTCATCAAATGTTTGTGGGGGTGTGAAAGGTGGGATCATTTACACTACAAAAATTTCTCTAAATATTCTTATTTTTATTAAAAATATATATTACACAAGCATCCACCGTGTGAATTACTATTAAGAATAATTTATTATAAATTAATATTATACAATTACTTTGAACACTCGTGTAACAACTCATTGTTCAATATATAATTCTCATAAAATAAATCAAAAGTGTTGTAAAAGAAGTTTTATTTATTTATCCTTTTTCTTTGGCCATTCGACTTCATCTCTTCATCTTCTTCTTCTCGTTTGTTTTTTTTTTTTTTTTTTTGTGTTGGGTATTATTTATGAAATATTTATTATTATTATTATTATTATTATTATTATTATTATCTCATTGCAAGTTATTTAGGGTGAAAATTCAATGTTGAACATAAATATACAAAAAAATAATAATAACTAAAATTATGTTAAATAATATTGTTGTGTAAGTGTATGTTAAATCTCTTAAAGTTAGTGTCTAAATAGTTCTATTAGGGTTTTTAATAAATAAAGTTAAGTAACTTAAATAGTTTAAGGATTTTTTTTAAAATTTTAAAATGTGTACAAAATAAAAATTAATTTTTTATAATTAATGTATGAGTATATAGAATAAAAAAAGTATTCAAATTAATATTTAGAGCACAAATAACCTCACCCCACCCAAATGCAAAACATACAACTATTTCATTAGGTAGTGGATAGACACTTTGCAGCTGATCAGATTGGAGCAGTGAAAGCCCAGGGCCAATTTTGCTGAAGTAGAACAATTGTGTCTCTAAAGGTCGAGCGCCAGCCAACCGTTGTGAGTTTTCGTTGCAGGCCCAGTGTATTATCACAAAAGCAGATTTCTCTCGTTTGTCGTCCGGGGGATGAGTATCGAAAAAGAGCAGTGATAAATATATCATTTTTTTTAATCTTAAATTTTATTTAATATAATATATTATTTATTTAGTAGTTGATAATTTTTTATAAATTTTAAATAAATAAAAAAAAATTGGTCGAATTTATTTATTTTAAATATTTGGTTGAATTTATTTATTTTTAATGAAAATATCGGCTGATCCAAATTAACAAATTTCCAATACTATTTATATTTATCTAAAAATCAAAATTAATTTTTTTTAAAAAGAGTTGTTTGATTTAGGTGTTGTTTTTTTAATTTATTTAATAGCTTAATGGACATAATTACAATCAGTTAAGTCATTAAGTTCGTTTATTTTTTGACTTAATGAAAATTTTTAATTTTTAAGTTATTAAACTAATATTTTTAGGTTTTTACTTAATTTAAAAAGTTTGAACCGTATTATTAAAAGATATTCTCCAAAACATCCCTATTTAATTAATTAATTTTCATTCGTATCTAAATAACTTTAATAATTGACACATAACTTGTGATAATATAGTGATAGGTTATTATTATTTTTTTATTTTCTTTAAATTAAAATTATTTATCTTTATAATTTTTAATGAATATTTTTCATATAAAACATCATAAATAATAACAAAATTGATTAAGATATACTAACTTGGAATATTAAAGTGTTGTATTCAAGTGAACATAATTATGTTATGAAAATATATTGTCTTATTTATAGTCTTTCAAGTGTTACTAATTATTTAACATTTATAATTTGTTAAGATAAGATGTAAAATTCTTGTTTTCATATTTTTTAAAATTAAAAAAACAACTTAATATTTATTTTTTGCTGTTGAAACCAATAAAAAAGAAGAAAAGAATATGTTATTCAAATTTAAATTAATTTTACTAATTTAGATTTATTCAAGTTTATGATAAAAGTCACTTTAGATTGAATTAATCGACCTAGAAGAATTTTTGATTTAAACTGAATTGATCGACCTAGATGAAGCATTTTGGATAAATCAAATGATAATCAGCATACTCTCTATTATATGAATATGAATTGAATTTGAATCTCTCTCAGATGCAAGTTGTAAGAACATCTATTTGAAAGGAAAAAGGTTCTAAAAAATATCAAGGATTTCAATAATCGAACGGTTGCAAATAGGACAAGTCCCGCGATTGAGCCACAGATCCCTTGAACAAACCCTGCAAAAAGTGTGGCCACAGGGAATAAAAGCCGCACCTTTATTCCTCTCCATGCAGACGCAGCACATCCAATCGCTGCCCTCTCTCAGTGTCAGTACTTCTTCTCCTTCCACGTCACCATCTTTTTTCATCTGCCAATCACCACCGTCCGTTTCTTCAATCAGCATCATCAGCGTCTTGACAGCGGTTCCGGCAGCTTTCTTGTTGGGAACCACGAGGCTGTCTCCAGCGCGCAAATTGCGCTCGGCAGCTAGTGCCATGGCCAGGTTCATGTTAATAGTAGTACGGGGACCAGCAGCAGTAACTGATGCGGCAGCGTTTCGCACGTGCATGCGGACGTGGGTTCCCCGTTCCTGTTCTTCGGGTTCTTCTTCTTCTTCTTCTTCTTCTTCTTCTTCTTCTTCTTCTTCTGCTTGTCGCGGCATGATTGTGAGTGTTTGAGTTCTGAAGCTCCACATGGATCCACAACACCCCATTCCCTTCAATCCCAGACGTTGCTTGAGATTCTTCCACACTCTCCTCCTCCTCTCTATGCCGTTCATTTCTTTTAAAACATTAATAAAATAAAAAAAGAAAGGAAATTCAGTGATCACACTCTACCCTCTCCTTTAAAAAGTTGCATAATGATAATGCGATTCTTGCATAATGATATTATATTAGTGCAAGTAATGAACCAGCTATAGATATATTAATTAAGCTTCGCAATATTCACTTACTTGGGGAAGAATTGGGAGTCTTATCTTGTGAGTTTCTTGTAGATTTAGATTCTCGAGGAGGCCAGAAGAAGGAGGAATAAGCAGATTGAACTGGCAATCGCAACTTGGGAGTAGAAGTTGGGGAGTTTAAAGTTTAAATTAAAGGCTAGCCATCTAGATAGGGCTTATAAAAGGGCGGAAAAAAAAAAGGCAAGTGAGAAAATATTTAGCTACTTGATTACTTTGTCAATCTTCTGTTTTAGTGAACTACAGATTAGATAAAACGCGTAATCACGTTTGTCTAATTACACAGACAATTTTCAATGCACGCAGCGGGGGGAATACATATAATGTATATTTTATAAGTAGGGTCCCAACGCAACCCCTTTTACTACAATTTGCTGTCAGTGACTGTAAATCTCTATAATTGATTTGATTGGAATCATCTTTCTTTCCTCTTCGAACGAATGACTGAACAGTGAACGAGGGCTTAGTTTAATTCAATTATTATCTTAAATGAGGAGCAAAGCAACATATGGCATGGGTTTCCTCATTGGGATTATTTAATTTGAATTTGGAGTTTGAACCAACTCCTCGAAGAGCTTAGCTATACTGTTGTACCATCTCCTTGCCTAATCAATTTAATTTATTGTTTTGTTTGTAATAAAATGAAATACCCAGAAAAATAATTCATGTCAACTAACTAAACATTGAAGATCGAACGGTATCAGTATGAACAACCCCACCAGGAAACCCATCAATGCTGCATCAGAAGCACTTTGTGTAACTAACGGGTAAAAAAAAAAGAAAAGAAAAAGGCCCTGCAATATAAAGCTGCTCGCCTCCATCTCATCTCACATCTATTGCTGATAGAAAAAGGTCATCGGTTATGAGGATATATAATGATTCAATTTACTCTCGCAAAGCCGTGAAACCCGGCGCAATTTGCACTTGCAAATATGTCCCAGTTGGGTAGATACTTTGGGGTTGTTTCTCATTTTATGGCAGCTTAATTTAACGAAATGAGGGGCTCCCTCAAAGCAAATCACACAGGAAGCACAGTACCGAATTAAATTTGTTACTGCGACGGTCGTTGGTTATAAATTATGACAGCTGAACTTTTTACTTTTTACCCTTTCTGGTTCGTTAAAAGGATGGAAATGAACGAGAATCTACCTGCACTATGCAATGATAGCAATAACATGGGCTCGTGGACTTTTTGGATCACTCTGGGGCCCCATGCCAGGTGGGCTACATGCCACGATTCTCGCGAGGCTCAGCCATCAAAATCTTCCCGGTTAGGCATCAAGTTTAATTATTCTTTATAACCTAAACGAAGCGAAGTATTAATACCTCGTTTGATTAATCTATAGGGATCAACATGAAATGCGGAGACGAGTTCCGCGAAAAATGTCAGCACAATTGGTGATCAAGACGTGACCCGTGTTTTGAGTTGCATTTTATTTTTTGACAATAACACATATATGAGGGCCCCACCAAAGACCAGATCACAATGTATTACTTCATCTTGTTGTACACATACTAACATTGATTCCCGAAACATGCTTCTACATTATATCTGTATCTTCTTTGGCATCCAATGTGTTGTGGCTGAAACCATTTGGTTTTTAAGTGTTATAACTCCAAAACAATTAATTCAGAGGTCCCTTTAGAGTTCTTGGATATGATCCTGCTACCCTCACCTCGTTATAATCCATCTGTCCTCTCTGATGGTAAATGTGCCTTGGTTAGTGAGATCCGAATACAGTTTAAAATTTAGGGTTTGTCCCAGCGCAGCCCTACACAACAAGAAACCAAAGTTACTGCCATATACCGCTGTTAATGTCGAAGGAAGAGGCTGAAAAAGCAAGCCATGGTTACCAAGCAGTAGGGCACTTGACAAATTCTGATTGAATTAACTGCCAGCTTTTTATTTTGAATCTAACTAGATGGTGGAATGAATTGCCCCTATGTAATAAAAGCATGAGAAATCTATGCACAAGGAGAGGGAAAAACCTTATAGCCACCAAAATTCCGGTAGAAAATCACCAATTGTAAATTACACCAGCGTCTGCTTACCGTACAAACTGACAAAAAGTATTGGTAATAAACATTTTCACAATGCAGCAAAATTATTCTGAACATGTGCATAGAAAGACATTGTTCAGAAACTTACCGTATCAAGAAACTTCAGAGAGAAAATAGCATCAGTAAAGGGGCATGCCTTTTGCAACAATATGCCTGAAAGGTGAACCACATGAATTTATACTAAAATGCAAAGAAGCTTTTCATTGTGATCAAAAGAAAAACTATTGCATCCAAAAAGAACCTGATCTTTCAAAATTTCGAGGGAAAAATACACAATAAAGAGGGAAAGAAACAAAGAAAACATGCTGCAAGTCTACAAACACCACATTTGCCAAATTAATCAATTAAAGTTTAAATTAAACCCATCTGATTGTAATTGCCCATCCCATAAATTTTCTGTGCAGAAATGATCCCCATGAATAGTGAAATGAGGGAATTCTAATGGTTTAAAAAATTTAGATTAACAAACAAAAGTTAAATTAGATAGCATTTAGAACAACCAAATTATCTAGGTGTAGCGCATACTCTTATGTTCTGTCCTGTAGCATCAAATGGCGATAGCTACGGCCCCGGAAAAATCGCTGCCAGTGAAATTGGAGATAGTTCCAGAAACTCAACTTCATCTGCTCCAGGACAAGCCTGCAACCCAAGTTTCAGTTGTAAGCAAGCATGTGAACACACTCATGTTGTTTCTAAAAAACCCACAACCCTCTCTTTCCCCTGCAGGTAAGCTTTCCCACTCATTTTTGAGTATTTGATGAGAGAAGATTGCTTACCATCTCAAAAGGCACCTCTGAATACCTCTAGATATGGGGCGCATGAAGGATGGATCCCGTTGAGCATAGAGCAAACCAACCTAGGAAAATACAGAATGAAAGAAATATGAATGTACAATACCACGGGTATGCGGTTTGAAGAATTCAGATGTTCATGGGGTACTGAGTTTAAACAGAATATATAAGTTCAAAAACTAAACCCCAAATTCTAGCATATTTCATACTTTTTCAATTTAATTTTTAAAATCAACTCTGCAAAATATAAGAAATTCAATGACCTCAAGTAAAATCAACAGTATATCATAAACTGAACAAGGAAAGAAATAACAATATTACACTGGAAGTATTTTGTTTAAACTATATATGGATTTGGCAAAAGAGCAGATAAAAATATCCCAGAAATTGAATTACGCCAAGAGAAATGCCAAACTTCAATGCAATCCCCAAAATCCTATTACATCAAGAAAAATGCAAATACCTCCAATAACGCAACAGCAGCAGGGTCATCAAAAATCTCAAGGCTACAATCAGCTAGATAATTAACCTGAAAGAAGTAGGAAAAAGTTCACAGGTTACAAAAAGGACAAGGTAAAAAGGAGATAAATGAACAAAAAGAGGTATGCAAGAACCAGCGTTAAGATATGGCTTTTCTAAATGGTATTACAGGATGCTATCACCTGTGATAAATACTTTTCACACAGTAATACCAATCAATTACCTCTTGTATACACATAAAGGGAGAGATAATTCCCAGATGACCTGACTTGACTGAACGAAATGCTAGCCAAAGAGATTTCAAGATCAGACAATTTGGACAAAATCACAACATGCGGATTATAACTTGCAGACCATTTTCTAAAAGGAAAAAAGGAAGTATAAAGTTTAATGTTTAAACAAGCCAATGATGCAGAAAAAATGTGTATGATGGCTAAAAACACAGGACTGTAGAAATCTAGAAGAAATGAATACTTGTTTTTTAAATTAACAATAGAAACCAAAAATATCTGCAAAATAGATGGGATCAGTTTGGAGTAGAAAAATTGTGATATTCCAAACGGCACATGCAAACAAACCGCTTACCCCAAATTCTGTGAGGGCTAGAGCCTGAACAAAATCCATCAGTTGAATCTTAGCCCATTCTGCAAGCAGAGTAGTGTCATCTGTTCGAGGAGGATGCCTCCAAGGAGCACCAAAACGTAATTTGTCTTCCAGTACTCTTCCATTTTTGGCATCAAAAGCAAACTTTTGCAGGAGTAGCAAGGCTTTATCCATGGCAGGATTCACTACAGTAATCTACAATGAATCATTTGAGAAAAAGTAGGTTAACATGCAATCCCAAGTGAATTAACAAACCTAACAAATTGTAGAAACAATTCAATTCAAGGATTCAAAGAATTAATATGTAAATAAATAATAAAACTTACTTGCAAATAAGCTAAATATGCATCAACAATGTCCTCAAATGTACTAGCCCTGTCTTCCATGACCCTACATTTCAACCAAAATCAAGGTCATTAAATAACGGAAAACAAATAATTAACTTGATTACAAAGAAAGACAAAAGTCATATTGTATCTCACAGTGTACTACTCATTGCACCACAAAACTAAATATTGTTGGATAGAAATGAGTGAGAAAAAAGCAGATTATCTTACAAAAATAACAGATGTATTTTGTTTACGTGAGAACCAGAATATACCATGCTCCACCCATCACTCATATCTATACAATGATGGAGCCAGTTTCTAGCTCAAAAAATGAAGATATTATCCATCTATATATGTTGCACGATAATTCAACAAACATAGAACGATTCTTACTTCTGGTAATAATTGCTTTGTTTGAGTGCGTAAAGCTCAAATAGATGGCGGGGGTTAGGCCCAAATACCTCAGCAATCACCGTCCACTACAATTTCATCAAGAGTACTGTTAAACTAGTTTTAAAAAAAAAATTAATTCATGATGTTACTCCAACATGTGTGAAAAAGGGGATTGGGGGTGCTCATTTAGTGCTATTAGAAGGAAATGCGGTATTTGATGCTGTGGTTTCTTTGATCATCTTTTAGTGGTGCTTCAGTTCTTTCTTTCCCAAACAAATGTTCAACAATAGACCAGCAAAGTTGGTCACCTCTGAATTGCTGAAGTAATCAGTAACCATATGCATTCTAGCTTCTTGTGGAGTCCACCCAAAAGTCTGCAGATTTAAAAAATTAAAGTGATATATATCAAAATAACTTCAATATGGAAATGTGCATGAAGTATCATATATAATAGTATGACATGAATGGACAAACAATGATGGTGATAGAGACACAAAAGTTTTGTTAAGAGTACCTCACGGGAGATGAATATGTCTATAAATCCAAAATCCAAGTAGGCTCGGTATGAATAATAACTGTATATAACAAATTTATTAGCGGGTACACCAAATTTAAAAAACTTCTAAGTTATCAAAAAAACAAGAGGAAAGCAATTACAAACATCACTGATATCAGTGCCAAACACAAACTTCTCACATGAATTTAAAATCCCACAAGAATTATTAGGGCCTGGGAGAACATTCCCCTGTCCCATCAATCATTTCTAAGTAGAACCTATTGTTAATTGTAAGTTGACAAATAAACACTTAAATAGCTGCTATGAAGTAAAAAACTAGCAAAAATTAAGATGATAGTGGGATGGGCTAAACCTATCTGAAGTAACAAGTATGACAGGCAAGCACCGCTCATTTACACCCAAAGCAATTATTCTCCATATCAAACTGTCATGATACATCGATCCGCAGATAGTTGAATCATCCGTTAGAATTGCATTGCGGAGAACTTCAATATTGTTTATAACCAGCTTCGGCTGCCCAAACAGTGCAATACATCAATCGATAACTATCTTCCACAATAAGACTCTTCCAGCATAATTTTTCATTTCATAACAGGCATGAACAACTAATGCAAATATACAATTAAAAATTATAATTAAAGAAAAAGGGAAACCATATACACCAATTCAAGCATAGGTTTGGCACTACATACATAATTATCAAATTCATAAATTACCAAATTGTCTCTACATTTGGAATTTACACAACAAAATGCTAAACAAAATGATGATGATGATCATCTGCCTGAAAACTACCTGAAAGCGATCAATCTCAGCAGCTTGTGACAACAAATCAATCAACAAGCAAGGCCAATCGGTACAAGAATTTGCCAGGGACCTCGAAAACCCACCAGTTCTGTTCAAGTTGGCAATGGCATTAGCTCTCCACTCATGCTGCATGTTTAACACCTCCTTAGCCAACTTCAAAGCCACAAGCCCTTCTCTCAAATATGCCTCTTCTTCAAGGGACAACCTCTTCCCGTTCTCTCTCAACTCCAAAACCCCATCAATCTCTTTGGCATTTAATCGAGCAGACAGAGCGTAAACCGCCCGCTCCCACAAACCAGACCCAGAAACCTTATCAGACACCGCATTTTTCACCTTCTTGTTACTTTTACTAAGTATTCTCCTAAGTGCAGTGTTAAGGCCGTGCCATTTGTTAAGAGTGGTGAAAATTTGCTGCGAACTAATCGTACCAAGTTTAATTCCCCTCTCCGCCATTGATTCGAGGCATTTCTCGAGCTGGGCTTTGCAGTTTGACAAAGTGGGCGGCTCACAATTTGACCAAGACGACCAAGGAAACGACTGATTGTGCTGTGGGTGATGATCTTTGATCGATTCAGCGAAGTCTACATAACCAGTAAGGTGAGGTTCTTTGTTCCAATCTTTCAGTAGCCCTGCCAAAAAAAAAAAAACAGTAAAATGTTATCAGAGAAAGGGTAATTTGTTAGTTTGTAGAGGCGGGGGTTGAGTGTGAAAATGTGTAATACGTTCGAGGAATAGGGTGGTTTTGCCGACGCCACGAGGGCCGTGGACGATGAGGGGTTGAGGGACGCGGTGGTGTTGAGCGTGATTATTTAAGACGGTTTCTAGTAATGGTCTTGGTATTATTTTCCATGCTTTGTTCACCATTTTTTTTTTTCTTTTTGAGTCTTTGTTGCCTCTGCTGCAGCTGCTGCTTCTTCTTCCTCGGCTGATTCTGCTGAATAAAGTTCAAGGCTCGGGGTTTTGGGTTTGGCTGCCAAAATTAGGGGTTTAGATGAGTCCCGGGTTAGCCAACTAATGGGGAGAAAGTGGCTCGACACGGGCTCAGTTTATTGCCGCAAGACTGACCCGTCCATGTCATCTGTTCCGTGTTGTTTTTGTTTGGTAGTTTAAATGCGCAATGCAACGATTGCAAATTGTTCTAGTTCAACACCGTCCATAAATGACGCATCTCACATCTTTTGAATAGTTTTCTTTTCTTCTTCTTTTTTTTTTCAAATAAACCCCAACAGAGGTATAATAAATTAAATAACAAAAAAAAGATAACGAGTTTATTTCATAATGACGAAGTCAAATGAAATCTTATAAATATTTCATAGTAAATCATAAGGAGATTAATAAAATCATTATTTGGGCATTTCCCAAGAATCATCAAGCAGAAATTTTTTTATTTTTATTACAGAAGAATTTTACCATAAGAAATGGAACAAACTCAAATCAATGTTGGTTAAAGTGTCAGCAAAACCATTACCCTCTTTGTATATATGAGAACAATAAAATACATAAATTTTATCATAGTTAAGCAATTCAGCCATAGTGTGGAGTTGCCTATGATGAGAAAATTTGTCAATTTCTCTCTCATACATCTCACATGTGACTAATGTCTTGCCTTGTGATTTTGCATCATATTTGGAGGAATAGAAATAAGGCAAAGTTTTAAAATAATTGCCCTTCAATTGCACATATTAATCATCAGTGTTTGAGTTATATCTTTCACTTGAGTAAGTTATATCTGGGCTTTCTAAGTCTTTCTAACCCCCTTTTTTTTCTCTATTTATAACTTACTTTGCTTGAGCAATCCTCTCCGCACTTCTTCAAAAGTTTTTTCAATTTAATGGCACCCTCCGACCTTCACTTGAGTTAAAGTTGATACTAATAGCCTCTCTAAATAAAATTTGAGTCCAATCACAAGGCAAGACATCATATATGTTTTTACTTACCTATGAGCTAGATACAATCTCAAGTGAGACGTGTATATTATATTCGCCTATATTTTTGTTGCAATTTACAAAATATACCAGTAGTTATATATATTAAAAAAAGTAAACTTAAAATATATTATACATATGCATCTTTTCACTTTATTATATAAAAAAAATAGCATTCCAAGAAACATTTTGGGCATTTTAGCATGAATATCATAACATTCGCGCAACAAACCTTGCATAAAACTTTGGTTGTTAAAATTCACATTTATCACACCACGTGTTGGTGTTGTGCTAACGGGCCACTCTCTTTCATTGATTGAGAAGGCAATCAAGTCTGCGAGCAATATTGGAAATTAATTTGAAATGGACAGAATTAGGTTTTTGGGCCAGGACCGCTACATTGTAATTGGGTCCAGACAAGGATTATTCCGATTAATGGTTTTTTTTTTTTTTGATGTAGAGTAATGGTTTTTGATCCCTATGATTTCCCCCATCAGACTCTGTTTTTCAATTAATTTCATTTATTTTCATAATTACTCTTGTTAAAAAAATAATTAAAAGAAGAAGTAAATACATTTTCGAAAAACCTTATCCATTTTCCACCACCAGCATTATTACCACTTCAAGCCACTGTACCACCAGCCCTTAGTCCCCTAATAACAAGTTCCCAACAATCACCTACCAAAACTCATCATTTATTTGAATTAATTATAGCAAGATTGATATGATAATATCAAGATCAAGCTTTCGAATGAAAAGAGGCAAAGAATAATTTCAGTATACAATCAAGAAATTATAAATTAATTGGAGTGAATGATAAATAATGAAAATGGACCAGTAATAAAGTGGTTGAGATTAAAATGAAGATAAAGAATGGTGGCTTGAGGTGGTAACAATGATGGTGTAAGGTAGCTAGGGATTTTGGAATTATTTTTATTTTTAGTTAAATTTTTATATTATAATGAGGATAATTTTAGAAATAAATAGAGTTAATTGAATTGTGGGGGCTTATGAGTGAAATGACACCCCCTCTAAATTCTAAAACGCTTAAATAAGTTATTTTCAATAATTTTTTTTAGACCCATCCCATTTATATGTGTGTATTTAAATTTAAATTTTAATTGAAATTATTTTTTAATAAACTTTGAAGAATTTAGAATTATGGAAATAGAAATGATGTAATAAGAATAAAAATAATTTAAGATTTTAGGACTTCTATGCATTTTGTAAATAGAAACTTAAAAGATACTCTTTCAAAGTAAAATTTAATTATAAGATGATTGATTTTAATTTATAGGTTAGTAATTTTATAAATTAAAATATTTATTATTATTATTATTATTATTATTATTATTATTCCACGTTATCAATTCGGGAAGGTGGGAATTGTATTTATTTTGTAGATGTGCTGGATTCTATCCTAATAAATCCAATAGTTTCAGTTCCTATCCACTTGCTAGAGGAACTTTCATTGAAATGTTTGTCAACTGTAATCTTTCTTCACTATTACTCATACTAGAATTTAGATGTCAACAAAACTTTCAAAAGTTATATTTACATATAAACAAAGCAAACGAATTCGATCTGATAGAACGAGTGCTCTCTTTGTGCTTTGCTCTCGATAATTGTATCTAATAACGACTAATCACCTATTTGATGTTTTATTTTTAAAAATTAAGATGAAAAAGCTCAAAAAGTTTAAGGGTTCATTTCTTTTCATGGGAAGTCTCTGAAGATCTCTGAATGAAAAATTAATTTTTTTTCTCACAAATATTCTAATTAAATATAATTACTTCCTATTATATACCAACAAAAATCTAATCCCTTCAAATTTTGACCCAACTAAAACGATAATTTTTTTTAATTAACTAAGATATAATGTACATTTAATTTCTCCTAGTCTCAACTTTTACGTGGTCTAATGATAATTAAATAACTAACATACGTTCAATTTCAATTTCGTGCAAATTCATTTATTATTTTCATAACAAATTTTTCTGTACAAATATTATGTTAAATTCTTGGTTGGACCAAGGCTATCTGTTGTCAAAGTAAAATTTTTATTATATAGATTTATCCATATATCAAATGCAGAAATGCTTATCTTACAAATATTTTTAATATATAAATAGTACTCATATACTATATAAAACCATGAATATATACTTCTAAATATACACAACAGTTTCAGTGATGTTAAGTGTGAAAATACTAAATTTAAAATGTTTTGAATTTATAAAAAAAAGAAAAATATCATTTACAGTCAGACATCGACAAATGCATTCAAACCCTAACTTGTAATATACTAATATATTTTTTTATATTCTTGAATTTTTATCGTTTATATATATTTTGAGGAAATACTACACATAAACAAAGCTTGAGATAAAAGATACTCTAAATTGATATCTTTTTGAGTCCACAAAATGATCACATTCAATAATCAAAGAACACAACCGATTCTGTGTAGTATGCCATAATACATTGTTTTTTACTTTGTAATTTATTGATATTTGACTTCTTGTATATTATATATACGAATTGAAACCTCAAATGCGGAATGATTTTAATAATAATTTTGTTTTATAAAAAAAGCTCAGTTTCATTGACTAGAAATAAGCTGCGTAAGAAAGTGTACGACTAATTTATTCATGGGAACGGATGGAAACGGAGAGACGGATCGGCATTCGGCAGCCGTGATAAACAATTCTTTAGCCAGACATTCGGCCAAAAAAAAAAAAAAATGATCAAATAGAAAATGACGTGGCATAAGTCCGTGTAAAGTGAAACAAGCTGACAAGCAGGAGGCTGGAGCTACGAGCCAAAACAAGACGCCTTTACCTTTCACGAGTCTTCATTAGTCATTAGGCATTTTGCTCCTTGGTTCTTGGCTCTTGCTCTGAAACCAAACTCTCTTTACTCTTTCCCTTTGATACCTTCGCTTTTCCTTTCCCTGTAAGTAACCCCCGTCCTTCTTCACTCACATGCACGCTCACAGTCGTTCCAAATCCAACCCTGCCTCTAATTCCTTTCCGTCGTGATAATTTACCCGGCCCGGTTCGACCCGACCCGAGCCCGACAAATGCATCCTCCTCCTCCTCCTCCTCCCCCCCAAGCCGCCGAAAACGACGCCGTCGCCCCGCTACAACCACTGCTCGACCTAATAACCAACATCTTATCTCTCCTCCTATTGTCTTCACTTACCGTCCGGTCGTTCGTCGGACGGTGGCAAATCCTCCGGACGAAACTCGTCTCCCTCCAGTCCTCCCTCTCTTCAATCTCGGACTCCCCTCACTGGAGCGAGAATCCTCTCCTCCACACCCTCCTCCCTTCGCTCCTCTCAACTCTCCAGCGCCTCAAGGCGCTCTCCGACCAATGCACCCTCTCCTCCTTCACCGGCGGCAAGCTGCTGATGCAGAGCGACCTCGACATTGCCCACACTTCGCTCTCTAATCACCTCCACGATCTCGATTTGCTCCTCAGATCCGGCGTCCTCCACCAGTCGAACGCTATCGTCTTGTCACAGCCCGGCCCCGGCTCTCTCAAACAAGATTTGGTCCTTTTCATTAAGGACATCTTCACGAGACTACAAATTGGCGGAGTCGAGTTCAAGAAGAAAGCTTTGGAGTCGTTGCTACAGTTATTGAAAGACGACGACAAGTCGGCCGCCGTGGTTGCTAAGGAAGGAAACGTTGGTTACTTAATTAGCTTACTCGATTTCCACCACCAGAGTTCAATTCGTGAGCAAGCCGTTTTGGCGTTATCTATCGTCGTTTCGGCTAACGATGAGTCAAGAACGATTGTTTTCGAAGAAGGCGGCTTGGGCCCTTTGTTAAGAATCCTCGAAACCGGCTCTATGCCGTTGAAAGAAAAAGCGGCGATTGCTGTTGAGGCTATAACTACTGATCCGGAAAACGCGTGGGCGATTTCTGCATACGGCGGCGTTTCGGTTTTAATCGAAGCGTTCCGATCTGGTACGGCTTTAACTCAGTCGCATGCGGTGGGTGCGATTAGAAACATCGCGGCCGTGGAGGATATTAAAGCGGCGTTGGCCGAGGAAGGGGCTGTGCCGGTTCTGGTTCAGTCACTGACTTCAAGTTCGAATCTTGCCCAAGAGAACGCGGCTGATTGTATAGCGACACTAGCCGCTTCCGGTGAGTACTTCCGTCTTTTGATTATTCAAGAACGAGGGTTACAAAGATTAATGCATTTGATTCAAGATTCAACTTCAAGTATAGTTACGGTGGAAAACGCTTTGCTTGCAATTAGTTCACTTTCTTTATCAGATTCCGCGGCCAGAGTATTGTCGTCGTCCACTTCGTTCATAATCCAGCTCGGAGAATTTATCAAAAAGGGGAATGCGCTTCTACAGCAAGTATCGTCCTCTCTGTTGGGTAACCTATCGATCAGTGATGGTAACAAGCGAGCTGTTGCAAGTTGTATGGGCTCTTTGATAAAGTTAATGGAATGTCCGAAGCCAGTGGGGCTACAAGAGGCGGCCACTGACGCGGTGCTTTCCTTATTGAGTGTTCGATCGAATAGGAAGGAGCTGGTGAGGGAAGAGAAGAGTGTGATGAGGTTGATGCAAATGTTGGATCCTAAGAATGAGGCCGTGGACAAGAAGTTTCCGGTGATGGTGACGGCGACCGTGTTGGGTGGAGGAAGTAACGGGTGTAGAAAGAGGCTGGTGGCTGCCGGAGCTTATCAGCATTTGCAGAAGCTGGCGGAAATGGAGGTGCCGGGAGCAAAGAAAGTGTTGCAGAGACTCGCCGGGAATCGGCTCAAGAACATTTTCAGCCGGACTTGGAGGGAATAATCGCAAAACACTAACTAACACCCGCCAAACAGAGGTACGATTATTTTTTCAGGGGTAGAAACGGCATTTAATATTTTTCGGGCTTTATTGGTTATAATTTGCCTCTATTTTAGCGCCTTCTTACTCTCAAATGACTCTGCTGCCCCTAAAATTTGCCCTTTTGCCACATTAGGCCATTGACAAAAATTTGCCTCATTTAGAATTCATCTAGCAATCTTAGAAATATTATTTCTCCTTGAAGTAACGAATAATGATTATAGTTAGACCATGAGCCCTGAACTTTTTGTACACTATGATCCGATTACAAGGACCCATTTAGCCATGCTTAACTAAGCGGGGTTAATACTTAATTGTAGTGGCTTACTGATCTGATGTGCTTGCATGTACCGAATAAATTGGGATATCTGTTCTCTTCCACTTTAGTCTAACACCGTCCATTGACATTTATGATGTCAACTGTTGCCCCGTGAGCTTTTGTCTTTATAAAATGTAGACTAGACCAGCAACTAGTCAACACGTGAGTCGTGGCACACATTATTTTTATTTATATATCATTTTTCTGATAATTAAATAGTGTTATAATGCACAGGAGGACCCTGTTCCGTTCGGATTCTCTAACCGTCAAAAGTATGGGCAGAGCAACTACCTCGCTGGACAAAGCCACAAAACAAACACACTTCGTATACTTTTTAACTTTCATTTTCTCTGTTTATTTTCGTAAAGTTACATTATATAATTTTTTTTTTAAAAAAATTAATTATCTTAATATAATATTTTAACAAAGGCATGGATGCGGTTTTAAGGGAGTATCCTCGTTTTGCTTTTTCCTTTTATCTTTTTTAATGGGAAAACTGATTTCACTCATGAAGCTGAGCTGTGTAAGAGAAAGAGGTGATTGATGATGAATGATTGTAATTTCTTTTTAATTTATTTTCCTTCAAACGAACTTTGTTTGATAATGTAAATTCTACTAGCGATGGATCTAGTTGTAGAAAGAGTGCAACTTTATTTGTATTTGTTTTTACTCCAACAGTATGGATGATGTTGATGATGATATGTTATTGATTGATCCTCATTTTGTCTGGTTTTTCTTGGCCTCTTGTATGATGATTTCAATAATGATGATCATGAATGTTGATTGTGATGGACCTGGCTGATCTACAAATGGGGAGTACAATAATGTATGATGTGCAACCCACCCTACGAATGCCCAGTTCTTTAGGAGCTAGTCGATTTCCTTTGTCGATTTCCTCTTTTCCAAGTTGGTAATTGAAATCAATGGCAATGATTCTAGTCTTTAGTTTTCCATGTAGCGGTGTGGCATCTCATCAGATTTTGGTCATGGTCAGTGGGTCCATTTATTGATGAACAAAATGAAAATTCTAGCTCAAGCCTGTATGTCTGCGCGTGGTATATGGGCTGTAAGCAATATGTTATGTAATTTGAGGGCATTGAATATTTGACCGGCGGATGCCTTGACTTGGACCGCGAGGACTAATCTATTGATCCGACGGTGGCGATTTCATCGGGCGGCGGGCCCTTACGGCGGAATCTGAAAAAGCGGAAAAAGAAAAGAGAAAATAGGGAAGAGGAAGGCTCGGCGCAGATGTAGGGAAGTGAAGAATGGCCAGGGAACAAGAATTGCGGGTCCCAAGTAGAAGACGAAAGAGAGCTCACATGCCGAAGAAGTCACAATCGATTATTAAATAAATACAGAATAGAATATGAATATGAGAATGTGTGGTTTGGTGTGGACCATTTGGGTCACGAGCTCACATGCAAAATTGCTGCCTTGATTCTTGTTTGGTGCCACAGTGCACCGTATGCAAATGAACAAAAGTTTTTGACTTTTTCTGGCTGTTCATATTTGCAGTGATAGCAATGGCCGCCTTAAAAGCAACTGCATCACACAAGCTGTAAAGCTTCACGATTTCACGGTCTCCTATTCTTAATTTCCCGCCAAGATTTTAATAGTTAGCTAGCTGGCTGCCATGCCAATACCGTTGTATTCTAATCAAATGATATGATAATGAATCAATGATGTATTTGCCTTCCTTCGTTCCAATTCCTGTAGCTACTGCCAGTCCTTTTATAGAATACATGGAAATCTTGGACACATTACTCCGCAAATGGTAATGTGATATTAATGGGCTGGTGGAAGGCAGCAAATGTAAGGATAAAAAGGAGACATGTAGTTGAATGGGCCACTTCGAAAGGCCAAACGAGCTAAAGACAGCTGTGAGCCTGGAACTTAGGAATGGTAAATTGATGCATTTTAAGTTGGATATCTACAACCAATTAGATTAGATGGTATTATTTAAAATCTTTTAGATATAAATATGAATATGGATATTATTTTAAATATCCAACTAGATATTATTGGATGGATACAGATATTAGATAGATATATAAAAGTAATGATATAGCCACAAATTATTGTACAAATTTATTTTGTACAAATTGATGTGGCATGATAAAATTGGTTAAATTAAATATCTCTTGACCCACATGATTTATTTTTATTATTTTAAATTTTCATTCAATCAATAAATTAATACTTCATCAGTTTATACAAAATAAGTTTGTACAAGAGTTTGTACCTATATTATCATATTCAATCCATTTTCTATAATTTTAGATTAAAAAAGAACAATTACAAAAATGTTCTAAATAAACATATTTATTCTTAAATATATCTTCCCAACAAAATTAGGGAACAATTTAATTTTGGAAAATTTTAAAAATATATTACCAAAAAAATAACTCGTTTTTTCTCCAATAAAAATGAATGCTAGCGTCACTGTTCTATTGCCGACGGTGTGAGCATTGATGGTGATGTAAAAAGTGACCAAATAATGACGACTCTAGTATCGTTAGACTCAGAATTTCACGATCTACTTAGTCATACTAATTTTTTTGGCAAAAAGAAACTGATGGTAGGGCAAATGTTGCCCAAAAAGTGGTGGTAACATCCTGTCACCGACTAATGGCGAATTAATGAGATTCACCACCGCCTCCGTCAAACTCGTCGGAGGTTGTTGAATATAACTAAGGTGGCGGTGCTCCTCACTAGGGATGTAAATTGGTCCATACAAATTAGATATACATACATCCAATTTAATTGGATTGCATAATATCCATCCAAAATTTTCTTGGATATGGATATGAATATTTTTAAAAATATCTAATTAGATATCGGATGTATATGGATATTTAATGGATATCTAAAATCTAATTAATTTATCTATTTCAAGTTAAAAAAAATTATATTGTCAAACTAAAATAAAAAAAACAAAATCTAATTTCCTCATATATTAACTAGTAAAAAATTTAAATTTATCTTATATTAAAAACTAAAGTTTCTAAAATTGCCCTTTAATTTTTTAACTTATTTAATGCTATTACTAATTATTATTTTATTTTATTAATTTAATATTATAAATGGACCTTCACCAGACTTCGCCAGAAGGTCGCCGGACCACTGTCGGACTTCGCCGGACCACCGCCGACCTCACCGGAAGACCCTCGGACCACCGCCGACCTCGCCGAAAGACCCTCGGACCACCGCCGACCTGGGCGAAAGACCGTCGGACCACCGCTGACCACTTCGGAAGACCGCCTTACCTCGTCGGAAGGTCGCTGGACCATCGTCGGACCTCGCCGAAAGATCGACGAACCACCGTCGGACCTCACCGGAAAGTCACCGAACCTCTGCCGAAAATCTGCCACTGGCCACCGGACCGCCATTTTATATATATATATATATATATATTATTACTAATATAAATAGTTTAATACTTAAATTTGATATTGTAGTTTTAACTATTTTATATTATTATTTTTATATAATAAAAATAAAATATCCATGGATATCCATATCTATATGGATAAAATCCATATTCATGTCCAATATTAAATATTGGATATGGATATGGATATGGATATATCCATTATAGATAATTATAGATTTATATTTGGATGGATAATATCAATTCATAATTGGATATTTGCCAGCCCTACTTCTCACTGCATCACCATTAGCTAGTGATGTTTAGTTGTTGTCATTGTTTTGGGTGGTACTTCTACCGCCACCATTTATTTTTTGCCAGTGAATTCAATACCGTTGTGTAGATCATGAAATTCCGAGTTCGATGGTATTGGATTTGTCTTCATTTGTTCACTTTTTCAGTCACCCACGGCGGAACAATAACTTCAGCGATATTTGTTCTATTATTATATTTCTATTCAAAAATAATTTTATTAGTTAGTTTAAAAATATAAATTTATTAATTTTTCATATTATTTTTGAATTTGAAAACACAAAATTTAATGTTCATGGACATCCATATTTATGTGGATAAAGTCCATATCCATATTCAACATTTAAAATTGAATATGGATGTGGACATGTCTATCATGGATAATTATGGACTTGCACTTGGATGGATAATTAATATAATTGTGGACTTGCACTTGCACTTGGATCCATATTGCCATCCCTAGGTGTGCTTCCAAGTAAATTAGGACTTTTAAAGCATAGTTATTGTGAACGGGAATCACTCAGCAAGTGCATAGGTGTTTAAAGTTGTTGATGGAAAGCCTTGTTACAAAATTACTTTGTTAACTAAGTATGAACAATCATGCAATTTACAAAATTGTATACTGTGTTTCAAACATCAAGCCATGTGCTTAGCTATAATCTTGTTTTGGTTCTGCAACCACAACTGCTGTTCTTGCCACAGCAGCTTTTGATCTACAGACTCAGCAGCCACATGCTTGTCCGCTGAAATATCAAGGCAGGGCCCAAACGGATCATCTTTATTCTGAAACGTCGTTCCACCCTGGCTGGGATTCTGCGCGCTAAATGTTGGCGTTGCCTGAAATGTTGGAGCCACTGAAAATGCATCAGTGGCTGGGACTACGGCAAGGGAAGAAGATAGATCAATTGCATCTTGTAAAAATGGATTGTATTTGCTTTCCAGCATAGAATCTTTTTCGACAAAATTGTGCTCAACAGGTGCAGCTGGTAAAACTTCGGCTGGCTTTGTAGCAGTTTCAGCAAGCACAAGCTCCCAATCGTTTCTTGCTCCATTACTTGATTCAAAGGCTAAATTTTGCTCTCTTTTTTGCTGTTCATGTTCTTTCTCTCCTTCGGTAACCAAGATATCTAAAATCGTGCCTTTTGCTGATTGTTCTATTGGAAAAGACTTGTTTGATACACTTTGTGCTGTGAAATTATTGTCATTAACTTCCGATGGTTTGGACTGCTCTGAATTTGGAAAATTTTCAGCAGAGTGGCTAGGACTAGGGCATGTTCCTCCATCTGTCATGTTCACAAGTTGTTCTATCGAGGGACTAGGGCTCGTTCCTCCGCTCATTAGATCATCCAACGATGCACATTGCGAACCATGTTCAGATTCTCTCCCTATTTGCTCTGATGAATAATCCCACGTTTCACCACGATCAGAGCTTGAACCAGGATCCTTTATCGGTGTCGCGGGGAGCATCAATGCCGATCTCCCATTAGCTGCTGGGAATGAAGCTTGATCTTTCAAGAACTCTTGTAACGTTTCTATAAGCTCTTCCGATACCTTCTGCACACTTGGGTATTCAGAAGTTCTTCCAACGCCAGTGCGTTTGCACAAGTCATAAAATGAACAGAGCTCTTCAAATTGCTTTGAGGCCTTCACGCAAGCCTGGAAAGCACTAACACAATTATGATATTGTAAATGAAAGAAGCTGTCCAACAAAAGCGCCAATGCATCCGAAATATCCCTGTAAAGATCAAAACTTTCTTGCACAATATCGTACAGACAGACTTGAACCAAACTGTTGTTCTTGGCTGCACCTGTTGGTTTTGAACCAATTGCTCTGTCAAGCAATCTTTGCCAATTTGGTATTCTATCAAGCAGCATTATAGGTTTCATTTCACAAACGGGCGCGTAACTTCGCCCTGTTCTTCCATTTCTTCTCCCCCGATTTAAGAATTTTTTGTGAAGTTTCCCTGTAATGAAACAATCTAAACGTTCGTCCAGATACAAAGCAAAAGTCCTCACAAACGCGGTGTAATCCCATGGGCTCGAGTTCGAATCGTCTCTAAAATTTGAAAGATTTAGAATCTTTTGACCCCTTTTCATAGCATGAGCAACTTCCCTAGGAAAATAAGGATCCCCATCTTGAAAAATTCTAAGAATAAGCATAAGGGACTTGAGTGCAACAATCCAATTCCTCGTCTTGCCAATTCTTTTGGAAATAACTTGCGCACAAGCCACCGCATACACTTTGCTAGATGCAATCAATTGAAGAATTTCATCCACGTACCGTTCATCAAGAGGTGCTTCGTCGTGTCTCGTGGCCTTAAGGATTAGAACCTCAACGTTTGATGCATTGGCGTTTGAAACCTTTGCAAGGCTAATGCTCGTTTGATCTTTCACTGCCCCAATTGCCTTCTTTAGCTTGCTTGGCATTTTTACTTTCACCTTTCTCTGGGTTTTATTTTGTATTTTTCTTCTTTTGATTGAAAATGGAGGGGATTTTTTAATTTTCCTAGGAAAAATTTTAGAGTTAAGAGTAAGAATGTTTTGATTATCTGAAAGGTGAGTAAGTAAGAATGTTTAATTACAACAAAAAATCTAAGTTGGTGGTTTTAGACGAGTGATTTGTAATTAAAGCCATGAGAATCTCTTACCCTTGTTAGAAGAGACGAAGGAATCGTTAATGTCGTTGACCAAGTCAATTAGTTCGTTGAGATGTGATTGATTCCCGCATGATCTGGTTAGCGTCCTCAGCTGCTCTTTTGGCGCGTGGTTCTTTGAAACCGAACAAAGACTCGGAAGTCAACTCATGATTTGTAACGAATCTTGGTATGTGAACGATACAATTGCAACCGTTGGATCTGTTGATTTTTCTCTAAAAGTCAATTTCATTATTCTGTACTGCAATTGACGATGAGAGACTCGCCCCGCTCGAGAAATGGACCAGCTTCCGACTACAATCAGCGTAAAAGGCCCAGCCCACAAAATTCCCATGAATTGTCACCCTGTGGCCTACCTACATCAGTTCTAGGTCCAATTGATACTTATCGCTTGGATTAAAGAATAGGAGTACCAACATTCTCTTCTGATTTTATGATTTACTTGACCAAATAAATAATAATAACAAAATAATGAGAAGTTGATTTTGACTTTTGAGATCAATAATTTATTCGTTTTACAAGATATTTAGAAGCCCTGAAGAGAATCTAATATTTGCAATTTGAATGACAATGACTACGTTTAACTTAAATAGATTTCGATTTTACCATTAGAGTACTTGCTTTGTCAATTTATTTCGTTCCAGTTGTAAATACATACACTACAAACCCTACACGATAGGGATGGTAAAATTCTCTATGGGTTTGGGCTCCGCCCCAAATGAGGTGAATTTTAAATAATTTTTAGGAAATGGGGTGGGGAATAGGGAAAAATAATTCCCAAATTCATAATGGGTTGGGGTTTGGTTTTGTACTCTTCACTCCACCCCACCCCCATTTCTATTATATATAAATATTTTTTTTATTTTTTTTAATAATTTTTGTTTCATTAGTTATAATGTTAGTTAATAAATTTTCTTTTTCTTTTTATTTTTACTTGACATAAATGAGATATAACTAAAAGAAAACCATACAATATAATTTTTATTCAACCTAAAACATTGTTATTTTTTATTTTTTCTCCTAAGATACTGTTTTCTTCAAACACTTTTAAATTTTGATATCCTTTCAAGATATTATTTCAAACATTTGGAGATTTTTTTAAAATAATTAAATACTTTATAATATAGTAATGATTTTATTTTTTAATTTTTAAGTTATTAAAATCATGTAGATCTACTATAAAATAAACAAATGGACAATGGGGTGGGGATGGGAAAATCATTCCATCCTCACCCAATTAAATTTATTGACGAATGAGGTGAAGAATAGAGGAAAAATTTTTAATGGGGTGGGGAATGGGGTAGGCCTGCCCACCCCCACCCCACCCTATTGCCATCCCTACTACACAATCCAATGCATGCATAAATAGACACAAGGTAACTTTAATTTCTTTTACTAAATCGGCCTAACAAACTAGACCATTTTCAATTAGGCTTAATCAGAAGAACATTAAGAGATATGTGCAATTTTGATATGAGTTTCTACTGTAACAAAATGAAATTACCTTGTTTCTTGTACACACTTCGTGGGATCGTCCACCATATGTAAAAAGTTATTTAAAAATACCTAGAGCTATTTTAAGTATCATTTTATAACTTAAATCTTTTGGTAAGATACTGTTAGAATTAGGGTTGGACAAATAACCCGACTCGACCCCAAAAAAATCAGATTAGGATTGGATCAAGTTATTAACCTAACCCGATCGAATTTAATTTAGCCAACCTAATCGGATCGTCATTGGATCGGGTTTCACCCAATCGGATTCGAAAATCCAATCGAATTTGGCTATTGAAAAAAAAAGAAAATAAAATCAAAACACACACACATAATGGGTGAAACATGCACACACTGACACATCCTCAAACAAACTAACACACCCACGCACGCACAAAAAATCACACAGCCTTTATCACACTTCACAGCTCACGCTTCACTCTTTTCTTTGGTTATTCTCCATTTTTCACTCTTCAATCTTCAAAGCCTTGCTTTCTTCTTTTTCAGTCTTTACTCTCCAATTTTCACAAATCAAGTTTCTCACACAATTGGGTTTCACAGATGGGGTTTCAGTCATAAAAGCAAATCGATGCTGACGGAAAGACGTAGCGTAACAACCGACGATCATTTGCAGACACAACCACCGGATCTGTGGCTCCATCCATCACCAAGTTTCTCACCTCTAAGCTCCACTCCAACCCAGCAACCCCGACTTCTCCAACCTGGCAACTCGAGCCTTGTGTTTTGAAATTTTGATGGTATTTCTTGATGTTGTGATTATTATCATATATAAATTGTAAAATTTTAATGTTCACCGGCTAATGATAAAGAAAACCAGTGGTAAAGAAAGCTGTAATGTATTAATTTTTTTTCCAATGATGGGCATAAAATTTTCATTTTCCAATCCAAACCGTTTGTAATCCGAATTCGATCCGAACTGAATTCAACCTGATCTAATCTGATCTGAATATATATTCGGATCAAGTTACAAGTTCAGATTGAATTTAGATAGATTTCTGCCTAACCTGACCAACCCGAAATCCGGTTGGGTCGAGCTGAACCCGATCTGAATCCGATTTTGCCCAGCCCTAGTTAGAATAATAAATCTTTTGCTAAAAACTATCATTTATAATACATGAGCATTCATATTGTATCACGAAAAATCAATAACAAAATATGCAAAAGCGTACCTAAATCCATAGTACTTAATCACTTTCTGCAGTCGTGTGGTTGACCTTCTAGATTTACACGTTCTCCTAGAAAATCTTTTAACTTTCTATGTGCTCTCTCTTTAATGATGAGATGTCAGAAAAAATAGTACAATAGGTGTGACCTAGGGACTGCGATCACTCATATAGACAACTTTTCCTATTATCTTAGGCTATTTCTATTTTAGCCAATCATAGAAATAGAAATTACCCTTAGGTCTCTACACATTAAAGGCTCACACCGTATTATAGACATTAATGTCCAAATTATCGAAAACCTTAACAGATAATTTTTAATTGGGCTTATCCTCATATGATAGTTCACAATATATAATTATTCACATATAAGTCCAATGTTAGATTAAAGATCCAAAAATGCTAACTTAAAAGTCCAATAATCTCCTACTTGGGCAATATGTATAACTTTAAAATTATGTTTTGCAAAAATAATCGTATAAGCTCAACCTTACTATTATTACCAAAATGTATCTATAACCAATTGGGTGTATCAATCATACCAACATAAGATCAAAGCGGCCTTCATTACAATTATCGTAACTCGACCTATCAATGGTCACTATGCCACTACAACTGAATGACATGGATCATGATGTGGCTGTGTAGCATGGAAATTTTATGCAATATGATCATAATATACCTATTTCTAACTATTTCACCTTAAATCTTAGTGAGATCAAACCATACTAAAATCATAGTGTGAACAAACTTAAACTTTATCTATACAGAAAATAATCTGAAATATCCATAAACTGAAGTAATTGAAAATGTCTATAATATAGAACATCTAAAATCACAAACTCCCACTAAAACTAAATATCCTTTAAAGATGTGATTTGTTAAGTTTGCAAACCATATTTTTTTTGGTTTTTTCCTGATATAGTTTTCTAGTTGCACCATATATATTGTCTCATCAATGTCTCTATTGAAAACACTATTTTCACATCCATATGATGTAACTCTGGATTGAAATGTGCTATTAATGCCATTAGAATCTTGAAAGAGTCTTTTAAAGATATTAAAGAGAAAGTCTCTTTATAGTTAATGTATTCTTTCTGTATAAAACCTTTTTCGACAAGATGAGTATTATACCTCTCCACATTGCCTTTCAAATACCTTTTGGTCTAAAATATCTAATTGCAGCTAATAAGTTTCGCACTTTTTGGCAATGTGATAAGGTCCCATATGTCATTGTTCTTCATAGAGAAATCTCCTCTCTAGTGGATCTCTTTAATGGCATAAGTTCTTAACGTGGTAGAGTTTGTTCTCCTAGAACAATTTCTTTTATAGAGGGTTCTTCAATTATGTCTTGATTTATTGTGTCTTGAACAAGATCAGGAATGAGAACTTGATCAATGCTAATAACACTTGTAAGAACATCAACATATTCCTCTTCAAAGACAAAGTCCATAGTCATGTCCCCCCCTCCCGGAAATCGATATTATTAAAGAACTGAGCATTTTGTGACTCGAAAATTGACTTAGTCATGAGATCATAAAACTTGTACCTATAGATCTTTTAGAGTATCCAATAAAATAACAACTCACGGTACTTAAATTTAATTTCTTTTCATTAAGCTTATAAGGCCATGTCTCAATTGGACATCTCAAAATATGCAAGTGTTCTAAACTAGGTTTTTTGTCCGTCCAAAGCTCGTAAAAGATTTTGATAGTCGTTTTAATTAAAATCTTATTCAGGATATATGTTGTAGTCTTAAGTGCTTCTTTCCATTGTGATTTGTATAAGATAGAATAACAAATTATATTTTTTACCATGTTTTTAAGAGTCATGTCTCGTCTTTTAGCAATGCCATTCATAGGCATAGTGTGCCATAAGACGATACCACATTCCTCTAGGAACTTAACAAACAGTCCTGCACATTGTTCACTTGAATAATTATATCTACCATAATATTTACCACCACAATCAGATCTGATGCTTTTGATTTTTTTGTCAAGTTGGTTCTCAACTTTTACTTAAAATTTTTTTAATATATCCAAGGATTGTAATTTTTCATGAAGGAGATATATATAGTCATATCTAGAAAAATTGTTTATGAACGTCATAAAATATTGTTGACATTTCAAGCAGCTACAGGGAATAGCCTATGAATGTCTGTTTGTATGAGTTCTAAGACATCCAAAGTCCCGTTGGTTTCAAATCTTCTTTTATTGGTTGTTCCCCATTGATATAGTTACCATAAAATCAAAATTTGTAAAATTTAAGAGATCGAGAATTTCGTTTGACAAAATCTCTTTATTTTCGGTCTGGAGATATAATTCAATCTCTTGTGCTATAATGCGGGTGAATTCTCATTGCTTAATTTTCTCTTTAAACCTCGCGTACTTAATTGTAAGGATTCATTAAATAAAACAATTGTATCAAGCATGTAAAAATTATCATCGCCTGACAAAGAACCGGAACCAACTAATCTTGAATTATAAAAAAAATTAAATTTTTGATTCCTAAATGAACAAGAAAAGCCAAACTTGTCCAATGCGTAAATAAAAATCAAATTTCATCTAAAAGACCAAACAATAAATGTTTAAGGAAGATACGAAAAAAATTCGATCTTTAATAATAATCTCAATTTTCCAATTGCTTCCACTTCAACCTTCTTGTCTTCAACCTTCTTGTCATCGCCCATATAGATATATCTTTCACCATCATTTGGCATTCGGCAATTTAAGCAGCCTTGAATAGACACACTTAGGTGAGTTGTTGCACTAGAATGTATCTAGCACGTGTGTGTAGGTACCGAAGTTAAATTAACCTTAGAATAAACCAAACTATGCCGTTTAGCTCTACAAAAGAAAAAAAAACTAGTATATTTCAGATTATCTGATTCCTTTTGTTGTTTCTTTTGAGAGCTGTATTTGCGGCTTCTTTATCCTTATTCTTTTTCTTGCTGTTGTCTTTGCCTTTAGAGGTAAATGTCAGGTAAGCACTTTCTGCTTTATCTTTCTTAAACTTATCATCTTCCTGAACACAGTATGATATAAGCTCATTTAGAGACCATGTCTTTTTCT
This sequence comes from Atalantia buxifolia, assembly GCA_030444775.1. NCBI lineage: Eukaryota > Viridiplantae > Streptophyta > Magnoliopsida > Sapindales > Rutaceae > Atalantia > Atalantia buxifolia. Next base: position 12,977,186 of record CM059832.1, read on the forward strand.
AATAGTTATAGCTCACTTTAAACTAATTAAAATGTGTTGGCAAGGATATTAAACCAAACGCACTAGCAAGTTCTCAGAAGGTTTTAGCTTAAGTGCTCTTAGCTTAAAAGCAAGATAAGACATTTTCACGAAGACTCCCTGATATTGCCTTTACCCATATACCTCATTGAAATTAGGCTTGTTAAGAGCGTACTAATTTTAGCCTTTTTGTTCTTGACAAATCTCGATTCAATTTTTGCAAAGAACTCCTCAGTTGTAATTTTTTTTTTCAAATATTGTGCCCCTGAATGCTTCTGGAATGGCCTTCTTTATGATCATGATACATATGCAATTTAATCTCTCTTACCTTTCTATTTTCCTTTTATGATCAAGGGTACTTTCACCCGTAAGAGGCGGGGAAGAATCAACCCTTATTGCAAGCTTGAGATCCATGACTATGAGAATTATCAAGAGGTTGTGTTTGCTATGACTTGAAATTAAAATCATTTAGCGACAGAGACAACTAAATAGAGAACCACAAACAAATAAAATAAGCTCATATAAGTCTCAAAATAAAATCAAATAAAGGCAAATCTCATCTCAAGATACCAGACACTCTATTATTTTTTCATCTTTGGACAAAATATTAACTTGTAAGTGATATTTTGTTGTATTAATCAAACATTGATAGTAAGAACATATCAAACAATAAAATCTTACTTTGGACGATTTATTATTCACATGTAAAATCAGATAATCATCGTGCGTTTATTTACTACATATTGTAAGTGATAATCATCAAATAAAGGCAAACCTCATCTCAAGATACCTAACACTCCATTAGTTTTTCATCTTTGGACAAAATATCAACTTATAAGTGATATTTTGTTGTATTAATCAAACATTGATAATAAGAACATATCAAGTAATAAAATCTTACTTTGGGCGATTTATTATTCACATGTAAAACTGGATAATCATTATGCGTTTATTTACTATAAGTGCACATGCAATTTTTTTGAATATAGACCTTTCTTTGGGTCGATTGATATCCACAAAAATTACATACATACAACCATTTATATTTCAAAGTAAATTAATTGCCATAAGAGAGGTTACTTTAATGACATATTGCTTCAAATATATGTATAAACATATCAATATTTGAATTTAAAATTGCACTAAAAAATTACCTTCAAAATTTAAAAAATTAAAAAGTTAGGTCAAAGTCTAGCCAACAATCAACAATCAACAATTGAACAAGTCAGGGCTGGACTGGTTTAGGTTAATCGGAACCGGATCCTAATCCAGCCTCTCTCTCAAATTGTTTAGGGTTAAACCCTAAACTAACCCTAATCCTAACTTTTTTTTTAAATCATGTGGTAGCCATGGTTGCTCTTTTCCTCATACGGTGGCCATAGAGCCGATCATCATAATCTGTTGCGGCCCTTTTTTCTTTTTTATACAGTGGCGATGGCCACCCCCTTCAGCCACACTCTTTTTCTCCTGTGTGGCTTAGACAAACTAAGCCGGCATTTGTGATGCCAATAGTGGCAAAGGTTGTGCCAGCGTGAATCCTTAAAAACCCGAATTTCAAATTTTTGAAAAAGATGAATGTTTATTTTTTTATCGATTGTTAAAAAAAAACCATAATTTTTTCTCAAATTCAATGATACTAAATTCGAGAAAACCAAAACTTCATTCATTAATAAAAACAAATTTGAATTTTAGTGATTTAATATGAAAAGTCTCAGATACCACTTGTCAGAACAATAAATCCTTTAGTAAGAACCATCACTTATAATTCAGGGACATTCATTTTATATTACCAAGAAGTAATTACAAAATATGCAAAAGCATATCTGAATCCATAACGCTTAATTGCTCTATGAAGTCGTGTGGTTGGCCTTTCAAATCTACACGTTCTCCTAAAGAATCTTTTAATTTTCTCTATGCTCTCTCTTACATGATGGGATCTAAGAAAGAATAGAATAATACGTGTGACCTGGGGATCATGAACACTTATGTAGACAACTTTTTCTATTGTCTTTAGACATTCTTATTTTAACCCATCATAGAAATAGAAATTATCTTAAGTCTTTACACATTAAAACCCAAATTATTGAAAACCTTAATAGATTACTTTTATTGGGTTTATCCTTATATGATAGTTGGCAACACATAATTATCACATATAAGCCCAACATTGAATTACTGATCCAACAATGTTAGATTAAAAAATCCAACGTATACTTTTGTAACTTTTTTTTCCAATTAAACTTTTTTTAGATTTAAGTAAAGTATATACATGTGATTAATACCATATTGAATTTGAATCTTAAAGCAATTAGTAATTATACAATTTTATAAATAGACATGTGACATAAAATTTTGTACGTTTTGAAGACAAGGATTAGCAACATTTGACACCACTCATGTTGTGATAATTTTATGTTACAAAGAATCACCGTTTGTAAGTGATATAAGACAAATCATTTAGTATGTAAAAATACACTAGATAAGTTTCTAGAAAGGGCTAGAGGGGTTACAAATAGTCCCACTTAAATTTCAGACTTCTTCGACAGTGTTTATAGCCTTTGTGACATAACCTTCTTAGTACAATTAAGCTTACTAACAAGTCTCTTACACACTTACCACAAGTTTATAACAATAAATTGAAACAACAAAGATATAAGATAAAGTACAACAATATGTAATAAGACAAAAAAATAAATCAAAGGCCTATAAAATACAATATCCTTAAAATAATTTTGCCACGTTCTCAATGGTGCTTAAATTATATTGAAGTATGTCTCCCATGATACAACAGGTTCAAATAGTTTTTGCAGCACAACCTTACTATTCCAACAAATTTCAAACAAATGTTTGAACTCTAAAGGTAGAGAGTATTTATTTACAAGAGAGGAGTAGAAAATCCTTTGGATCGGTGTGTTTTGCAAACAAATTAGAAGCCAATTTATAGAATTCGTGGAGGGCAAATTTGGTCTAGAAAAATATGCACTAACTTTTTGAATTTAAAATTCTAGTTTAATTTTTTGAAATTTAAATCTATAACAATAGTAGTTATTTGTAATCTTTAATCACTTGTAATAGCCTTTTAATTCTTACTAGCATGCTTAGTTAGCTCCTGTAACTACAACTACTAGAGCATCTAATTGCTTTAACAATTACATTATATTTTAATTTCAGTGTACTACAAAAAGAAAATGACAAAACAAACTAAGACTTATTGGCTCAAATTTGGATGGCTTTCATGTAAGGAGGATGCGCGAGCGCACATGAGCAAAACCAAAAAAACCAAATTATTCTATGATTTGCAACCCCCTGCGTGGCTATCAAGCGAAATTGATCCATGATTTTCATGCCTTTGTGCTTAAGAGAGCCTTTATCTTTACACCTTACCATCTATCACATACATAAGTATAGATAAAACCTTTAGTTCTTAGTTATTTTTTCAATGTGAGATTTGCCAGTTTTCTCTTTATTTTTCTAAACTAATGGATGCTTTTTAAGATCTAATTTCTCATTCATCTATGCATTAATTTGAGTGTTAAATAATTCTTTTCAAAGAGCTCACAGTAGAGATCCCAAATCATCTATATAATTATATTTTTCTAACATTTATCTTGCTCAACATCGACCTCAAAATAACCATTTTATAGATTTTTCCTAAGATTTTCTCCGGTGATTTTATTGATTGTAAATGGGGACGTTGGATTTAAGGATGGCAAAATATGGATCGAAATTTGGATTTAGGTGCATCCGGATAAGATCCGCATTGATATTTTCATATTTGGATCCACATCTAGATCTGTAAAAAAATCTGCTGATCCAGATGTAAGTAATATCTGCACAGATTGCAGGCATATATTTTGAATATCTGAATTTGTAAAAATTAAAATTCAATAATTTAAAATATAATTTAAAAATTCAACAATTAACATAATAATATCAAATAAAATCCATTCATAATCTAACAATTAACAGATCAAACATGAATAATATACAACAACAATATAAATCCATAAATAAAAATACCACAACATAAATCAAACATAAAAAATAATAAAAATTTTGAAATTGAAAGGGTTAAATATAGTTACTACTATCCATCGGCAAACATGATATCAAAGACAAGTATACAAATGGTCAAATATCGACCATCGTGAGTTAACAAAATCCAAAAAGAAAAAGAAGAATCATAAAATTGCAACAAATTTAAATAGCTATACATTCAATTTCAAAGCATAAATGACATTGGATAATTTTTAGAGACCTCCCTTAAGGTTTGGCGTATTAAAAGAAAGAATGTATTCACGTAATTACAAGCACTTCCCTTGTTGTTAGTATCCAGTTAGGTATGGCATCAGTATATAAGGGTAAATGTGTAAAAGCATATTTAAAATTCAAAAGAATTCAAAAGTGAAGCTTTGTGTTTCTTGATGTTTGGGAAATATGTGGGAGTTCACTCAATTAACTAGTGCTCTGTAATAACCATTGGACAAAAGCGAACAAAAATTTTCACGAAAAGAATATTGCACTTAGCTTTTTCTTTTATGTAAGCAAGACCCCAACACCATTTTCATGTTTCTGTAGCTGTAAAGAAGAAGCTTCATTTGGCCAAAGCTTTATTAAGATTAAAAATAATTTTAGCACTAATAGTGAACGAGATAAGTTCTGAGGGTGGCCCAAGTGCACAATAAAGTGAGTACCGGCAGTGAACAACTTCAGTGTAATTGGTACATAAAAATGGTGATCCTCATTTATTGTAGTTCAAAGATGTAAATAAGATGCAATAGATGATTTTGTCGATTATGCGTTAATGGAAATGGAAATGGGTTCTTCATTTTTTTTTTGAAATTTTTTAATTGCATATTGATTTTAACAACTATGGTTTTTGAATTTCTTGATTTTCCACTACTCAGAGCATCTAATGGGTTCTTTGTATTTTGATTTTTTTTATGCATGTATATTTCAGCACAAGTAATATCCATAGTTTCTTCATCTTAAGATAATCAGAGCATGCAATGGTTTCTGATTATCTTCATTTTAAGCTAAGCACAGTGATAATTATATGAAATGAGAATTTTCATTATACTTTTAGACTTAAATCAGTAATACTTAGAGAGTAAATTATGTGCTTTTATTACATTTTAGTTATATTTTATGCGAACGTCCATTTTTGTTTTTTCTTAATAAATTGAGTTGTTTTAGAATAATTTGTGCTTAGATTATATGCATAATTATTGGTGACTAAAAGATCAAGTTTTAAAGAAGGAATGTTGCTGCAACAAACTTGCTGAGGCAATGAAATTATTTGGCTTAAGAAGAATTGAAATAAGTCTGGAACAGTACAAATGCTGTAACCGTTGCTGTAGCAATCCTGGAACAATGATAGATTGAATTTTGCACACAACAACTAAAAGATTGCGATCTAAAGTTTCCAAAAAATGGAGGACACAAGCCACACACTTTCGGTTGCCGTAATTCTGAGTTATAAACGGAGCACGCATGAAGAAGAAAAGAGAGTTGTCACTCAAGAAAAAAAATCATAGAGAAAAATAAAAGAAAAACAAAAAATAAGAGGGATTTGAGGGTTGCAACAGAAGAATCATAGTGACAAGAAGGAAAGCTCACAAGATTAAACGAACTTCAACTCTTTATCTTGTTTTCTATTTATTTATGGAATGTATTTGATGGCTGAAACAATTTTATTTACTGTTCTATCGCAAATCATGAACTAAATTCTATTGTGGTTGAGTGACAAACGATCTTAATGGATGTTTAACTAACTTATGCATGTTGCTCTGTGTTTGTTATAGCATTTTTTCTAAATTGTATCTATTTTAATCCCTTATTTCGGTTGACTACCTATTTAGTGGATACTAACTAAGAAAGAGCTAAAAAAGATTTGACTTAGTGAATCTCATTAAGACAATACTCGGTTTAGATCGAGTTTCCTAAGTTGAGTAAATCTCAATTTGAATAGGGTCATACTTTATCTAAAATTAGTGATGAACTAGACATAGGGATTCACCTTGTAGGGTAAATGGAACCTAGAACGTTTAATGCTATATTTAATGTTGGCATAACAATTGGTCACTGTTACATTTGATATAAGATATCCAACAGGCGATAGCTGAAGATGCATGAGGGATTCTACCTAGTGTTGTAGTAGATGCTGTAGCAATAGTACTGTAATTGAAAAAAAAATCAAAACCATTAAGTGAGTTTAATCACTTAACTACTCCATTCCCATTAATTACATCATAGTGTTTGACTTGAGAATTTTCCTTATTTAATTTTATTTGTTGTATTTTTATTTTAATTAGTTCATTAGATTCATTAGTTACTTTATTTTCAATTAAAACAAAACTGCATTGTTAAGGATGCTGTAGCAAATATGATAACATCAATCCTTCTGGAGATGATCTGAATACTCATCAGTATATTACTTGTTGTGTACACTTGCACATTGACACCTATAGCAATAAAAATCACACGCCATACAACCTTACTTCTTATGTAAATTTTGATTGAAAAGTGGGTTTATCACTGTCATTAAGTTACAGTGCACTAAAAAGAGATTTTTTTTTTTAGTAACATGAATTAATATATGTTACTATATATGTTTATCTTGTTGGGAAAGATGGTGTTTTCATAAGCATATGTTTCTATCTTGTTAGTGTATTGAATGCATTGATATTCAATATGAAAGCTTAAAATACATAAGAAAATGAAAGGGTAGATGCCCCTAGTTAATGACTTATACCATTTATAAACTGTAACTAAATGTTAGTGCCATGACATGTATCAAATGCTACCAGATTCTTATTCATAGCATAGCAAAAATACTATATGAAATACTAACTAGGCAACCCAAGAGGGGGGGTGAATTGGGATTTTAAAAATTAAGCTAAGCAAATCGCACAACAATTAAAACTAATGCCTTAATAAATTCGAAAACAATAAATTCAATAAAGGCACAATAATAAATGAGTTAGGGAGGAGAAAGCAAACTCAAGGATTTTTACGTGGTTCGGCTATCCCCGCCTACGTCCACGCCTCCAAGCAACCCAAGCTTGAGGATTTCACTATCCAAGCCTTTCCAAGGCTTCAAATGTTTACAATTGACTTCCAAGGTGTCAATGAACCTTTACAACAAGAGATTATCCCCCAATCTCTTCACTCAAGTGTTTCCCACACTTATACACTCACAAATTTGATGAGAAAAATAAAGATTACAACAAAACTCTCTTTAAGAGTAGATGAACAAATTGAAGAACAAAAGATGATTCAATGTTTTTGATTTGCGATTTGAGAGCTTGATATATGTTGTGTGCTCTTTGATTTTGCTTGCTTGAGTTATAGAAAATGAATTGGCTTTGAGTTTTTATAGTTGGAGCTAAAAACTAGCCGTTATTCACTTTTTACTCATAACCGGATTACCGTTTATGGTATCCGGAATTCCGCTTGCATGTTACCGTTAAGGCAAAAATTTAAATTTTTGAGTATCCGGAATGCCGCTTGTGATATCCGGATTGCCGTTTATGCTCCGTAACCTTTCGCCCCATAAGGATTACCGCTTAGCACAACCGATTGCCGTTTATGCTCCGAAGCTTTCGCCCCATACCGGATTACCGCCACGAACCGGATTGCCGCTTTTCATCCGGGAGAGTTTACGCCCCATAACCGAGGATTACTATTTAAACCGGATTGCCGCTTTTCATCCGGAGAGTTTCTGCCCCATAACCGGATTGCCGTTTAGCATAACCGGATTGCCGCTTGCTAAAGAATGCAGACAAAGTAACTGTTTGCGAAAATTACAGTTTGACCCCAAAACTTTTCATAAGCGTAGTATGGCCCAAAACGTTATAAAATTTGTAATTAAGTCCAATTTCAGAATTTGTAAAAATTACTTTGTGAATCCCAAAACATTCTGAAATTATGATATGACCCAAAATGCTATAAAATGTTTCAAATAAATCCTTTTCCAAAATTTCATGCAATACTTGTTGATTTCAAAGTTTTTAAAATTCTTTCAATTAAACCATAAACTTGAAAAACAACCAATTTCATAAAATTATTTTTCCATTAGATATAAAACCTTTATAATGTGAAAATAATGATTTATTTAAAATGTATGAAAAATAATTTAAGCTTTCAAAAACTTAATCATTCTTAATTTTGTTTGTTATCATCAAAATCAACGTTATGTTAACATAAATGTTAACACTATAATCTTTGATACATTATGACATCTTTATGTTGCTTAAAATTACATTATGGCATCTTTATGTTGCCATGTTCATGGAGGCAGTAATTTGAATTTCAATCAACTAGTAAAATTGATACTGCACTAAAATTGTTTAAACAATACCAAGTCAAACATATAAAATTTTCAATTTATGCAGAATTTGGAGTGCTAGTAGCCTCTAAAACCTAAACTCAAATTAGCTAAGTTCAAGTCATTATCTTCCTTGTTGTTTTCATTATGAAATGATTGCATTATAGTTCTCTTTAAACTTTCATATAACATATTTTTATTTGTTAGTAGTTTGTTGTTATTTACAACTTGCTGTTGTTTATAACTTGCAGCCATGTTTACATGGAGATAAGGGTTGTGGTTGCTGGTGAAAAGATTGATGTAGCAACAGTAATTCTAGAGCAATACACCTTAAATAAGCTGTGGCAGGATATTAAGGATGTTTGTTTTGAAAAGCCTACAAGGCATGCTAATGAAGTCAAAGTTGATGTCATATTACCACTTACCATGGGAGACATCTAGTATGCATCTGAAAACTGATTATGACCCACAATATGCAATCAAAACGCTGAATAAGATGAGTTACTCTTGGCCCATGTTCATTATCAAAACAACGTTAGATATAACACATGTTTTTTAGAGAAAAATGATAATGAAGAGACTCCACCTGACCAGTTCCTTGTTTTATAAGATCCTGAGCTGGATTGGTTTGATTTGATTGGGATCAATGGATTTGCTTTGCTGGATTTAAATGCTAAAATCATTGATGGTGCTGGATTTTCTAATGCTACTGTTGAAGTGGGTGAAGGTAATAAAGAGGATGGCAACACAGCTGGAGGGTCTGTTAATGTCGACAATAATGTGAATATTCTTGATCAAGAAAATAATACAGATGCTTTAGAATTTGATCTGAGTGAAGATGAGTTTAAATTTGTCAATAAAGATGAGTGAGATACTGGATTGGATGACTATGAATCTGGTGATGATCATGGGCCATCTTCAAATGATGAAGATGAAAATGTTCAAGATGCTGCATGCAGATATGAGTCAAATTCAAGTGGTTTTGAGTTCACCCCCAATGGTGATAACATTGTGTTTAGGATTGAACAATTATTTCAGACTATTGATTAATTCCAAAATGTTGTCAAACTCTTCGCAATAAAGAATGGTTTCATACTAAAAATGGTGAGTCCAAGTTGAAATGTTCAGCTCCATGATGCATTTAGAGAATACATGCGAGTCCAAATTGGAACAAGAAACATTTTCAAATTAAGAGTCATATGCTTGAACATACCAGTGAAAGAAACAATGAGAACTATGAAGCAAACTTAACATGGATTGCAGCCACATTTTAACATTTGTTTAGAGGCAAAACACAACTCCTAATTGATATGTTGGGGTCAGAATTGTTCAGAAATTACTGGATAAAATGTTGTAATTAGAGGTTATACAGAGCGAAGAACAAAGCCTTGGAGCTGCTTGGTTAAGACTACAAGGCCAATTTCACAAAGTTATTCAAGTACATGCATGCAATCTTAGCCTTAAATCCTGATTTGACAGTATCATTAGAAAAGATTGGCTTGGTGGTGGGGTGAATCCTCACTTTGAATTTTTTTTTTTTTGTATTTTGGGATGCATGTAGGAGAGGGTTTTTTGAAGGTTTTAGGCAGTTCATATGTGTAGATGGTTGTCACTTAAAGGTTTTATACAGGGGCTCTGGCCATGTGTGTGTTGAAATTGAAAACACTGAGTCTTGGATTTATTTTATGGAGAAGCTATATGATCAAATATGCTGTAACGATTGTGGGGGTTTGTGCTTCATGAGTGATAGATAAAAAGGTATATTGAATGTACTTAATAAGGTTTTTCTTAGAGCTATACGAAGGTACTGTTGTAGGCACATATATGTATACTTTAAGTTGAAATTTCCAAAAATCTTGCTTAGAAAAGAATTTTAGGTAGCATGTAGAAATGGAAACCAAGTAAAGTTCAATAACCACACAGTTGAAATTAATAGCATCAGCCCTGCTACTCATAAGTGGCTGGTACAAATTCATGTGACATGTTGAGCCAAACATTACTTTCCCACTTCAATTAAGTGCTCATATAACACAAACAATATGAATGAGTCATTCAATAATTGGATAAGTAGCTTCAAAGACATGCCAATAGTAAGAATGTTAGAGGAGATTAGGAGAAAGATTATGATTCTTATACGTAAGAGACATAAGCTAGGCAACACTTTGCATGATGAACTGCCCCCACTTGTTAGGAAGAGAGTAATGGATGTAAGGGTTGAATCTAGAGCATTATCTGTAATATTTGGACACAACATATCATTTAAAGTCATAGAAGATGTCTCTAAGATGTGTGTTGTAGATCTAGGCAGGAAGCATTGTGATTGTGGAGAGTGGGCTGTTTAAAGCTTGCTTTGCAAGCATGCTATGTGCTGCATTGATGCAATGAGGTATAATGTGAATGAATATGTCCATCTTTTATTGAACAAAAACTCATTCATGATGTCCTATCAACACCAGTTACATCCAGTACTAGATGAAAGTAGATGGCCATTACTCTTGCATGATAACTTGCTGCCCTGCCACCAACTGCGACTAGAGTTGCTGGCATACCCCAAACTAAAAGAAAAAGAGAGGATGGTGAAAGACAACACTACTACAAAAAAGGATATAGATGACGTTTAAATTAACTTTATGATAACGAAGTAAAATTCGTCATCTTTGTAGCAGTCATCTAAAACGAGGTACAAAAGATGATGCATAAAAAGAGTCATCTAATAAGTATTATAGATGACTAATTTCTAAAAAAATAGTCATTTAATGTTGTAAAAGAACTATCTTTTCTTTAATTCTAAATGACTATCTTTAAGTAATGGACGTTAACAATAGTAGTCACCCTACTATGAATAGATTACTAAAGATATGAAAAAGTTGTTATTATTATTATTATTATTATTATTATTATTATTATTATTATTATTATTATTATTATTATTATTATTTATGCTTACCTGTAGTGTAATAAATTTTTTTGAAAACCTGTAGTGTAAAAATAAAAATTCACCAAGCAATTGCATTAATCATATATAAATCTGGTATGTTACAAACAATGCTAAGACTATATCACAATTTCCAAAATTAAAAGAATTAGATATCCATAATTCTTTTTTCCTAAAAGAAAAATATTGCATTCTTCAGATGAACAACTAAATGCAGCCATCCTGTTGGCTACTCCAATAATCATGCCAAAGCCAGAGAAAGTTGGAGAGTGAACACTTTTGACAAACCTTCATTGATTATAATATTGAAATAATTGAAATAGTTTCACAAATCCTTTTAATGTCTTATTCAAAACAAAGACAATAACAAAGATATGGATAAAAAATAATACTATTCATTTACTAACCTCTTAAAGTTGTTGTACTACAAAATTTAGCAAAAAATATTCTACCATATGTACTTTGCCCACTCTATTCTTACTTCATCAATATCCTTTTGGGCGTAGTTGTCTTGCCCAACAAACTATAAATCATACAAAAAATAGTCAATATTAATACATGCATCAACATTATGAAATCTATAAACTTTAAAAGGATAGGGAAATGACTACCACATTTTTTTTTATTGAATCATCTTGGTTTTCAATAATTTCCTTCATAAACCTAATGATATAATATCCACATTCAACATCTATAATTTGTTGAGAACACTACACAAGAATTTTGAATTAATTAATGTCATGTGCATATGTAAAGAAATTTAAACTGAACATATATATGTCCAGTTTCATATACCTTACCCCTCTTCCAAACGAAGGATTTTCAATCCGCATTTCCCATTTTTGCCACAAAAATCTTAAAAGCACTTAAGATATAATTAGATATACACATTTAATCATGTTTTACTACATGCATTATAACTGACAATAACTTACAGTGACACAAAATTCTTCAAATCAAGGTGAGGTTCATGATCAAGTGAATCAATATACTATAAATATGTGTGTATCCACAACAATCAACATCCAATGTTTACTATATATAATGATAAATATTAGTCTTGCATATTTTTGTAAAAGAAAAAGAAAATAAACTCCAAATGTTAAATACGACCAATAAAATAACAAACTCGGTATTGTAAGGAAATATCATAAGCTATTCTGAATCAAGTATTTCCATTCTTGATACATTGCACGAGCTCTAGTTTCATCACTATCTCCAGTTTCGTGGCAAAAGGTTGAAGGATTACTAAATTTATAAATATGGTCCAAGTAAAGATCCTGCAAGACTTCACAAAGATGCCTAAGGAAAACAAGTGATAATTACTATGCTGCATACATAAAAATTATAACTAATTATGCTTGCTAAGAAAATAAGTAGTTTAATTACTTCATGTAAAAAGTTATTGTTGCGACCCCAATTTCTTCCATGCTATAGAATTGTACGATGTCGTCAATTGATAAATATAATTAAGCTTGTTCATTATCAAAGATCCTAGGATAAATTTCAATCAATAATACTTTAGTCAACACTCGCAAGCGTACTTGCAAAGGGCATTTATTCTTGTTGGCACTTTGTATTCCTACACATTCTTAATGGATTACTTTATATAACTAGAATAATAAAAAATATTATTATATTAATTTATGACAAATCAAAGACAAACAATAATTATAGATATGTACCTCACATCATTCAAGATGACAAATTGTTTAGGCCAAGTAACATAGGATCTAATTTGATTACCTATGTCCTAATTTGAGAAAAAGTGAAATTATTATGCTAACTGAATAATATCAACAAAACATCAATTTATTAAGAACATAACACAACATATCGAATAATCTTGATGGACATGAAATGTCAGAGACCAAGCACAAAAGCACAACAAATGGATTGCTCTGATGGTGAGCATTTGTATTAATTTAGTGCTGAGCATATGAAAAAATAGTTTGGTATTTGTACCTTCCTTAAAATATGTAATTATAGACATTACAAAATCCTTTATAAAATCTAATCCCTAGAGATAAGTTTACTGTTCATCCATATTGTTAATATTTGCTACTCAAACATGAATAAATTAGACAAAGAAAAAAAAAGCACATGTAGACCATCCACGAACAAACAATCTATCATTTTCTTTCACAAGCATGATTAAACAAAAGAAAAGAGGATAGACCAAAACTTTTAAAATCCAAGATTAAAGGTGGTTGAATACTTCAATGTTTTGCTTGATAGTGTTGTGGTCCAAAGTTTATAATCTTCTCCTCAAAATGTGTGGTACAGAGCTTTAAGATTTCTTCTTTGTCTTCACTTCAACCATGTGTGAATAATTAGGATTTGCTATTTTGGGATTGTATAAATAATGGGTGAAATTAATGATTTACAACTTGGAAGTAGAAGATAAGAAGATGTTGTAGGGGAAAGGAAATTTTAGAGATGAATATTGTGAAATTTTAGAGAAATTGAGGCAAGCAGAGGGAGAGAGAGTTGGTGTTTCATTGGAGACGAAGAAAATAAAAGGGAAAGTTGAGTTTTTATACTTGAAAAATAAATGACAAATTTTAGAAAGTAAAAGTCACCTTTTATTTAATTAGAGATGACTTATTATTTAGTTGTGAGTCACTTGTATATCATAAGTAAAAATAATTTTATAATAGATGACTTTTAAAATAAATAAAAGTCATCTAAACTAATAGTACGCCAGTCACGTATTACATGTCATCTTTGTCATGTTTTGTAGTAGTGACCATTTAAGAGGAGCTCAAGTGTAAGATGTTTTAACTGTGATAAGTGAGGTCACAAGGTAAGGAGTTGTAAATCTGTTATCATAGGTGGAAAACATGAAAAATTTATAAAGAAGAAATTCTATCAGGTCTTAATTACTTACTTCTATTATAATTTTTACATTGCTTTCTTAAGTTTTATGGTGTTTTGATGAAGAACTAATATATAATCTAATTGTTTATATGTAAGATCACGGAGAGACATCTATCTTTAAAAATAGAGATGCTGCAGCAGTTAATGCTGTCATGAACACTTAGAACAATGTTCATGAAAATGGTAAGCATTTCGTGTCTCGTTTATTTTTTAAATTAATATATATGCATAAGTTTAAATACACCAACAATTTGTTTTACTCTCATGCTGTAATTTTAAATAATATATTACATCTGAATTTTTTTCCATTATTAAGGACAACTTACTCAAGAATGAGCATTGCCAAATTAAAGCATCCAGTAGCATTAGAAACACCATTTTTTAATTATGAAGTGAAGAAATCAGGTACCAAGCTAATCTCTTCTAACAAATTATTTTGAGGGATTAGATAATACATCACCTTCAACTATAAGCTTAGATATAAAGAAGTTGCCATATCATCATTTTGTCACTCAACCATAGATATAGGTTTGAGTTTTTGTACATTTTGTAGTTGTGTGGTATATTCATGAAGACACTACTGATGAGGCCATGTATGTTTTGTCTATTTTGGCCCTGTCAAGTTAATACTATAATTGCTGACTTGCCACTATAAGTTTAAATATTGGCTGCTGGTATTTGTATTGGCTGATATGAATTCAACCATTAATGACATGTGATACTTTTGTTGTTGCTGGAATGCATACGAATTTATAATTTATATAGCCACAAATAATGTTCATCTAGTATCATTACTTAGTTCTTTATTAATTTTAGTTACTTGAACATTTCATTACTTAGTTTCTAATAACGAATTGACAGTTGCTGTGTGTGTTTGCTGTGCTTGAGACTGTCACTTCAAACAACAAAATTTACTCAGTTTATGCTTGGTATGACAAAGTGAGATCTGTTCTATGTGTTTGTTGCACTTAATACTGTCAGTTTTGGAATTCTAGGTAAGAAACCTAAGGGGGGGTGAATTGAGTTTTTAAAACTTAAGCAAATAAAACCACACAATAATTTAAACTAATGCCTTAATGAAATAAACAAACAATACATTTTACAGTGCACAATATTAAACAGTTGGTTAGTTGCTTGAAAGAGCTGGCTAGCCGCTAACTCTTTGGAATGAAAGTTCTAAAATATGAACACAATCAATTAGTCGCTTTAAAGATCCGGCTAGCCACTGACTCTCTAAAATGAAAGTTTCAAATTTTGAACATAGTCATTAGCCGCTTGATAAACCTGGCCAACTTCTAACTTTTTGGAATTGAGTGACTGTTTTTTAAAATAGTATTTAGCTCAAAAAATCTTTCTGAAATCACACTATGGCTCAGTTTATTTAAAAATGTTTTCAAATACGTCTATTTCCAGAATTTTAAAAATAACATTTACGAATTTCAAAAACAAAAATCTTTTCAATATGGTTCATACAAATTAAAAATATAGTTTTATAAAATCATCTGCTTTATAAATATAAAACCTTAGTTTATGAAAAACGATAATTTGTTTTAGAGATAGCTTAGGCATATCAGTTCTTAAGCATCATTAAGTTGAGCAAAAACATAACTAGGTTCAGGCACATCATCATCATCTTCACAACACCTTCACCAAATCCTGAATTTTGCCGCTTCTTCACAATAGTCTTCACTTCTTTCAAATTTGATTCAATAGACTTCAGGGTATCACAACCCACTATTGCACTTAAATTCCCCTCAAACACGGCTTCATTGTTGAAATCATCCCTTTTTGGAATCCACTATTTGAAGTATCCGCATGTTGTTTGTTTGGGCATCTATAATAAAGCTTGTGAGGATTCTCAACCGATTCTTATATCATCACTTCAGCTCTCATACAGCATCTACAGATTCGGTTTGAAAACTTAATCAGCCTGCCATTAACAAAGTTCCTCCTAGTTGGCTCATAAATTGGTTGCGTACTTGATCGACTGGATGTGTTTGAGCTTTGGGAATCCATATTGTTGAGAAAATGTTTGATCTTGATTATGTTAAATGCTTCTGTTGATGAGTTGAATGAATGCTTCTGCTGCTGATGATGATGAGTGCTTCTGTTGAAGAGTTGAATGGATGATGATTTAAAACCTTAAGAAGAAGATGAAGATGAAATTCTGCTATAGTGATTTGCTAACTTGCCAAAGCCTTTTATAGTTGCTGCTGCTACTCAAAATATTGTTGTTTAGTTACAACGATAATAATAACAACTTTAATTTATTTTATCCATATTTTTTAATAATAAACAATGTCAATCAAATCACATATATGGGTAATTTGGTCATTTTTTAGGTTTTCGATTCTAATATGAATTTTATTACCTATCGGTTCTTAAAGCCTTGTTTCATGATTTATTATTTTGGCGGGAAGAATATTTTTGTAATTTCAACACTCTACTAATAGTCAAACTAACTGGATACTAATGTCTAGGGAGGTACTTGTAATTATGTGAATACATTCTTTCTAAGTATTAATATACCAAACCTCAGAGGAGGTCTCTAAAAATTACCCAAGTGACATTGATATCAAATCCAAATTTGACAATTGACTCGATGCAGAGGATGAATAAACCCAAAACAAAAAGGGAAACCATCAATATCGCTGTAAATTTAAATACCATCATATAAATTCCACCACCTAAATTTAAATACCTACCTTTTACAGGCTAATCCTACATTTTACACACAACTTTTTCACCTTATGTAAACTCCAAATATTAATAACATAAGTTCAAGTCTTGTCTTTTATTAAAAGAAAAATCAAAACGAAAATCACGGAATTATTAATATTGCCACTAATTCAAGCTTGAATAACATTAGCCAAAAGGTCCCCCTTATAAATAGAAACCATCTTATTCACAGAAATTAGCACCAGCAACAAAAGAAACTCAAAATCCCTTACTGTAGAAAAAGCTAGGCATAGCCATGTTCAATTTTTTTCAATGCTTCTACTAGTATTATTAATCACGTCATAACTAAGCAAACCTTTACATTGTTCATTGTGATCATGGAATTTTTTCCTCCTTTCTCTTGATGATAAATGTCTTCCTATCAACATCATATTTAGTTCTAGGGATGGTAATATAGGTCATGATTTGTTTATTCGATTCGATTCTATTCAATGCGAATTAAATGTGTTTGGGTTTGAAAAAATTGAATCATTTAATAAATGGGTGAAATCGATTTGATTCGCTAATTAAACGAATCAAATCCAAGTTTGAAGATATTGATTCGTTTAGGATTCGTTTAATAAACGGATCATAAACGAATCGAATACAAGTCGATTCGTTTAAAATTTGTTTAATTAAATAACTTTTTTGTCCTTAAGTTTATTTGATTTTTTTTTAAATTTGAAGGTTATTTGTATTATTAAGGATTTATAATTTGGTATTTGGATGATTTTATATTTATTCCTAGACTATGGTTTGGGTTATTTGCATTTTGTTGTAAGATGTTAAATTTGAGGCTTGTTTATATTTTATTTTGCTTAATTTTGTTTATTAATTATATTTTTTCTAAATGAATTGTAAACGAATCCTGATTTGATTTAATTTGTTATGAATTCATAATAGGATACATGAATAATAAATGAATTTGGATTCAATTTAATTCGTTTATTAATGCTACTAAACAAATTGAACGAATTGAACCAAATATTCGTTTAATAAACGAATCGAATCCGAATCAATAGAATTTTGACCAAATTCGTTTATGATTCGATTCGATTTCAATTTGTTTATTCATTTTGCCACCCTTATTCAGTTCGGTGACAACATGATTTCAACTCGGGCGAGGCAGCCGGTGTTCCACGATTAGGGATTTAGGGTTGTTTCCGATTGTAGCTGTTGGTGAGTCGTGAGTCGTGAGTCGTGAGTGCGAGTTTTTAGTTTTAGGGTTAGCTTTTTTTTTTCAATTTTACTTATATATTTTTCAGTGGAAATTTAATTAAATAAAAAATTTTGCAAATTCAGATATCTAAATTTTCATATGGCAGTGCATTCGAATCCGTATTCAAAAAAAAAAAAATAAATATATATATATATATATATATATTAAAAATCAGACTCTGAATTTGCATTTTTTGATATACATATCCAATTTTTTTCAGATCCAAACTCTTTAGATCTCTATGGATGCAGGCAGGATCTAAATTTTTTGACCATCCCTAATCGGATCCTTATGGTGAAAAAAGCTTTTGACTGGTTAGCAAAGTGGGATCTACCTCAATGTATCTCAATAATTCTTTACTTCAAAAACTCCAAAAATCAAATGAGCAAGCTTTCAAACGTAGTACAGACATCGCACAAGTGGACAACAGTGCCATTCATAAAAATCGGAAAGTAGTGTGGAGTCAATAATAGAGCATGTGAATGCAATCTGTAAATTAATGGCAAAACGATGGAGGCGAGGCAGGGAGAATCTCTGCTGCCACTCAACTTTGATTCTTCTATCGAAATTTTGAAAGCCAGTGACCCCGACACATCAGGTGTTGTACCATTTGCGTACCCTCAATTATGACCCGCTTCGTGCTTTTCTTTTCTTTATTTTATTCCCCCTCAATCCTCTGGCGAATTTGCTGAACCCTAAAATTATTCATGATGTCATTTGCATAAAAACTCTAAATTTAATCTTTGTAGGTTCAGACTTCAGAGAAACAAGGGACAGTTTAATATTAAGAGAGATTATTAAAATAAAATAAACATGTGAGAGTTGGCATACCAAATTTTATCTTTGATATCATGTTTGTCGGTGAAATAACTTCACCCGAAATATAAACTTCTGGTAACTCAATGGGCTATCAAAATTTAAAATAATAAAATAAAGGGAGGGCTTAAGTTATGTTTAACGTAACCTACTTACGACCCTCTCATAGCTACAGTATTAAGTGAGATCATTTGGTATTGTAATTATGAGAGAGTCGTAAGTTACGTCTGCTTAAAATAGACGGGAGTTGATTAAGTATGCGCCAGCACGAGCGTTCAATTTCCATTTAGTGAAGCTATGAAATAAATAACAAAGTGCAGCAGTTGGTGCACATGGGAGCAACTCTCACAATAAAACTAGAAAATATCTACAGCTGTTCATAAATTATATTCACCAAGACAATTGTTTGTTGTATGGGTATTTTGAACTATCCTTTTTTTCTTTTTCTTTTTTGTGGGGTGGCCAATTTTCACTGCAATGATTCATTCACGACTGTTCTACATGTGGCAATCATGATGTAGTGCCACATTTCTAACTAAAGATTCTCAAGCACAACCAAGTCTTAAATTTGATGACTTGCATATTCTAATTTTACGGCTCATACCAAAAAGGCACCATTCAATGGGGATCCAAGGTCACTTTTTATGCCTCGATAATTATCCAACTTGGACCTACAATTTGCTGTTTACTGCGCCCACTAGCTTTGTTACAGATAAGGTCTAAGCTCTGGTGATAAAGCTACTTACTTACATGTCCATGTGCACGAGAGACTTCATATCTTACAACTATATGTTTATGAGCTTTGCTCCCACTTGAACATGGCTGTGCACTGAGCCAATCACATACATAATCACCAGTTCGTGTTAACATACTTTTTCAACTCACACAGAAGTGGAATCCAACGGCAGCTTAGGTCATGCTTGCACTCACAGGAGCAGTTGGTTGATCCCCTTTTTATGAGCTTGGCAAATTGGCATTTTTCTAGTCAGGTTCAGTACTCTCGAACAACAATTTGCCTCGTTTTAGCGAAAAAGTTAAACTGAAATTAATTAATAGCTTTATTAAAGCTTCTGGAGTTAAATAAGCAAAGAGCGTTGCCAAGCTAACATGACAACAGTTGATACATCAACGTTCCCCCCATCGCCTTCATATTTATTATATAATGAGCTGTTTCCTTGGCAGGTAATTCTCATGAAGAACGATCAGTCTCCAATCTCCATCACATAATTTATTTATTCTGGCAACACGGTTAAGTTAGAACCGTCAATGTCTACACAACATGATCAGAAATTGCAAGAATTAATATTTACTTGCATTGACAAACACGTACTCTCCATTAAAGCTAAGAGAAAGATTATCATTGATTGATCAAAGTAAATTAGGAACATGCATATAATATAGAAATAGATTTAATTAATAATTACAAACGAGCATGTCAACCAACTACTGAACTATAAAAATACATCAGAAATACCCCCAAAATTACATGTAGAATAAGTAGTAAGCATCGAAACCCAAAAAACAGCTACCGTAATAAAATTAATTAGTTCCTCTAATCCTCTTTCAATAACCAATTATAAAACCCATCTGCATTGCCCTGGAGCCATCAGTATCCAGTGGGAAATTCACACACCCCATATCCTGCAAAGAAGAAGACAACAAAACAATTACAAGCACAGATCTCAGCAAAAAATGAATTATTATTTATTCACAGCAACTATCTTTGACTTAAATGATGCCGCGTCATCAAAAGAATTCACTGACATCCTAATCAGTCAGTAACTTTCTTTGACTTTTTTTACCGATTCCTGTGACTCATTGTGGCGCAAGTTAGCAAGTGAATTTACTGACTATCGTGCGCCAAGAGACAAAGCAATTAAAATAAAATTTAAAAAGATTAAGATTGATTATTTTAATAAGACGGAGACACGTACTGGGTGGCTGCGCAACAACGTAAGCCGCCCCGCCAAAATAACAACTGCCACCGGCGCGAGATTGCTTCTGGTAATAGCTGTTAAACGCGAACGAAGCATGGGCTTCAAGCGTGTTAGGATTGTAACATGTGGAACCCGGTTGGATTGGGCGGCAGTCAGCTCCTCCCTCACCGCAAGCGTAATCCAAGCCCCTCTGCAGCTTCTCTTTCCCCACCTCGGCGTTGGCGACGCACCACGTGTTCCCCGAAGTACTCTTCGACACTCCCCCTCCGCCGTTAACAGGCGCCCTCACCGTTTGACTGCGGTTGACCGGCGACCTGTTGTCGTGGTAATGCTTCAGACCCTCCACCGTAAACGGAATGTTGTAAACTTTTTCCTCGTTGGGGTAGAATAGCCCGTAATTTCTCTCCGACGTGGGACCCGGTTTGTCGTCCTCGTTGAAGAGCGCGAAGAGATAAACGGTCAGATCAGCCTTTGGTCTGAGAGGGGTCCCACCACCAGTCAAGATTCTGCGGACAAGATTTCCGTTGTACGCAGCAGCGTTTTCAACACTCGCACCAATCTCATTCTCGTCCCCCTTAGACGGCCATCCCGTCTCCGTTACAACCATTCTGATGTCTTCGTACTTCAAGGCGGACAAGGCGGCGAAAACGGCGTCGATTTGGGCATCGAAGAGGCTGAAATAACGCAACCCGTTACCCGCATCCACGACGCCGGGGTTCTCCCTAAACAAAGCGTAGTCTAAAGAGATGACGTCAGTGTTTGACTCGTAGGCGAAAAATGGGTATGCATTGACCATTAGGAAAGACCCGGTTTGGCGGAGGAAATTCAACATGGGCTTGAAAACGGGTTCGATCAATTCGGGTCGGAAAGATCCGGCTGATGACGGGTAAGAATTTTGCAAAGCGCTCAAGGCAATGGGTGACGAGACTTTAATGGAAGAGTGGAGATTGTACTTGACAAGAGCTTCATGGACGTTTTTCATGGCGGGTAGGAGAAACTTGGTGGTGTTATGCGGGTCGACGAACACTTCATTGCCGACGCCAATGGCTTCGATTTGGGTATCTGGGTGGTAGGCGGCGACGTTTTTTTGGACCCATGAGAAGGCAAACGAGGGGCGTTTGGCTGCGGAGAATAGAAGCTCGTTGGGTAAGTCGACGGTGACTTTGATTCCGGATCCGGATAGGGCTTTAAGGACTGCCGGGTCGGTGTCGAATACCTTGACGCGTTCAATGCCTTGAGATTTGAGGAGCTGCACGACTTTGGATGCTGATGGTAAGTTGTTGGCTATGCGGCCGTAGTTCACTCCTATTGATCCCGCGTCTGCAAAAGTGTAGAACAAAAACATAAGAGAAATAAAAATGAAGAAAAGCGTACGTTGCTCTTTTTTTTCCCCCCCTTATCCCCGGGAAAATGCTGCACAATGCGCTTGTTCTCCGGCATTTTCCTTTTGTTTTTTCCCGGAAAAAATGAACAGAGTGAGAAAGCAAGTTAGTGTTTTTACCTGCAAAAATGAAACTGGAGAGGAGTAAGAAAAAGTAGAAAGCAAATAGACGATCCATGCTCTGGTTCTTGGTGAAGCAGAGCATGAAAGAGAGAGAGGGAAAGAGAGAGAGAGGGTTTGGGAGTGTGCGTGTTCTGGTTTTGTGTGCAAGCCAAGAGAGAAGTGTGGAGTGAGATGCAATGAGTGAGTGGGAGGAGACTAGGGCTTTGAGATATAAAAAGAGCAGAGACAATAGAGACGTTGTGGTTCGGGATAATAACATGCGGCCCCTAAATTTTAGCGAAATAATAACTCAGGATACATTAGAATTTGGCATACATGATAAATTTTAGGAAATTCGTTATATTAGATGAGAAAGGATTCGTCATCTATCCGATTACAAAATCCGTTGTTAAATTATTGAAATAATTAATTACAGTATTTGGTTGTCACTTTTTTCCCCCCTTGAAAGAGACTGTGTGCTATGTCGATATGAACTTTGAGAATTTTCAGGGATTAGTATGAAAATAAATTATACACCATGCTTTAAATGATATTGAAGAAAAGTATAGGGACCATATTGTTATTGTACTGTTATTTTGTGAAGTTGGAGATGGTGGGAAGGGACGCGCGTGCCACAAAATGACAAGAACAAAAGAGGTGAGAGTGTGTGCACGGACCACGATTTCCGGTTGGGTTTGGCTCAATAGGTACGACCCACGTGGGTCCACCCGTCACGTGGACCCACGAACTCGACCGTTTTATTTTAGCAGTACTGCTTGGCAATACTATCTATTTATGTAAAATTAAATATTATAACAAATGATCATGAACTTCGAAGCAGAGTTGTCCTCTGGTCTTTACACGTGTCCCTTATGAGCTGGAATCCAAGATTGTTGATTGATTCTAGCGAAGGTTCATTGATGTCGGTGGTGGTGTGTTGCAGTGTACAAAATATAAAGGCCCCAGTCATTAGGTGAAGATGTTTATTACTTTCCAGGCCGATGGATTTGGAACGTTGGGTTGAGGAGACAGGAAATGGCAGTGTTTAACGGGAATGGCAAAAGAGAGTGCTCCAATAATTGATGCGATCTGTGAATGTTACACGTTAACATTAAATTTCACAGTAAAGAAAGTAAATAACGTTCGGAGTTTCAGGTTAGATTAGTAAATTTGGAAAGAAGGGAAATTTTATCTGGGGCAAAGAGATAGGGCTGCCTCTGCAGCCTCTGAGAAAAATGCAAGAAATGTGGAGCTCTGCGCATCGAAAGTGAAGACATGCTGCAGCACGTGGTTAAGGAAGGGTAAGGGAGGTCAAAATCAGTACATGCTATCTATCACTTTGGGAACTAGTTTTGTATTTTTTGATGAACTTTTGCTTTGTTTGCTACATGAAAGGGTTACATCAAAGTCCATTTCCAACAATGACCAGGACAGTAGGACGGGGATCAGTCTGAAATTTGTTGGGACTGGACCAGTTCAATTTCGTTACAATATATCGTCCCAGATATGCTTTAAAAATTTTGGTTTTTTTTTTTAAAAAAAGTATTAATGAACCACAACGACAGTTGTAATTAGTTATGGTTTTTGTAAGAATCTCCAAAAGGTGTTTTAAAATTTTCAAATATTAATTTACTTGCTGATGTAGTAAATAAATAGATGAAAAAATATAATTTCTTCTAAAAGATTCATTAAATAAGAATAAATTAATATTACTTTAATCATATTTTTTTTACTATCAAATTGAATTGTTGTCATGTTTTTTTAAAGGGAACATAAATAATAATTATTGTAGTCTTATCTTTTTAATAAATAATAAAAAAATATTAATAAAAAAAGAAGAAACTCTATATTGAAAAGTGATAAATAAATCTTATTTAAAAAATTTAAATTAACGTATTTTTAGAATATTTAACATTAATATGACTCTTCAAATAAGAAATTAAATTTTATCGAAAGAGTTTTTCAGAGATGTTTTAATGAATCCATTCCGAAAGGAAATGACTTTTTTCATCCAATTAATGGGTTGATGGAAACAGGAGTGAACCACAGTCCACAGGTCGGATTGGTGTATTGATTTTGCAATCGCGTTTTAACGGACTTTTCAAATACAAAGGTAGTAATGACCCATACAGAACTGATATGGGCCATTTTGATCAAGCCCACTGCGGGCCTCATTATTGTACAGACGACCAACAAAGTTAGTTGGATCATTTACTTTGGGTAGGCCTTTGATACCTCTCAAAATTCCTCATAAAAATTATTTTTAATTAAAATTATTTAAACAACCAAAAATAAATAAATTTATTTATTATTTTAAATGAAATTTCAGTTAAATACTTAACTACAATATTCTTTTTACACCCATCTCATTTTATAATATATATATATACTAGTTTAGGATTATAGAGATAGAAACTATATAAAAAGAAGGATAATTTAAGATTTTAAAATTTTTATGCATTTTATCAAATAATATTTAAAACAAATAATATTTTTCGAGTAAAAATTTATGGTAAGGTGGTTGATTTTAATATAATTAATATTTTAAAAATTAAACTGAGGCCACTTGAAGAAACAAAATTCAAAAGGGTTGTTATAAGAATTGTAATGGGGGGTTAAAAGCTCGGACCTCTGAGGTAATGGAGAAAAGCCCAACATAATGAGTGAGGCTAAATTATCTACTAAGCCCTCTCATATCCAAGCATGGTTTTATTGAAAAATTTAAAAAAAAAAATTAAAATCTTCAAAATTAATGAAAAACGTGAAGTTATAGGATTATCATCAGTCCATCAGGCGGTTGAGATATCGAGGAAACTGTTTTTAACCACTCATCATTCGCCACATACAAGAGGATACACAGACCGAGCTCCTCGAAACTGATCTCCGCAGATATAAAACACAATTTCGTTTTTTTTATTTGTTTAATTTATTTTTCTTTACAAAAACTATAACTAATTACAACTGTCGTTCACTTGCTCGAGTCTACGCTTCCAAGGCTTTTTAAAAGAGAAAGCCCTAATCTCATCATCACAACACCAACGAAGAGATCGAAAGAGCAAGAGATAGAGAGAGAGAGAGAGAGACGAAGCAGAAGAGAGAATGTCAGGCGTCACGAACACTCCGCAAGAGGAAGATAAGAAGCCCAACGATCAATCGGCTCACATCAATCTCAAAGTCAAGGGCCAGGTTTTTATTTTTCTGCACGATTAAAACAATTTAATTTTAGGGTTTCATCTTATATGATTTTTGTTTGTTTGTTTGTTTGTTTAAGTTACGTTGTTATTTTGAATAGCCGCTATTGGGTTGTTGAATTTACGGTTTCTGCAAGTGGGTTTGGTTTATCTGGTTAATTAGGGTTTGTTTTGGTTATTGTTGATTTAGGTTTCTGTGGTAAAACTAGTTAAGGTACAATTTTTTTTTTTTTTGGGCCTTCTTTTGCGTTGAAGTATATCTATGGATGTTTCTGATCATGATGCCTATGTTGGTTTGTATCATGTATATATATATTTTTTTCCCAAGTCAACTGTAAGTAAAAATATAAGCCTATTTTCGCTTCAATGAGTTTTATTCTAGAAATTGTTTCTTTCATGTTACACACTTATTGATTCCTTGCTTCTAGTTGTCTCTTTTCAACTAATCAAAGATAGATTTTCTTTATTTGCTTTGGCGCACAATTCTACTATTTTTGAATTTAAATCTTGTCTTTTATTTGTTTTCACTTGCCAGTCTTGTCTCGTTGAGTCAACTTTCTCTATTATTTGTTTTCGTGTGTTCCTTTTTAAAAACCTTGGAAAAACCTTAAAGTGGAATTATGCATGATTTAGTTTTCTTTTGTTTTAGAAAAAAGAAAGGATCTTGTAGTACATGTTGAAACATAGAATATGAATTTGGTATAATTAGATGAGGGAGTGAGATGGAATTGGTCACACCTTGCAATCTGATTCAAAAGTTTTAACATTATCCTTGTCAGTCTCTAATGACCATAAGGATCTGGAAACTTTACTATTGAATATGCTTTTTCACTATTTAATAAATTCCAATACACTTTTGTCTTTATGTGTTATGCAGTAATTCATACATGTCTCTTAGCAAATGGTCATTACAGTCGAACTAATAAAATCGTAATTGTAGGATGGAAATGAAGTTTTCTTCAGGATCAAACGAAGCACCCAACTAAAGAAGCTTATGAATGCATACTGTGACAGACAATCTGTGGAGCTGAACTCAATTGCCTTCTTGTTTGATGGCCGCCGTCTTCGAGGAGAGCAAACCCCTGATGAGGTATTTCACTCCCCCCTTCCTCTCTCCCTGAGCAATACACTCCTACCAATATCTGTTGACACAGATATATGCAGATATCTGGATTCTTAGCATTGACAGTCATCCAATCACTTTTGTTTTTGGGACAGTCACTAGTATTTGTTGTGGATTTATTCTTATATTTCTCTGTTCTTTTTCTGAATCAGCTGGAAATGGAAGATGGTGATGAGATTGATGCCATGCTGCACCAAACTGGAGGAATGCTGATGTTCTAATTATGTAATGCTCGTTTGAGAGCTTATTAGTAGTATTAATGTAAAACTATTTTATGGATGGATGTAAGTTATGCAGAGGCTCAAGATTGTGTATTTGTGATCTACACCTCTATGTTTGTGTTACCTAAGTATGTAGCTCTTTCTTCAAGAGCCCTGATCGTTGCTGTTTATATAGAGCTAGAATTTAAATATGTATGTGATGATTGCATCTTCATTTCCTAATGTTTGAGATGGGCGATTCCATAATGTGGGAGCAGCCTGAGGCCCTGACCGAAGTTGCTCTTGCCCTAGAAACATAATTGTCTCGTAAGAGGAAGTACAGCAATATTTTCTGTCGTCTTCCTGTATGATTTAGCTATAATTTGAATCAGCTGGCATAAACCCCTGTTTCTCTCCTTGAAAATGGTCTGTCATCATAGCTCCGTTAGTGAAAGAATGCAGCAGTCAAAACTCAAGAACTGAATTCCTATTTTGTATTTAACTTCCCTTCTGAACTTTAATCCACAATTCAGAAACATTGAAAAATTCTACAACTGTACATGCTATTTTACATCAATATAATCAACAAATATATTTTGCTAAAGTGGAGAGACGAACAGAACTTGGGATATGAAAATAACTTCTCAAAGTCGATAGCATGTGGCATTGGAACCATTTCGGGATGATGCCAGAGCCTGCCCATTTCTGGTCTGAGATTAGCTTCTTGTTCCCCTTGTCAATGGGTATTATTTACTGGGAGACATACTCCCCTTATCCAAAGACATATTTACACTTCTGTGAAACCTCAAAATATGGCAGGAACTTGCTTCACTTAATGTGGATTCTCCGTATTTCCGACTGCAACAACCATAAGCAATGCAATCAGACCAAGGAAACTTTTAAAACGCTGACAAAGTATGCTATGACAGAAATGCATATTCATTCACATAATGATGACTTACCAAATTTTGACCTCTTTGTGTCACTCTATTATGTGTTGAATCTGAGTATTGTGATCTCTTTGTCTGACCAAGCAATCTTTGAATGAAGTCTTGTATATGATTATAGATGCTGCATTCCAACATATCAGAAAATAATTCATAAGCTGACTGAGCATAAAACTTGTGATAACGAATTAATAAGCTGGAAAAGAACGAGCATAAATGTTAATTAAATGAAGTTTAAGACAATAACCAGAATGCATCTTCCCGTCTTAATTATCTTAGAAAGTAATTTAGCCAATGAACCAGAAAAATCATGAATAATACTCATGGCCTTCATATGAAGCTAAAATTCTAAATTGAACAGACAAGCGGGGATTCGATAAGACAGAAATCTTTCTTCAATTTAGAGAAGGCAAGCTTTATTAATTAATTCCATCCTAATATCATAACCAAACTCATAAATAACATAATCTGCTGGATGAAATGATGAAGCCAAATCTTCAAGAATGTTCGTGGACAAATAACCCATCTTCAAGGCAAAGCAAGACACAGAAATGACTATTTGAGATTCAAAGATCAAGCAAAGTAAAACTAAAATACCTAAGGCGGTGTCTGTTGCAGGCTGCGAAGAAGGCAACAAAACCATTTAATATGCTCCTGACGGCACGAAAAACCTGAAAATTTGTTATGAACAATGAGAACCATTTACATAACTGCATCATACAAATCGTCATATGTAATTATATATGTTTTCAAACCTGAGAGAAGAGGTCATTCCAAAGTGAACGCCACATGGAAACTTCATATGTGGTTACTGCAGCCTCAGAAGCTGAAGCAAGTTGGAATATGCTACTAACAGTCTGCCAAATATCTCCCATTAACTCAGATATGGAGGCAAAAATGAAAGCCACAAAACTTCCTAAAGCAAGGAATATGCGAATTGGAGCATATAGTATCTCCCAAAGGGTCCAAAATATTGGGTATAGAACTGAAGTTCCTGAAATACAAAGCGATTAGAATAATATACAAATAATACAAGGTTTCAATGACTCTGTTGCCTTGAATTAAGTAAAAGCTCAAAAATGAAAAATGTACATACCAATTCTCCAAAGAACTGAGATGATTAAAGATATAGGCAAAAATATAATTTCTACTAGGTCACCCAGTAGACTGGACGAAGAGTCGATTACAACACCAACAACTGAACAGAAACTCCTCGCTACTTGGATGAACATGTCCCAAATTGGAAGAAGGAAGCTCAAGGACTCCATTAGAGTTGCTGCCAATGGTTGTGTCACAACTGAAAAGAATGACTGGAAGGTACGCGCAATTGCTAAAAGCCATTTAACTGCCTTTTGAAAGTTATGAAGAAATAGCATGGTTCCCAAGTACTTGATTCTCGATACCATCTCCCAAGTTTCTATCCAATCAAAAAGAGGCCCAAATAGACGAGATGCAGTTGCTTTGAGAACAGGAACATTTTTGTATAAATCATAAAATCCTATTAGAACAGTGACCACTGAGATCATCACATATAAAGCTCGAGCTAGCGGGCACATCCATGGCCGATAGAGATGACAAAATCCTGGATATGACTGGAGGAAGATAACCCAAGATGGTAACCCAGCTTCTAACAGAGTAAGTAAACGCAGATCAAACATTATAACTTGCCTTAACTTAAATGGAAGGTCACGATCATTGAACCTAAACAAAATCAAAACATCACAATACTGGCTAGCTTCAACTGCAGTTTCGCATTCACTGGCATGAGAGTCAGAGCCGCAAGATGAATCTTGAATTTCACTTGGTGATGCCTCAGTATAAACATCAACTTCAACACCAGAACTCATGCACCTTGTTACTTTTCTTCTCTTATAAGGCCCAGTTGGAGGAGGCGTATGGGGCTCACTTGTTCTATCTTCTGTTGGCCCTGTGCGACCAAACTGGCTATCGGTGAAGTTAAGAGAAGTATCTTTACCGCACTGATTATCAGAGCAAAGACATTCACCATCCTCAACAGGTTTAGTCCCTGAAAAATCTTCTTCGGCATCATAGAAGATCTCTCCTGTAAAGTTCAAATGCAATATCGTCAGTATAAGCTTCTTTCCGCCTTATACAAGTCTCCTTCAAGTGATCTGTGATCCTTAGCATATCTATGGGCAATCAAACTGTGATGTGTAACCTATTGACAGGCAACATATCTGGTATCCAAAGACAACAACAACAATTAGGTAACCAGTTTAATGCACTCATCTTTTCTACGCTTCAATAACCTATATGCATATAAAATCATAAAAACATTAGGAGAGGCCAAAAATATACCTGCGGCAGAATCTAAATACTCCTTCAATTGAAACTGCTCAGACAGTGTCCCCGAGAACCATGAGGATATACAGCTTGCAGCTTGGGCTATGCTATCAAATTCCCACCTTTGCATAAATTTAGCCTCTATAGCCAGGGATGTATCAGTCTGCAAATGACATGAAAACCACTAAACAAAGACATCTTTGATTCAGAGAACAAGATCTGTAGCACAAACAAGGGGCACTACCTGAAGTTCATTCAAGTAGTTTATGCCTCGTACATTGGTCCATGCAACTTCAAATACAATAAAACCATACAAGGTCCTATGCAACTCACTGCTTAAAAGCAAATGGCTGCGCAACGTCTTAACAGGTAATAAAACCCTCTTTCGAGACAGTGTAGCGGCATCAATCAATGAGAACCATCTCTCCAACTTTTTGGATTTAATAGCAGTAGGTTTGGAGCAACTGTCCTTTCCCTCTTTTCTCTCCCTCCGTGCTTTAGTATTTGCAAAAGGAGATAATCTGGACTGAGAATTTAAAGGAAAAAAGTGCAATTTAACATTGTGATCATTGTCATGTAATAAAAACAAAACAATATTGATAAACACAGGCCTATTTAGCAACCTTGGTAACCATCAATTGCCACAAGTGCGTTGGCCGTGCACCTATGTCCCTCAGCCATGGCCGATTGTCCACCAAAATGTAGAATTTGTTACTTTCAAGGGCCAAGAAGAGACTAAGATCTGAAAGATATGATTGCAAGTCTCTGCAGAGATAAATAGCAGAAAATGCATAAATTTTTCGGGTCAGCCAAAAGAAGACAACAAATGATTATCAATCCTCCATTATTAACAGCCAAATCAAGCCATATAGCCACACACAAGCTTTAACATGACCATAAAATCCCAACTCCCAAAATATATATAACCTTATAAGAAAGGCAAAAAAACTTTAAGCTTGGTGATTTCCCGGAAAATTTCAATTAGCTCAAAAAATTTCAATGAAACAAGAAGAAACCAAAATAATCAACTTAGTTCACTTTCCACTCAAATTAGTTAATAAGTAAATCGACTACAATTCCCAGTTTCAAAATCCACATAGAATATTACTGCACCGGCCTCTGCGAGCTATTCTCTTGCTAATGAAACAGTTCAAATTTTAGTAAACAATTAACAGTGAAATCAATACGGCATTTCCACAAAATTTAACTCAATAAAATCATTGTTCAATGATCGAATTCAATAAATACAAAGAATAAATAAAACCATACCCAATTTGCAGACTTGTTAAAGGGAAAACACATTTGTCATCATTGTCATTCCCCATCGGAAACAGAAACCACTGCCACAGAGAAAACACAAAGCAAACCAAAAAAAAAAAAACCAACAACTTTTATGATCGATATTTTGTTGCATTAAATGCAAATTAAAACAAATACATTCATTCTTTATAAATGACACGTATAGGTGCACGTACATTAACTTAATACGCACGAGTAATGTAGACGCAGAGAGAAAGAGACACGGTACCTTGAATTCGATCAAGCGAGTTCCATTGGCGGAGAGAAGAAGAAGAAGAAGAAGAGAAGAGAAACAAAACGGGAGAGAACAATTCACCGCCAAACTTCATAACAAAAAGGTTTCCACCGTGGACGAATCAACGGCCGCGATTGGAGGCCGCCAAGTGGAGAGAGATCAAACGGACAAAAAAAATTAACAGAAACAGAAAACAAAAAGAAACACATGCGGGTCTCGGTCTCTGCCTCTGTGCCTCTCTCTAACTAACTTCTAAACGAAGTCAAAACGAAAATCTCAGAAGAAGAAAGAATAAGCGAATTTGTGTATTTGGAATTGGAGGTTGCTTCGGCTTGGCTTGGAAGGCGCGTGAAAGGAGAGACTTATTATCATTATCATCATTACTATTACTATTTTGAATAATAATAATAATAATAATAATAATAATAATAATATAATATTATTATTATTTTATTATATCATTATTATCTGGTAAATGATAATGAATGAATAAACGGAGGGATAGAATGGTAAATTAGGAATCTCCCTCTCGGGATCTGATGATAGATAGGATAATACTTTTAATAGAGGGGGGGTTTGGCGCCAGGAAGAGGAAGATCGTGTTGTTGAGTTGTCTCTGTCGTTAATAAAACAGAAGAGAGACAGCAGAAGAGAGTTATGGTTTCTTAGAAAAAGAGCCACAAACAATCAAGCCTTTGGGGGGCTGGGAAGCTGCCCAGAAATAACTTGTTCAAGTGTGATTCGCGTGGATGCCTCGTCTCATTTTAGTTTGTGCCGGAAGAATCTTCTATCTTGTATGAGTTCTCACGACGTGTCGTGCCAATTATAGCCAAATAGCTTTCCTTGCCATTAGCCCTTTTGGATTTTCTTTTTCAATTTTTTTTTTTCAAAAACACCACCTGTAATGGGTGCTCGGGGTCATAATCTGTTTTCACTTACTGTAGACTCTAAACTCCCTGCTCATCTAGAAGCTTTTATTTAAAACCGGACTCTATTAAAAGACTTATCTTAAAGGTACTTTTCTATCGACTTAATTTTTTAGATTAAATAAATTTCTTTAATAATAATTAAGTTTGAGAATAAAACGTCGATTTAAGATGTTTAATATAAGAATTTGAATTGAAACACTTTTATTTATGCTAATCCATGAGCATCCATCCAAACTTTATAGAAGTTTGAGAGCGTGAAGTGCAGAAGCCCGTGGCATTATTTAATTTGTTGCCTTTATTGGGACTCGTTATTATTATTAACTGGGAGGAAGTTCCCCATTGGCTGCTGTTACTTACAGAATCTGTAACATAGACTTCTCCCTGGATGCCTAGCATATTCTTCTTACTCATGAATTTTCTGTTCCAATTACCAATGCGGCTTAGGCTTTAATGCTTTGAAGCGACTTCTCTGGCTGCTCTTGGCCTTATCCTATCTCAATGTAAACAGTAATTAAACACCCACAACATGTTATTTGACAAAATTAAAAGTTTTCCCCTTCTTTTTTTTTTTTTTCCGTTTTAAAGGAAAGATTTTGCCCCTTCTCAAGTGGAGTATACATAGAAACAAATCCACCAATTCAATCAAACAACTCCATTTAACATTAAAAAAAAAAAAAATTACTTTCGGTGAAATATCCATCAATGTCTCTCAACATTTAATTTTGAAATATTATCATTCCACTATCAAAGTTATTTTGACATATCATGTCAATATCATGATTTATCGAAAAATATATTTTACTATTAAATATTTACACCATTATCAATTTACTACTATTCCGTTAAAAATTTACTAATGTCTTACTATTATCATAAGAATATCAAAGATATTTTTAACTATCAGAGTAAAATTATTTATTAATTTAGTAGATAAATTATTATTTTACTACTAAATTTTTATAAAAATTATTATTTTACTACCAAAGTTATTTTGACTTATAATACTTAAATTACAACAAGTAAAATTATCTTTTCAACTCTTGGGGGTGAAATAAACTTTTAACTCAATTTCTATTAAACATTAACATTTTATTAACGAAATAGTAGTGAATTAATAACCTTACAAATATTTAATAGTAAAATATAATTTTCAATAAATTATAATATTAATATAATATTAAAATAACTTTAATAGTAAAATAATAATTTCTCTTTAATTTCCTAAGCGAAAATGAAACGTTTCGTAAATAAGACATCTTTGACCTTTCATGACAATATCATCGTCACATGCGAAAGTACCGAGGCCATAGTGTAACTCGATTCTACGTCCGGCCCTGCGTCATTTTTCCTTTCTGCGAAATTCCATTGAAATTGAAATCATAGTGTAAGACTCAACAATTGCCACGGCTTGGTCACATTTAAGTACACCCAAAATTTACTCGGTGGCAACAAAAGTTCACATTACCTAATCTCAACTGCTACTGTTGAGATCGGTAGAGATACCATTAAATTGAGGCGGATCCATCTCATAATAGCGGATCAAGCCTTCACTAGGAAATTAAAAAATAATAATTCTAAAAGCGGAAATCGATTATTCTAGTTCTGGGTGTTTAATTTCTTGACTAGAGGAAATGAAAGCCCATTCGAGAGAGCTATCTCACTTGTAAAACTGGAAGGGATCCTGCTTCGGGACAATCTACAAATGGAGATTGAGAATAAACAATCCATCTCCTTTTTCGTTCTTATTTCCGGTAACTCTGGTAACTGGCCAATGAATACGGTACGCTTTTTCCTTCTTTAAAGATACTATTCTTAGTTGTGAAACTAGAAAAGCCAGATGAGGCCGTGACAAGACCTCTTTTCTCAGTATAAATATGCTTCTTCACCTTTTTCGTTATTTATTTTAGGTTTAGTTATGGTGCAGTTATATGGTATTACAGTTGGATTCAGTCATTAGATTCATTTCTATTGATAATTATAGAATAGATCCACTAGCTGAATTCAACTGTTATACCATACAACTGAGGCACCGTGGCTTTGCCCTTCATTTTAATCACACAATTATTTTTTTAAAATAAATTATATTTACTATTTTATGTTAAAATTATTATTTAAAACTGATATTTACTAAATAGGGTCACCTTTATTTCACACGGCAACAACTCTAAGCTGAGCTAACTGCTAAGCTTGATGTATTCACGTCAGTTTTGCAAATTCGATACGAAAAAATAATCAGATTATCTAATAACTCGCTTAATATTTATATATTAAATAAAAGTTATATCAAATATTTACACACTTTCATACAACGTATGTACATACGTACATATATATATACATACATAATTTATCGATATTATAAAATATACATATATAACAAAATATTATATATTTACACTATTGATATTTTAATTAATTATATATATATATATATGTAAATAATATTATATATCAATATTATAAAATATATATGTCTACTAATATTTTACACATTTACACTATTAAAGTTTTGAATGTATTTAAAATTTTATAAATAAAACACTGTGTTTATATTTATCCTTTTAAAGAATAAAAATAAAAGAAAAAAAATCATCTATAATATTTGAGTTTTGACCACAAGAGCTTGTAAATTATTTCAAAATAGAAAATATAATCGAGTCATTGATCGAGTAAATAGGTCAAGACTTTTAACCCTAACCCGACACGAAAAATAATCAGATTATATATATATATATACATAATTTATCGATATTATAAAATATACATATATAACAAAATATTATATATTTACACTATTGATATTTTAATCGATTCGGACATGACTCATTTAATAATTGTGTTAAATTTGACGATCCATACTCATATATTCGTATTGTGTTCGTATCAAATAATTAAGTCATGTTAAATTTTATCAGCTCTATAAATAGCACCCTTGGAGAGCTGGCTTACCTGATCTGTAAGGTACAGAATCTGTACCGTAGCTAGCTCCTTGCGGGAAAAGTCTATGTATGTATATATACATATACGTATGTACATACGATGTATGACTGTGTGTAAATATTTTATATAACTTTCATTTAATATATAAATATTAAGCGAGTTATTAGATAATCTGATTATTTTTTCGTATCGAATTTGAGTCATAATATTTTAACACGATTATTAAATAAATCGACTTACATACGTACATGTATATATACATACATATTACTATTTTATGTTAAAATTAGATTCATTTCTATTGATAACTATAGAATAAATTCACTAATTTAATTATTTTGATACAATCTGTTGTGCAGACCGTAGCTTTGCCCTTCATTTTAATCACACAATTATTTTTTAAAAATAAATTATATTTACTATTTTATGTTAAAATTATTATTTAAAACTGATATTTACTAAATAGAGTCACCTTTATTTCACACGGCAACAACTCTAAGCTGAGCTAACTGCTAAGCTTGATGTATTCACGTCAGTTTTGCAAATTCGATACGAAAAAATAATCAGATTATCTAATAACTCGCTTAATATTTATATATTAAATGAAAGTTATATCAAATATTTACACACAGTCATACATCGTATGTACATACGTACATATATATACATACATAATTTATCGATATTATAAAATATACATATATAACAAAATATTATATATTTACACTATTGATATTTTAATTAATTATATATATATATATGTAAATAATATTATATATCAATATTATAAAATATATATGTCTACTAATATTTTACACATTTACACTATTGAAGTTTTGAATGTATTTAAAATTTTATAAATAAAACACTGTGTTTATATTTATCATTTCAAAGAATAAAAATAAAAGAAAAAAATCATCTATAATATTTGAGTTTTGACCACAAGAGCCTGTAAATTATTTCAAAATAGAAAATATAATCGAGTCATTGATCGAGTAAATAGGTCAAGACTTTTAACCCTAACCCAACACGAAAATTAATCAGATTATATATATATATATATATATATATATACACATAATTTATCGATATTATAAAATATACATATATAACAAAATATTATATATTTACACTATTGATATTTTAATCGATTCGGACATGACTCATTTAATAATTGTGTTAAATTTGACGATCCACACTCATATATTCGTATTGTGTTCGTATCAAATAATTAAGTCATATTAAATTTTATCAGCTCTATAAATAGCAACCTTGGAGAGCTGGCTTACCTGATCTGTAAGGTACAGAATCTGTACCGTAACCAGCTCCTTGCGAGAGAAGTCTATGTATGTATATATATATGTACATATGTACATACGATGTATGATTGTGTGTAAATATTTAATATAACTTTCATTTAATATATAAATATTAAGTGAGTTATTAGATAATCTGATTATTTTTTCGTATCGAATTTGAGTCATAATATTTTAACACGATTATTAAATAAATCGACTTAAATTTAATACGACACGAAATTGACACAACATGAATAAGATCCGATGACCTGCCAGCTCTAGCTATTTGCTTGCTTTATTTCCACATGCAGGACACGTGGAGTGCATGGAGTGGGGAATGTATGTTACAGAATCTGTAACATAGACTTCTCCCGCAACAATGGTTTAAATTTTATGGAATTGCGTAGACGGTCGCAGAAACAGACACGAGATTCGCCCATCGCCACTCCATTCACGCAATGGATAAGATAATCAAACATCCCATAAAGCGCATCCACTTTGCCCTTCATGGTATCCTTTGCCGACCCCACCACCGCACTACAGAGATTTACAATCACACTACTCTCGGACCCACTACAGTTTGTACGCATGTGATTTGAGGAATAACTGATGATCATGGTAGGTCCCATGCAGCCGTTGCATACTAGGTTTGTCTTGTAGTGGGTGGTGTATAAAAAAATACTATAGGGCAGATGCGGAGAATCATGGCTGCACATGATGTGGTATTTGATAAAACCATAAGCTGCGTTTAACATGGAAGCCACGCGGCGTTGCGTCAGATAAAATCAAAGACAAAACGCATGCAACTGGCTTGATTCATGCTTTGCTGTATGTCTATGTCTATGTCTATGTCTATCATGTGTTACTAGTATTAGTTTTGGAGATAATTATCAAATAGCAAGAAGAGATTTCTTAACATATTAATTTACCACTAAAATTTTTTCACAACTATATTTTACCACTTAATATTTTTGTTACTATCATTTTATCACAAAAATCTTTACATTATTAAAAATTACTAAGATCAAAAGAGTATTTAAGAAATTCAAAATGAAGTTATTTTCTTAATTTTTATCTTTTTTTTTTCAGAAAATTAATTTACGAGTCTTCTTCTTCTTCTTTTTTTTTTTAATTTCAATCATTAGAATTTTGAGGGTTTTATTATATGAATCATTTTGGGGTTTTATTATAATGAAGCTTAAGAGGGTGAAATTTAATTGTACAAGTGAAAATAACGTTATAAATTAATTTGATTATAGATGCATGAAAAATTTTCAGTTAGTATCACTCTGTCAGAAAACCTAAAATTCTGTTTTGGGAATATTTTAGTATAATAAAATTTTAATAACTGAAATAATACAAAATAAAATAGCTCGTAAATCAAATGTCTAGAGAAAAATATAAAAATTCAAAAAATTAAGAAAATAACTTTGAGTCGAAATTTCATAAATACCATTGTGACCTCAATATATGTATATGTATATATGTGTGTGTGTATTAAATAATATTAAGATTTTAGTGGTAAAATAATAACAACCAAAATATTAGGTGATAAAATATATTTATAAAAAAATTTTGTGGTATATTGATACATTGAGAACCTTTAGTGGGTACCCCTTAATTTTATGGATCCATTTGAATGAGGTTTTTTTTTTTTTTTTTATAGAAAATAACTCAGTGGATTAATCTTGAAAATCTTACCAATGTATCAAAGATTGATTGTTATGCACGCAACAATGTTGACATGGATACACATCACATTTATGTTACGTTTATAATTTACAACCGTTACATTACAAATTTCTAAAGCTGTTCAATATAGTTTCTAAAAATTTTGTTGTACAAATTTAAATCAAGGTAGAAGATGAGATCTCTTATGAAAAACTCAAAAATATTACTAACAATTTGTGACTTCTATACATATATATGACGATTATATATAACAATTGTAAAGTGATTGTTCCCCTAATAATAGACCACATAATGTGGCCTTGTATTTGTGCCGCATTGACCTTGTGTTATTGATCATTATTAGTCCTTCGAATGAATGGCATATTTTCTCAATAAAAAAATTCGCTACTAAATTGTTTCTGAAAAAAGAAATCGCTATTAAATTGAATCAGAAAAAATTTGTCTTGTTTTCATTGCAAGGTTGAGAATTGTAAGCGTAAATGCATTGCCTTTACTCTTTTGCGTCTGTTAAAGGCTCCCTGTCCCCATAGTGGCGTGGCCTTTTCAGAGGAACGAGGTGCTGCCAAAATAATGACACATCGCCAAAAGTAAGCCCCAAAAGTCCTCTATTGTGCCACACGTAGCTAACCAGCTGGTTAAAGATAAAGAAGGTCCAAACCCTTATCTCTCCTCTTCTGGATTAAGCCTCAAATTCGAAGCGAGACAAACACAGCCTTTATTGCTTTGAAAAAGAAATAGGAAAGAAACAGCATTTAACCCACAAGTAGCCTTAGAGAAGTATTGAAATATGTGCGGCACATTCACCGATCGCCCCAGCTCAACTCAATAGGCTTTTGTTGCATTTATAAGCAAACTCGGCTCAACACGAAAAAAGGCCCAAAGGCAATGCTTTTTGTACTTAAAAGGCCCAAGTGTCTTAATGCTGGGTCCATTAGCCTTCAAACAATATCTTTGGCAAAATCAAATTAATTAAATAAAAATTTTAAAAAAATTGCTAGATCAGCAGTGTTATTCAAATAATACTGTAGTCTCAATGATAGCAGGCACAACATTTGCCAAATACTGCACAAAACGCTTATAAGTTTATATATATTATACACAGTACACACGATGAAACTTGAAGGAACTACAACTCGTACGGACTCAATAGTGTGACTTAAGTACCACTCTTTTTAACTTGAAGAGGCCAAGACAATCTCCTATTGCTGGTGCCATCAATCTGACTGAGGTCACTCACTTCACTAATTGCATCCTCTGCCTCTTGCCGCCCTAGTTCTTGTCTTCTTAGATTTCTGATAACCAAGTCATCAAGGCTTGATTCGTTTGTCCAAGGAGGTGGAGTTATACAATCAGAACCACCTGGTACTCTTTGTGAGGAATTGTTATCTGGTGTTATCGGCAATGATGAGGCAGAATCACCAACCCTTAGATGTTGTAGAGTTGCAAATGATTCTCGCATGGCAGACATGGCTTCAAAGAAACGGGTGAATGATGCTAGAGCAACAGGAATTGGGCGAAGCATCTCCTGCACCAAGAATGTAAATTTAACCAGTTAATGATTTAAGAAAAAGGGAAAAAAATCAACTACTTCAAAGAATATCATTGATGTTTCCAGAAAACTTGAAAATTTTTACTGGATTATCATTCTTGCATTACGAGAAAATTAATCAATACTAAATCACTACTGTTTTCTTAAACTTGACAACAGATTGCATTAGTAACCTGACCAAAAACTTAAAAAAGGAAATAAAAATATGACCTCTTTAAACGTCGACAATTTCCCTTAATTAGAGCAGTCCGCACAGAGTTATGTATTTGAGAGGCGTAATTTAGATGTATGACTGAAATGAAATTATATACAAAAAATGAAAAAATTTGTAATGTGTGTGGATTTGGATTAATGATGATCGATATTGCCGTCTGAAATTGATATAAACAAACAAATGCTTCATGAGCATACCCCCCAAATTGATGGAGGCTCCTTAAAGCTCTGACTCCATTGGAAATCTGCAGCTGATGCTGTCAAGGCTCCATAATCACTAGCAGCCTTCATCAGTAATTCAGAAAATTGTTTCTGCAAAAAACCACAAAAGATGCATCCCTAAGCAAAACATATTCTACTT
Organism: Atalantia buxifolia; assembly: GCA_030444775.1. Taxonomy (NCBI): domain Eukaryota; kingdom Viridiplantae; phylum Streptophyta; class Magnoliopsida; order Sapindales; family Rutaceae; genus Atalantia; species Atalantia buxifolia. The sequence continues at coordinate 13,017,802 of CM059832.1, forward strand.
CCCAAAAGAATTGAGCACTGAAATAATTATTCAAGATTCTTCACAAAGTACATTAGAGACAACATGGCCTATGCGGAAAGAACATCAAAACACTGCTTGAAACAGGGAACTACATCAGTTGATTCAAAAGTCATCTAATTACTGATCATTTGATATTAGGCAATAATGTTTAATGAAGAAAGGCCATTTTACTCAAACTCTACACACGGAAGGATGAAAGCCAGTGCCTGTTCTCTTTCACTCCAGGACACCATACACTTGAAATGTAAAAGGTGAGGATTTATGCCATGTTAAAATTATGGACTTCTAATTAATTCTAAAAATTTAACTGTCAGCAATTATATAGAAAAATTGTACTCAATAGAAGTAAACATATGATCTTACTGGACCGATCCAAGCAGAGAACCATATCATCTACAGAAGAAAAATATTTTACTATCTTTAAGGAAATTGTGAGGACATGAGTCGAACACGTACAACGACAAAGAGAAGTTACCCATAAATTTGCCAGAATTTGAATCTAAATTTGATTGGCTTTTCCAGCATGTAATCACAAGTGTTGAAATTGAATTCACAGTCCCTAAAAACCAAAGTCAGCCCACCTAAATCTCTTACTCCAAATTCAGAACTCTATAAATGTTTCTTGGAAAGTGTGATCTAACTAGTTTTAATTCAGAGGTAATCTAACTTGTCGATTCACAAGCAGCAAAACCAAGTTTCTAATAAATATGAGATTCCACTCTGCTTTGGGAAAAAAAAAGTGCATTTCACTCGGTCACCAGCCTGATATTCTGCTTCCACAGGAATGCAATCCAGTGAATAGGGTTGTTGAAGACGAGCTATAATGCGATCCTGGCATCATTTACAAATAGCAGAATGTCAAATGAGATAATGAGAAGGCAATAGAAAAGAATATTTTTGGACAAAGCAAAATTTCTTCTACTGACCAACATAGTTCTAGTTGCAAGTTTCACGATTGATATTAGATCTAAGTTCCATACCAATGGACTCACATAAACAATATAGGAACGTAATTTCCATTTTTCCATATGGCACACAGCAAACTTCTATGCATCTCATAAAATTTTGCAAATTAGTAATGTTCAATACAACAATTTAGACTTCATGCTATGTGGATACCACAACAGTTTCAGTAACCAGAGGAAGAAAACAACTACTATCTCCACAAGGAGGTATCTCATGAATGAAACTGCAACCTCTATCACAGAGTCCATGAAACTTCAGCATATTCAAGTAAAAAAGCCAGCAATGCTATTAGATAAATTACCTTATTCTGAATAACATCTTTCAGTATTGTAGTGATCCTTGAGAGAGTTTCAATCTTCTTTTGCATTTCACTCACATGCGTCAAATGTGCCACATTTTTATCATCCTAAGATCCAAACATATAAATCATGAAGCAGTTCAGCAACAAAAATACCAACAAGCATCCATTGATGATCACAAGTGATTTTAATCATTTTTCAGCATTATCTAAATACAAAATGATCCACCTTTCGACCTTGAAGTTCCACTTGCAGATCAGCTATCTTTCTTTGTACAGCTGTTAGCTCTCTTAACACTCTTATCAAGTCATCACCTTTTTCACCATTAGCGCACAAGTTTTGAAGCTCTTCCTACATAACAATCCCAAGTTCCAATTTTGAAGCATGCATGTGAAAATCGACCAACCCATTAGAAAACCCAACTAATTTAAACAACTAATTCCAGTGGGTTACAAGTTACACAAATGTCATATACTAATCAATTACATTCTTATAAAACGTAAAAAAGAAAAAAAAAATCTTATTAAACATAAATGGGCCTTTTCAATAGTACTTAAAAAATCTAAGCAGATGTTGATAAACTGAAGATGAATGCGAATAATTCATTAAAAAAATGTGGGCAATTGAGGAAGTGGGTACCTGAGAAGGAGGTGGGGCGACGGAGAAGCCAAGATCGGCAGCGATGGAGAGAGCATCGGACATGCCTCCGATGCGTCTAAGAGGTTTCTTCCCGACCCAGGTGCTGCCCGTGTCACTCCCCATTGACATTTTCCTCCAACCCAAACACGGTCTTCTTTTTCTCCAAAAGCGTCTTGCTGATATATCGGATGATTGGGGACGGCCAATAGAAATTTTGAATTACCGTCGACGGCGAAAGCTTCTACTTTACTGTTGGTTCAGTTTGAAATTATCAGACAAGCCCCGTTACTTTGAAATAATAAATAAATTTACAATATATCACTTGTTTAACAGTTATCCCTTCAGTTGTTACACTGCCTTTCCGGGGAAAAAAGGAAATTCTTCGCATTGAGCCCAAAACCTTCAGGGGCCTAAACAGTTTGTGGTCCAATCACTAAAAGCCAGATGGACCCACAAAATAAGGCCCATAACTATTGCTTCACAGTCGCCACCGAAATTCTTGATTCTAGGGTTTTATTTTTCGTATTGTCTCCTCTATATAAGCCCCCTTCTCAGCCTCCCTCATCAATCTCTGTCTAGGATCCTCGACTTTTTCCACTTTAATTCAAATGTTTCACGTTTCAAAATCGTTTTCTTTTTCACCAGGGCGTTTTTATTAAGAATTTATCCCGATGAGGAAGCAGACCCAATTGATAGGAAGTGCCGTATGACACTTATAAACAGCAGCGGTATATAGTTCAGGATCCCCAGTTCTTCCCATCCACCAATCACGTGCTCTCTGATTCGTCTTCCTCACGGGATTCGCTCTCTTTGGGTTCTGTGATTGGTCGGGACCTTTTGGGCTTTCCTTGTTCTTCCGCTGTGTGTGTGATTTGAAACGGGACCCTGAGGGCGTTTTTCTCCTCTTCATTTTTATTTATTTATTTATTTCACAAGGTTCAATGCCACGTCGCCGGTAGCTTACGAGCGTTGACCGGCGATGCTATGATTGGACCGAAAGCAATTCCATGTTTCGCTTTGCTGATAGGAACCTGTGGACTCCAGCTTTCGTTAGTCTACGGAGCCGTTTATGGCGATTACATTTTTAATATTTATACAAGTTAGCTTCTTTCGAATTTCAGTTGAAGCCTATGATGATTATCGATCTTTAAGTTGGAATTACCGGCTGAATTTTGATTGATGTTAACAGACTGGCTGTCTGAGGCTTCCTTCAACCATACAATTTTTTTTTCCAATTTAACACTGATTTTCTTTATATTTGAAATTGTACGATGGCTAGAAGTGGTGGTTCCCTTATAAAGGATGCACAATTTATAATTATAAATTGAATTCGAACAAAATGTGATTTAGTCCCAGAATCTAAATCAAGTTAGAAAATTTCAGTTCCATGATATACAGAAAGAACAAAATCAACTGATTTCCTTTTATTTTTCCATCTACAGAAGAAGATAATTCATGGGATCAATTGTTCTACAATCCTAACCTAGGCCACGTTGTTCTACAATCCTAACCTAGGCCACGTTAACGCGGCCTACAAAAAATTGAGCTGAATATCTGCTGCATGATATTGGACATAGAACTCTAGAAGTCAGGAAGGAAAATGCGCAGGCATGGTTAAATTGAATTGGTATAGCAAAAGGAATCAGCTTGCTTTAGCTGCTTTGATTTATTTTGACGGAGACTAGCTCGCTCGCTATGTGGGGGGAAAGAACCTGTTGAGATTGAACGGCAAAGTGTAGAATTCTTCATTCCTGTTGTCGCCTCTGAACGTTCTGAACTTTACCCACCACGGCATTCCCCTATCTTTCTTTGATTTCTCAACCTCTATGGTGTTGTCGAGGAACACAGCCACAATTAAACCCACTGTTGGTGGCGATGAGAATATGGTATTCAAGAAAGCATTGAACTGCAAATAACAAAATGTAGTTTGTAAAGCTGCATGTGATATTGGAAGTTCTAACAATTTGAACATCTATACCCACCCATCCAGCGTTGGTATGGACAAGACCGTGGTGCTGGGGATTCCAATATTCATTGAAAAATTGTGGGACGGATATGCCGAGGAAGAGTGAGAGCCCAGTGATTATGAGGTTTCTCATGCAATTCATGTTTGTGAATTGAAGAAATGATAAGCCAACTGAAGCTGGAAGCAAGGAAGGATATGATTATGTCATTGATGAAGGGGAAGTAATCAAAAAGATTTCTTAGATGAACGAAATTCCGTACCTACTAGTCCAAAGAGAACACAGTATAATGCAGCAAATATTGGGACGGGTATAGACGCAAACACAGCTCCAAATTTTCCTGTGTGAAATAAGGTATCACATTTACAGAAAGCAATTTAATAAATCCCAAATTGCTAATCAAGAAATGAGAAATGCATTTAGCCCGATGGTGTTATCAGAACAAGCCAGAGTACCATTAAGCGAACAAATAAGTGGTCTCTCAATTTTCATGTGTCTAAGAAACACAAACCTAAGCAGGAGAAAAATATCATGAAGCCTGCAGAAATTTGAACAACTCGACGACTCCCAACTCGAGTCAGACCAAGAAGTCCCACATTTTCCCTGGAAACATTGGCATGACTTCTGGTAAATTCGTATTATATAGAACAGAACAGTATATCAATGCAACAAGCTGCATACAGCTTCTTACTAATTTAAGAGGGCATCTTACACAGAAACAGTAGATCCAGTGCCTGTCCCAAAAAGACCATCAAGCAAAATCCCAATTCCCTGCCAAAGTGACAATACTACAGTGAGAATTGGGAATACTTAAAGCAGATGGTAAGCATGATGCATGTGCCATAGGATGACATAAGGACAGTCTTGCTGTCTTTTTTAACTCATAATGTTGCATATTCAATTTGATGTATTGGGAAAAAAAACCTTTGAAAATCATTACTACATATTTTGTGTTTCCCTTGGTATACTCAGATATCTTTCCTCGGTAAATTCAGTTATCAACAAATTCAAGGTAAATTCAGTTATCAACAAATTCAAAATTCCTCTGAGCGAAAGCATAAAAAATCTCCCAAAATTTTGAACAGACAAAACTCTACTTCTTTGGACAATCATAACAACGCCTTATCAGCATGATTGCTCATTTTTCATGGGCATAATTTACACCATTTTCTCTTAAATGTTGTGATGAAATTTAAAATATCATATGCCTAAGTAAATATGCAGAGTAAGTGACAATTAACAAAACCAGCCCACCAGCCCACCTGCCAACCAATGCCACGGCTCAATACATAAGCAGGAGGTGGAGTGGCAATCGCCAACCGAGATGCAGCCTTGTATGCTCCAGTGGACTGTAGGTTGATAAGCAATTTTATCAAACCCAGAAGCAATCTATTAAAAAATTACTACTATGATACTCGTAAGGAATCACATTTCAAACAAGCACAGCCAAAGAGAATATTCAGATGAAACTATTTCAGTTGAGTATAGTGTACCCTAGCATTTTGATAGCTAAGGATATACCTCAACCATAGATACAAGAACTGCAGACATCATAGCAAATGAATGGCCTGCTGAAAATGTTGGTGGGCCCCACTGCAGGGGATAGGGGAACTTGAACCTGAAAAAACAATATACATAAAATTACAGAACTAGGGAAAAACAAAGTAATCCAAGAGAAGTGTGAGTCGATGAGTATACCATGGGGCAGTAGATATAAGATTTGCCCTGTCAGTACGGCAACTTATTTGAGTTGTATATGGTTTGCCTCGATAAGCCCCACTGGCAGTTAAGATAACAGAGTAGATCCAAATGATTGTGACACAGATTAATACTGGAAATCGTTCAAATATTGGAAGATCTCGAAATGGTCTCACATGCTTCAGGTACTGTGATGTCAAAAACCCATAAACTCTGTTACGGAAATAAGCAATAATCATGTTCGTAGATTTTAGCCAACATGGTATGCAACCCACTCACCTGTGACAAGCCAATAACCAAGAGCAGCATTGGTATCCCAATTTCCACACAATTTCCCAGCTGGAAAAAGAAAAACGTGTGGCAATGGTAAATTATAGCCAGTTCTGAATACAATGAACTAATAATAGCTTATGGCAAAAAGAACAATGTGTTTTACATTATTCAGTGATCTTTAACATTCTTCTGGTTGGAACTGAATTGTTGTCGCCCAGGAATTTTTTTTTTTTTGTTTAAAAGGAAAAAAAATTTAAATCTTAATAGTTTCATCAAATAATAAAGACCTTGCATCACAATTCACAAAGTTGAAAATTCAGAATGTCAAAACTTTTTTGTCTCAGCAAATTAAATAGTAGCAACCAACATCAAATTCTTGTTTTTAAATAGCTTTCAAGACATTTCAGGTGTCAGGAATGCATAGTAATACGAACCAAAGGAAATCCCCGTTGAAACAGTCCCAAGCCAACTAATCCAACCACAGGCGCAATTCCAAGAGGACTGAAGAACCTGCAAGAAAGACCAGTATAAAAGTCAAGAATATGATCATACAGAAATGACCACCTTCGTCAATGTTTCTGCCGCTAATGTACCGTGAAAAGAGACCCCAAACTTGACTGTAACCGAGGATGATTTGTATGCTTGAAGCTACAATTAGGGCCCCTTGGATAGCTTGCATTGTTTGTATAAATCTCTGCAAACATTCAAAGTGGAAAACCTCATTCAATGGATGTCATCAAATGGGAAAGTTTGATTTCTAAGAAGGAAACAAATTCATAAGGATTATTCCAGATGGGGCTCTGGCTGAAATTGACACCAACAATCAAGCTAAGCAAATCACTCTTTAGAGAGTTTTTGTGTGTATGAGGCAAAGTTTTCCAAACATTGTTGTCTGAACATTGGCAAACTTACTTCGTGATCATCTGTTATCCGTTGCAGTGAGGAGTCACTTATAATATAAGCTATGGGAATGATATACGCAAAGGAGCCTCCAACAACAGCTGGCAACCGGGTTCCAAAAAGTGCTTGGAGAAGTGTATTAATGCCAGATACAAAGAGAAGAGTCTGTATTACCCGTGCTTTGTCCCCCTGGTTGCGTAAGCAAGAATTAGTAAAGGAGAAAAAGGTGCTAAAACAGAAGCAGGGAAAAGTTGGACGAAAAGGCCAATAACAGACCTGCCAACGTTACAGGTCCCACCAAGATCTTCGAGGCTAAAATTCAACCATATACAATAACCACAACAATGCAATCTACAATTTCTTTTGGACAAAGAAAGAAAATATAGTGCTAAGCAGTCAAGCTTTTGAACAGGGGGAATTTTGACCTAGAGCATCATTGGTGGGACACAATAGTCAAGTACAAGGATTTCCACTTATCTCCTTTGGGAATGTCAGGATGCCAAGCCTGAACATACTTGTGAAAAACATAGAAATTGTGTTTGAAAGGAAAAAAAAAAAAAGTTTGACAGAATAGCAGCTTACATTACTTCCGCCCATTGCATGTACGAGTAAGGTAGGGATAATTACACTTGTGCCCAGCATCAGTATGTAGTTTTGAAATGCTAACAGAATAGTTTCAGCTGCAAGACAATGCTTTCATCGTAAACAAAGATGAGAGAGTAAAGAAATTAGATAAAACATGCAGACATCTAATCTTCGCAATGATAAATGATGAAACTTGTGTGTTTTAAATCCATAAAATGATGCTATCTCTTATGAATGCTGTACAAGAACCTGCCCTATTCTCTAAAAGAATTAGCTTCTAACGATGATAACAATAAGGTCTTATCATATCTGCTAGAACTTGGTGCAAATTTGAAATTTCTTTATCTATTACACTATTGAGCCAAAGCCACTCATTCCCAATGCTCCCTTCTATGGTTTAACTACATTGCTGCTCCGATCATCCCCCACATAATGTAAAGATTGTATGAGATATTGGAAGAATTTTCAAATCAGCATCAATAAATCATACCATACAAACAAGAAAGATGTAAGAACTTTAAAACAAAATGTAATGCAGCCACAGTGTCATGATTCACAACAGATGCAGGAGGTTAAGACTTAAGATTGAGTGTGGGGGTATAATTGTAACTACAGACAACCTTTACCAAACCCAGCGGAACGGAACATTTGAAAAACCTGAAATGTCGCCATATCAAATGGAACCAAACTCTTAAAGAGTTTTCTGCTTCATCATTTTGCAGTTACTAAGCAACAGAACAGAGTACCAAATAAACAAATATAAGAGTTTAAAAAAAAAAAGAAATGCAAACATATTCACTTAAAAAACTTCTTGCATCAAACTGACGAACAGAAGTTGCAGCATAACCTTGCTCTCCTCCGTCATCTTCAACTAATGCAGTTCTTTAGTGAAAGAACAAATGTTCAGTTTTCTTTCTGGGGAGACCGAGTGAGAGCAATGCCATTAATACAGGCCTCAAGTGAGACAGCAGAGCAGGGGACAAGCCACTAAAGACTGAAACAACTCTACTCAGTTTCGTCTACTTCAAATACCCACAACCACAAGACAAGCCCATTTTTAATCTAACATATTGAGAACTCATAAAATAATCATCACGCAGGCAACAAGAGATAATCAAGCAAAAGGAAAGGACACGTACCCCAAGGAGGGTTAGAGTCTATGCAGTACTCAAGGTCTTGAAGCTGATCCATTGGAGGGTGGCTATACTCTGCCATTTGCTAGAACTCTTTGAGAAATGAACCCAAAGAAGAAGCAGAGATGAAGGAAGATGAAGATGGAAGTAGAAGAAGAAGAAGACGAGGAAGCAGAGTAACTGAGAACAAAGTAAAGTACAGATATAAAGTGAACTAAAGTTGGCATAATATTAAAAAAAAAAAGGAGGAAAAAAAAAAACACACAACCCCAAAAAGAACAATATGCAAAGCAAAGGAAAACTTCCCCGATGACGCCCCTCTTCCGTCGTCGATAAGCATGTTTTTGAAACTAGTGTCATAACTGCATTCTTAACCTTGGTTTGTAATTTATCTACGAAATTGCCATTCAGGTCCACTTTTTTTTCCTCAATAGTCAATCGCCAAATTTGAGTTTACAGCGTCATCCAGTGCCTCCTTTTGTAATTTAAAAAAAAAAAAAAAACTTTTTAAGGTAGTTGCTAACTTCCTTCCATAAGTCAAGTCTCATTGTATGCATTTGACTCTAAAGTAAAGAACCGAACTAAAAATAGAATGTATTAGACCAACCCGTTTGATATTTTTTAATTTTAGTCCATTTTTAGTGATTTTTGTTTTATTCTATGTGGGTGAATTGAAACACAATTTGATTAATTTTTAGTTTAGTTCTGTATAATTTATCAACACTTAAAAAATGACACTGACTCATAACTCTATAATTTTAAATATGGTAATTTAATGCTAAAATACTTTATCGAATACGTTAATTTAATGCTTGAGTACTTAATAGAATAGGGTAAGTTAATGCTTAAATGATACGTCCATTACCATTAAGCTAAATTAAACTCAGATCGTGATATTTTCATTATATACATAAAACAGACGGATATGTTTCATAAAGTGGGGATGTCAATGTTACATTTGGATTGAAATAATTAAAATCCGATTTCGTGAAATAAAGAAAATACTAGAATGAAACCAAAAAAAAAAAAGGAAAAAAATTGTACAGATGGAGTGGGGTCTAAATTCTAAAATGAGATAATAGTAAAGTACATCCGAGCTGTTAAATACGCAATCACCATGCCACGAATGATTGACAGCTGAATGCAGATTTGTGATGATTTTGTACCATATCTGTTGGTGCTGGCCCCACGTAATTATTATTTTGTAGCGCTTGAAATCAGCAAAGGATGGTGATCAATTAATGTGAGCCCTCCGATTGGTGGAGTGGATCATTGGAAAACCCATGGGAGACAAAGCAAAAAGTGCTGCAAGAACTGTACCAATCGGAATAGTAAATTCAGAATCGTTGATGGGGCAAAAAGCTTTGGCTTTGAGTAGGTCTGCAAATGAATTGCAGTATTAAATTTCTTGCAGGTGAAATTGACTGGACTTAAATGATATGCCAGACGTCGCAGCTGTTTACATAAGGAGATTTTTTAAATTATTAAAATAAATAAATAAAAATTAAAAAATAAAGGAAATATATATTTTAATTTGTTATATAATAAAATGTACTAAATTGTAGTATGTATTTTAATTATTTTTAATTTATTTTTAACTTTAATATTTTAAAGAATTCTTTATTAGATAATGAGTTGCAATTGCACTATGTATGTGACTTATTTATGTTTTTGATTTGAGATTTTCTATCGACTAAAAAGGTGCAAAAAAGAGAAGAATTCGTTTTTTTTCTTTCTTTCTTTTGTTTAGAAAGTAGATTCTGCAACAATTTAAAACCTTTAACATTGTTTACTTTGCATGCAATGTCTCCTGAATGGTTGTATTTGCCAGTGCATCATAACCATCATTGTGGTAAGGAAGCTTAGCAGCTTACAAATAGCATACTTCTCGAGTAAATGTTACTCACTAAATTATATTGTAAATGAGATTCAAATGTTGGATTTATAAAATTAAGATGAATTTTTTTCTCTAATGGGTTGTATCAATTTAAGCCATGTTTTGCATTGAAGTTAGACAACTGTAACTTAAAAGTTACAGTACTAAAATATTTGATAAACACTAATTGCTTTATCTTGTAAACTAAGTTAATTTAATATTACACATGTATAATAAAAAATTTATTATAGTTTTATTATTTTTATTAAAATTTTATTTATAAAATATATTTATTATATACTATTAACTTTTATTTTATAATTATATTTTTTTTAAAAGCGTAAACATTACAATAATTAAAATAAATTTTAAAAGATTTTACAAGTTGAACCTCCTAACAGTCTTTGAATCATATTACGCAACAATGCTGTCTGTCAATTATTTCCGGACAATAGCCTCGTCACTTTGATCCTTGTAGAGGAAGCATGAGTTCGGGAAATAGATTCTTCTCGTATTAATATTGATGGGAGAATTTTAATTATGAAATGGGAAACCAAAAAAAAAAAAAAAAGAAAGGCTAACTTTCAGGTTATATTATCTATTTTTAAAAAAAATTTTTAAAAAAATCTGAATTTATTATTTTGCATGGTATACAGTTGTGTTTTGTGCTGCGAATAAAAAGAGAGGGAATATGTGCTGAGCAAGTAAAAAGACGAGTGGGGTTGCACGTCTGCTTTTGAGAAACGTAAAAAGTGAGGGTAAAATGGTGAATAATTGGAAAGAGAAGCGTAGATTGTTGAGGAGGGAACAGTGTTATGTGAATTTGTCAAATAAGTGTGAGGTTGCACGTGCGGCATAAAGCTTTGAGTTGGCACCTAAATAAAAATTCCCCCAACCCACGATCTTGACAACCTCTCAAAATCCGATTCCCATGAAATTCAATTGATTTATGAAACAAACAAAATGCCCATCTCCAAAAGAAACCCAATCATGTTTTCTGGATTTCTTGTTCGTTTATTTTCAAACTTCTCTACTCTCAAGATAAGAATCTTTGTGCTCATTTTATTTCTGAATTATAAGAGAGATTGTTGGAAATTCAAATTTAATGTAATAGGTAGATGTATTTGTTGAGATATGTATACACATATATGGTAAGATTTAGAATTCATTGGATGGTTTTATAGATGACTGGTTGAAACTTTACAATATATAAATATATAATGCACTTTCTTATATTTTTGTGTCAAAAAGGTTGAATCAAAATAAAAAAGTATATTAGAGATATAGGTATTGTTGAGGATGAGCCTTTACGTTTTGGTATTTGATTTGCTAGAGAAATGGGATTGTTTTTTTTTTTATATATATATAGTTAAGTGGGACTCACTGCGTGTTGTTTAGTTGATCCTAGTATTCGTCATACTCGCACAACGTTATTAAATATTATTTCTGTTGTTGAGCACTTACTATAATTTGCAGAATTGTCATATCTCAAGGACTTATAATCAAGTTGGTAATGTTTTAACTCATTATGTTTTTTTATTGTTCTTATTTTCATATATGATTGGAGATTTTTCCTCCTCAAATGTCTTCTTATCTTTGAGATTTTTTTTTACTGAAATAAATGAGGATTTTATTTAAAAAAATTAAAACGTACTGTATACAGATATGATATAATTTCATTTTGAGATGGAATCCTTGCTAAGAAGTTTAATTTACAAATCGATTATTATTCTCCACAATCAAACTTATAGGATGGTTTAATTGAGAATGATGTATTCTATTCCCTTAAAAATATTCCTCGTACCATAGACTATGGCAGTAATCTCAATTACAAGAAGAACAATAGGGAATTTGGAACTGGATAAAATTGCACCGAAATATTGAAAAATGTAAAATCAATGTGAATTTGGCTCAAGGTCAATAAAGAGAAACCTACGTCTCAAGAATAGAAAACTGATTTGATTTGCTTTCCGGCCTCATTGAATTCAAAAGAATAAACAAAAGAAGTCGACAACTTTTTATTAAATAAAATAATCATGCATTAAAGTTCCATTTAGTCCATAAGCCATCGATATTAAAAAAATCAAATCCAGTATTTTATACTAGCTCATTTGGAATAACTTAAATCAGCTTCCAAGCACCACGAGCCAAGCGATCACTTTTCATCGCACTGCCGGAATAAAATTAGAAATAACAACCTCCATCCCTTATTACCAAAATGCCAACAATTAAAGTGGACAATCATGTATTATTCACAAATTCTAATTTATAGGCTCATACGATTAAATAAATAGTATCGAATGTGCCTTCTTCTTCTTCTTCTAATTGATCACCCAACATTTAACAAATGAATCACACATGATACGAGGCATAATATTCGACCGAATGTTACAGGCAATGATGCGCAAAATTTGTTAAAAAAAATAATTATAATTATAATTCTGTTCTTTCTGATTGAAGTGGGAAAATTTAAACAAAATTAACAGAAAAATCCGTAAATCTTAATCTACTGCTGCTACTCTAAAACTTCATGCTGCTGCTGTGACAATAGTACTTTGAGTTTCTTAATTTTGATTTCTCCGCCTTCTGGCAATGACCCGTGTGACTGCTTCCAAAATGACGGAAAATGCTTACCAAGACAATAAGAACGTACCCAAGCATACAGCAAGAGCCAAATATTCAGAGGGTTCAGGATGTCGAAACCTTAAAGATCGATGTTGATGGTGCATAATATAATGATAGCGTATCCAACAGAATAGTAATAAAAGATCCACCAAATTCTGTACTCGTGCTCCTTATTTGGTCTCAATTTGGACAAGAACAAGTAGTATCCCGACAGTCCTGTGAATAGAATGTTGGAAGCCATGAGATTTATTGCCAAGATAAATTCCTGTCGCTGCTTCGGGCCGTACAAAGTGAGTAAGCCAAGGTTTGGCATGTATATATGATGTGAGCATAAAACCAAGCAGCATCAGCTGATTCGAAGACCTTCACGTGCCTGGCATCAAGAAGCCCTAACTAACCGTGTTTATGATTCCACGAACCTGCTTGAATCCATACTGGAGATTCCTCCTTTGGCTGCCGTAACTTTCCTGGGAGTAATATCCAAAGTAGCCATTGATTTGACACTGTCACCGCTGATAGGATTCATGCCAAGATTATTGTCACCACGCACATGGCCTTCTTGTCACGAGTGGCTCACCATGGTCATGTTCTTTAGAAGCACTATACATTGTCATGCGTATACTACCATCTGGTTATTGGAAAAGTCAACTGAAATATTGGGTACTTGAAAGGTCAAGTTTCTCACTTGTAATAACTCGTCACCGGCAAGCCTCAAGTACGTACTATGGTTCCAATAGGTTAAGAGCGATTGGGAGCCGACCATTCCTTTTACCAGTTAGAAAGTTTTGTGTCTTTTTTCATAAACGTTTGGACGTTTGGGGTGTATCAGTTAGGGGTGAGCAAAATCTGGTTCGGATCTGATTTGGATCAAAACGATCAAATTTTTGGTTGATTAGGCTGGGAAAAAAATTCATTTGAACTCAACCCAAACATATAATCCAATCCTATTCGATTCGAATATGTTTAAATCAAATCGAATTAGATAAAAAATCTAATTAAATTCAGACGGATTGAATTTGGGTTGGAGTTTTTGGACACATTATATATATATAGGATTTTAATCTATTCAAGTATTCATACAAAAAAAATCAATTCACATTTTTTATTTTAGCTCACAAGGATTTAAACAATTATGTTCTAAATTTTCAATACATGAATTTTTCTGATTTATTATTTATAATACCAATTATTAACAATACCATCAAAAATTTAGGTTTAAAGACTTGAAGCCTTGGGGCTTGGAGGAACTTGGAGCAGTAGATCTGATCAGTGGTGACTGCAGGCTGCGTCGGTAGTTGATAAGTGCCGCGTCTTGGCGTCTGTGTCAATTTGGTGAGTGCTATCGCTGGCTGCCGCTGCATATGTGAAGTGCTGCTGCCATCGTGTTTTGTGTGTAAACTGTGAATTGCTGCTTCTGCTATGTTGTGTTTTGTGTGTGTGTGTGTGTGTGTGTGTGTGTTGTGTTGCGGCTACTGTCGATGTTTGTAAATCGTAAGTTTGTGTTGTTGAATGTTAATTGAATAGAATTAGGTTTTATTTATTTATTTTTTAGAAGAGGCCAACTCGATCAGTTTTTCAAATTGGATCGGGTCAAGATTTAATCGGATTGGCCAAAATGCATCCAATCGGGTTTTTGTCAACAATCTGATCCAATTTAAACTCGATATTATTTAGATCGGATTGGATATTTTACCCAAATCAATCCTTTTCCCCTGTATAAATAAGCTGAGCTTGTCAATTATGCCATACCAAAGCACATCCAAACAACTTTTAGGGCCACCAATTAATCAATTACGTGGAGAAAGACAATCTTATCCCATGCAACCTTTGGGATAAAGTTGGAAAACTTTTAGGCTGCGTTTACTTGCCAGATTTAGGAATGGGAATCTAGAATTGAAATGAAACTCTCATTTACTTCGTCAAATAAGGGGAGGAATGAGATTTACTTTGGTGGGCTCCACAATAATTTGGGAATTAAGTATGGAAATTTGATTCCCAAGGGGAGACTTGGGAGTCAGACTCCTATTCCTGACATTTCCCATTATGCATGCATTAAATTTTTATTATTCTAAAGAAACCTCACTTTAGATAAAAAAAATATGAAAAGCGAAAAATTGAAAAAAAACCCTAAACCCTAAAACCTAAACTCTCTCTCTCGTGCCTCCCAATCGAATGCCATCAAAGTTGCTTCCATCACCATCTTTGTCGTCGTGATCCTCGGCTATGGACAGCTGCTAGTCGTTTATTTCGTCTTGATTTCATCGTCGTCTCGATTTAGCCCCTATCTCATTTCATCTCTGATGGCGACGGTTTTAATTTGATGATGATGATGATGATGCTGCTGCTAACGACGATGATTGTTTTTGCCGTTGTTGTTGATGACAATGGCAATTCCAAATTTGATTTTTACTGTTAATTTTTTTTGTGTGAAATGGATTAATTTGATGATGATTATTATTATCATTATTTTGGAAATGGACTATTTTGTTGATGATGATGAATCTGATTATGATTATTATTATTTTTTCAAATGGATTATTATTTTGTTGATGATAATATTTTTTATTTTGATTATAATTATTAATGATAAATTATAATTAATTAATATACTAACAACATATGAATATAATTAATTAATATATTTACAGTAATTTTAATAATATAATAATGGTAGTTGTTATTATAATTAACTAAGGGTATTTTAGTAACTTGAAACAATTTAGCTTAGAATCGGACTATTAGCACCCCTCCAAAATCCTATTGAAACCCACTTTTTTAATTATATTTCATTTAATGTCAAAAATATCCCTTTTTCTAAATAAACACTCTTTTTATTTATGAATTTTTTAATTTCTAATATTTTTCTTACTCTTTCAGTCTTGGTATTTGTATTCCTCTCTTCAAATTTTCTTTATTAATTAATTTTTAAAGAAAAAAATTAAAAAATAAGAAAAACATTACACTTAGAAAATAATAAATATTTTATGGGTCTAATACAATTTTATCCTACTTATAATTTTTTTAGTTAGCAATTAGTTTGAGAATTCTTAAAAAATTATTTGCAGTAGGATAAAATTTTATTTTACTTATTTTTCCAATGTATTATATCTTAATTAAGTTGTTATGTTTATTACAAGATTTTTGTTTTAACTTAGAGGATTACTTCTTAAATTCAGATTATTTTAATGATAACAAAATATATTTATATTGTGCAAGTAAAATAAAATTGAAGAGAACAAGAAAATATAAATGACTTAATTCTATTTATATTTGTTCTTAAATGTAATTACAATATAATAAGGGTTTTATAAGATTAATGAAGGGGTGCCAATAGTCCAACTCTTCAGCTTATTACGATTCCGATTTCAAAATAAAATAAACACATCAATTGGATTCTAGTCCATTCCGATTCTGATTCTTGTGATTCAAGTAAATAATTTATTATGATTCTTATTCTTCATTCTTATTCTATCTTATTCGGATTCTAACTCATTTCAATTACTGACAAATAAACGCAGCATTAATTGATTAATAATGTTGGGGACTAGGGAACATCCGACTTGCAATTTTTAGAGAAAGAATTTAATTATTTGACCGAACCACAAAAAATTATTATATAATAGCGGTTATTAACTTACTAAGTATTAAATTATAAATTTTTTTCGATAATTACTCATCATTGCACTTTGAGAAATATAAACAAAACAATTAATACTGGAATTACGTGAGGTCGTGGTTATGTTCCTACAAAGAGAAAGACTTGTATAATTTTTTAATATTAAATTTTAATGGTCCTAACAAATGATTATTCTGTGAAAATGGCAGTGGTTGACACATACAAATTTTACTTTCCTACAAAATCAAAAACAATTTCAAAATAAATTTTGGGCCCACTGATTAATCCTTCACGTGGAGAAAATCTTATCCCATCTATTCTCTGGGATAAAAATTAGATAAAGTATTATTAAAGACACTTACTCTGTGGATCCAACTAAATTACAATCGATTCTAACTTATTTTTCTCACATGAACACTTGGAAACATGCGACTTGTTTATCTCTGCTTATTTAGTCTTCAAAATGAAACTTATTTGGCTAATTTTATTTTCTGGTTAAAAATATTTAAGCCAATATTTTAACGTGAAAGAGATATTTATACGCGTAAGCTTATTAGTAAAAAATTTGTAACTTTTATTTAATTACTCAATTTTCCATCATAAGTCATTTAATTTAATATGCTTTACTGCAATAACGGATCATTCTATAATGCCGTCACTTCGACAATGGCCAATGACTCCCAAGAGAACAACAACGAAAGCCTTATAAGGGTATATATAAAGGAATAATATACCAATTACCAAATGAAAATTGATCTTCAAAGGGTTCCAGCTAGATGTAGTATTTTAATCAATCGTGGTAAATAAAAATAATCCACCAAATTCTCTACTCGTGTTTCTTATAATAATAATAATAATAATTATTATTATTATTATAAATTAATTAATTTAACTTTCTACTTATTCTCTTTAATTAATGCACCAAAGAAGGCACCTCTTCCCAATAATTTTGGCGGCTAAATTTCTGAAAGGAACCTGTTCGTTCATCATTGCACATAAATTCAACTTCAAATAAATAAACAAATGAATAAAAACTCCACTAACATAAAATCATCATTGTGTTTTGTTGTTCTTCCTTCATCTTCTCACTTCAATCATCAAATACAATATTGGCATTCTTGATTGCTTCTCTCAGTCTCAGTATCCAAAGATGAGAGGAGATTATAAATGGACTCCAAAGCTGAATTTAATCAGAGCAGAATTCAACATCCCCAGTGATGTCACATTAAGAGTATGGCCGGATGATCACGACATCAAGTCAGGGGAGGGTCTTGAAGAAGGAGAAATAATCTTCTCATGCAAACACTTCAGTGCAATTAGGTTCCCCCTTCACCCTCTCATTCACAATTTCTTTTACAGACTCAACCTGACTCCTGTTCAAGTCCATCCAAACTCACTCAGAGTCCTTTCCTCTGCACTTGTCTTAAACATCATCAAGGGCTGGGACTTGAATTTGTCAGACATTTTTAACTGTTACAAAGTCAGTGCAATAAAGGACGAACATGGGTTTTTTCACTTTGCTTCCCTTCATAAACGTGCTATTGTGTGTGGCAATCCCACTTCTGAGAAACGATGGAAGGAGCAACTTTTAATTGTGGGTGGTAATTGGTCTGCGCCAGAGCTTCATTTCCAGCCCATAAGAACAACTTTTGGGAGACCAGGTGATTAAAACCCTGTATATTGATTTTGTTGTGAAGTTTTATTGATTGGTTAAATTGCATGAAAGATGATGTTAATTATTAATATTGTTTCTGAACATTGCTTTTAATCTCTTCATTTCAATAGAACTTTTTAGTTCTAGAAAAATTCAGAATTTTTACAACCAACCATGATTTTTTTTTTCATTTACTAAAGGCTCTCTGTTAGGTTTGTTAGACTTGCATTTTTCGAAAATTAAATTATATACAATGTATACTTTGAAAATCCAGAGACCTTTGAAAGAAAAATTTTGAAAAAAAAAATGATGAATCCTGGTTTTCTAGTAATACTTTCATTTTAGTGCTTATGAATTGGGTTGTGAATGCAGCTCATCCAGCTTTCGGTAAATTGGACAAACAGAGAATCCAGTTCTTAGAGGAAACAGTACTGAGTTGCACTCATAATTCCAGCACTTTATTGAAAGATCATTATCTACTGGAGGTGTCTCGTAGGCGCCTTGGGTGGGAAGGACTTCATCTAGATTCTGCGACACATGCTGCTGCTGCTATTGTAATTCCAAGTGAGTCCAGGGGGGCTACAGAGACTTCAGGGTCATCGGAGGCAGCAGCGGAAGTAACTGAAGTCAACAGTTCAACTATGAGGAAATTACCCACTGCCCCCTTGCCTTCATTGAAAAAAAGTTCTATTAAAAGTACACTCAATCCTATAGAAATACTCCATAAATCATTTGAGACAAGTATACCTGAACAATGTGATCCTAAGAAAAAGAGAATGTCTACACTTTCGATCTCCCCTGCTTGCAAAGATGGTGATTATTATGCTTCTGATCAATCTCATAAACACAAGGCTTTATACATGGAAAAGGATCCGATGATGGAGAATTGGAGACCAAACTTGATCAAAGCCGATGGCAAAAGCGTCTTGAAAGGAGACTCAATCGAAGATGACCCAGAAGCTTGTTTGGCTCTAGCTAGGTGTATTTGGACGCCTAGAGATGATCTGAAGATAGTGAATGCTACCGCCTCTGAATTTTCATCAAATGCTCCTGTTAAAATTATGCAAGTAAGCTACACCTCTTTGGTTATTATTCTATTTCCTTCTCTTGTTATTATAATGAATTTGATTGCTTTGCAGGGACTTTATTGTACTCTAGGCCTCTGCAAAAAGGTTGATGCGTATGAAGTGAAGATTAAAAAACTGGAGTCTGATTTAGCTAAGGCAGAAGCAAAGGCTGAAGAAGCTCACAGAAGACAAAATGAAGCTGAGAACTCTGCATTGGATAAAACTGGTGATGCTATGCAGGGCAAGGAGAGAGCTAATGCAAAATCTGCGAAGTTGTTAAAGGAAATTGAAGAAATGAAGAACAAAGTGAACGCGAATGAAATGAAGATTAAGAATTTGCAGTCTGATTTAGTCAAGGCAGAAGCAAAGGCTGAAGAAGCTGACAGAAGGCGACATGAAGATGAGAAATCTGCAATGGCTAAGATTGGTGATGCTATGCAGCGCAAGGAGAGAGCTGATGCAAAATCTGCCAAGTTGATGAATGAAATTGAACAAATAAAGAAAAAGGCATCTGAAACTGAAGCTCTCAAAAAGAGAATCAATCAGCTATTGAAGGACAAGGAGGGGACTTATAAGAAGTTTTCCAACCAAGTTCTGGAGGAGTCAGCTAAGTCTTTCAGGGCTGGATGGTTCGAGGCTTTGAAAGATGATGCCAAAAAGACGTATCCAAATCCTGATGCTTTTGACGTTGCTTGCGGTTTCACTCCAGGCCAATACCTGGAAGATGAAGATGTGTCATCTTCCCTTCATTTGAGCAAATACTAAAAATGCCGAGGTGACGATCAAAGTTGAAGTACACCAAAAAAACCACTGCAGATTAATCATTACCTTTTGAAGATATGTGTATTATGTATATAACTATATAAGCTTAGCTCGAGCTTTGAAGAATTTCACTCAAGATAGACTTTTGTAATAGCTAGGGAGTGAATTTCAGTGTTTGGCTTAGGACTTGGTTCACACAAATCAGATTTTTGTATTGGCTATAAGTATATATGTTTTTGTTTATGCTTTCTTTAAGTTATAACATATCTCCATATTCACCTAAATCAATTGATGTAGCTGAAAGGAAAATAGAACATTGAGGAATATGATAAATACTATGATGATAAATTCTGGACCAATATCGAATTTTTTTTTTTTTTGGGGGTGGGGGGGGGGGTGGGGGGAGAAGGGGAGCTATGTTGTCAACTGGCCACATTCAGAATAAAATTCATATAGAAAATAAGAAAGACACCCTATGAGTTATGAAGAGAATATAAGTCTATTTGTAAATTTTATTATACTAACAAGCACAAGAATCTATTGTAGTATAGATTTATGATGACAAATGTTGGTCCACAAGGAAGTAGATTTAATTATGAGTAGGGTTAATTTTCTAAGTGTGTATGTGAATTGGCTAGAAATGATTTTTGAGCAATACTAAGATTTAAAATAAAAATTGCGAGAACTTAAAATAAAAATCACAGGAACAAATTAAGGATGAAAATAATTAAAATAAAATACTTGAGTCTCAAGATTCACACTTAACACTTCACCATAGGCTTAATATTTGTCTTTAGTTTCAATTAATTTATGAAGGGCATGTTCCCTCCTCATAAGCATCACTCTAATAAATATAGTATCAAGCGCTTAATGTGTCAGAGGGTAATGATCATCCACTAAGTGTGATGTTAAGTACACATTTTGGCAGACGATAATAATCATTCGGTCAACAACGTGGTAAGACGTCCACTAAATAACGTAAATGCATTATCTGTTAGCACTGAGTTAAGACGACTCACAAATACTAGAGTGGAGTTTTATTCTAATAAATATGGTGTAAATTATTCATTGTGCCAGACAATAACGATCATTCACTTAGGAGTCTATACACCATGCAAAATCTAGATAAGATACACTGTCTGTCGACAATGAGTCAAAACAGCAACATAAATTAGAGAGGAAAAGAAAATAAACTTAGCAAACTTAGCCCATTGATTCTATTGTGGCTTCATTTTCAACCCAAACTTAAAACTAAATTAGTCACTCATAATTGAAATAGGAGTAAAATAGTAATTTAATTAAAATACATAGAAAATATAAGGTGGAGTGAGAATTAAAGGAAATTGAGCTCAAATTTAGATTTACAGTTGTCAAATTAGGGGGAGCCTCCTATTTATAGATACAATGAGTAAATCATAGTTATCGGATGAAAATAGTTTGGATACTTAAGATTGCAATATGTGGCAAGATCTGATTAGTTGAAACACATTATCGGGTTCAATAACATGGTATCACATCTCGATCAATGCCACGTCCATATTTGGATACTTAAGATTGCAATATGTGGCAAGATCTGATTAGTTGAAACACATCATCGGGTTCAATAACATGCTATCACATCTCGATCAATGCCACGTCCATATTTTTCAATCTGATAGGTCGCTGCCACATCATCGGTTAACGTGATGTCATTAGTCAATGCCACATTAGTATTTTTTAATCCAATAGGATACTGCCATGTTATTGATCAGTACCACGTCAGTCGGTCAATGCCACATCAACTAGGCCCATTAAAATTCTAAAATTATGACTTTACCCTTTATGCCATTCCTCGAGTTTTCAACTGTTTTGAGCCAAAAAAATGTTATTTGTTTTGTTGTCCGGCTTCTCATTAATTGTGAAATAACCAAAATACCCCTAAAATACATATAATACTCAAATTATAATAAAACACACACAATCAATGTTTAAAGGACTTGACTGTAAAAGTAGAAATGTTAGTGATGTTTAGAGTGTAAAATAATGATTTTATTTTTTGTAAATATGCGTTTTCCAACAAGGATGTCTTGTAAATTTCAAGCCTATGCCAAGAGCAGTGCTACTTATATAGTCTTGTACTTAAAAATAAAGGACATTTATTTGCGGCAAATATCTTCATTAAATCTAAGAATATCGAATTCTTTTATTCTATTTTCTTAAAAAAACTAATATTAGTTACTTACCCCAAAAAAGTCAATTAGTGATCCTCTTGAGAGTTCAAATGTTGAACCTAGGAGAAGTAAAAGGTTGAGAACGATCACTAGTTTTAGTGGAGACTTCTATGTTTTCTTTACTGAGAATGATCCTCAAACTTTCAAAGAAGCTATGGCTTCTCGAGATGCACCCTTGTGGAGAGAGACAATCAATAGTGAATTAGATTCCATCATGAGTAATCTTGTATAGAAATTAGTTGATTTGTTTTTAGATACAAAACTTATTAGATGCAAATGAATTTTTAAAGAAAATTGCGAGTTGGTAGACTAATTGATAAATATAAGGCAAGATTAGTTGCCAAAGTAAATAAAAGAAAAACATAGATTACTTTCATTTCTATGCTCTTGTGATGCAGATTACAGCCATTAGAGTTTTGATTGCATTAGCTACAATTCATAACTTATATGTCTACTAGATGGATGTCAAAACTATTTCTATAAAAGTAGATCTAGATATGAAAATCTACATAAGTCAACCAGAGAGTTGTGTAGTTCTAAGTACTGAGCAAAAAGGTGTGCGAAATGGTTAAGTCATTATATAGCTTAAAACATGCACCAAAACAATGGCATGATAGGTTTGAAAAAGTATCACTATCAAACGGATATGCAACTGAAACTAACAGAATACTTACTTGTAACTTCGATTTGAAGAGGATAGGAGAAGCATATATCATATTAGTGATCAAAATCACTAAGACTGGTGATGGTCTCGTCTAAGGATAGGAAAACTATGTTGAGAAGGTTAGGGTATTATGATGAGAAATCGGGTACTACACTGTATGATACAAAAACCTACCTTAAGAAAAATTTAGAACATAGTTTGATCAATTGAGATATGCCAAAATCTTTAATAGCTTGATATATTTGATGAAAGTGCAAGCCCAATGTTGCATGTGTTGTAGGTAGGTTGAGTAGTTATATTCAAAATCCTAGTAAGAATCATTTAATTGCCATGATGAACTTGTAAAATATTTCAGAGGCACTGTTGATTCTGCACCTAACTATAGTAACTCTTCATCTGTGTTAGAAAGGTCCGTCGATATGAATTCAATTTCAAGATATGATGAAATCAAATCCACTAGTGGTTATATATTTAACCTTAATGGAGGAGTTGTGTCCTGAAAATCTTACAAATACACTTGTTTAGCTCATTCTATCATAGAATTTGAGCCAATTGTTTTGGAGAAAAAATGTATTGAGGTTGAGTGGTTAAGAAATCTCTAAACAAATTTATATTGACATTTATTCTTCTATTTCTATGTGATTATTTTGTGATTGCCATATTGATATTGTTAAGGAAAAAAGATAAAATATATAATGAGAAAGGCAACTAAATTCATCTGAGATATAATATTCTTAAACATTTGTTAGAATGTGGGATTGTGAGCCTAGATTGTGATGTCAAAGTTAAATTTTGCCAATCCTCTGACTAAACTACTAAACTTAAGATTAGTAGAAATTACATCGAGGGGGATAAAACTCTGTCTAAAACAAAATGCAAAAGTGATGGTAACCTTACCTATATGATTGGAGATCCTATAAAGTAGGTTTATAAGGGTAGAAACAAGTCACTTGTTGTCTTGTAACATTATCGATCTATGTATCGAAGTCCTCCTATAATGAGATAGCTGCCTATTGCAGTGATTTATGTTGAGAGATTGAGCTCTTAATGAACTTTATAACCCACATATTTATATGGTATTATGTCAAAACTACACGACACACTTGATAAAAGTTCACCTATGTGAGTGTGAAATTGAGTCGGTTCTTATGAGAGTTAGACAAGTTTTTCTAGAGCACTCATGAATCTAGGAAATATTGTGATCATCTAGTCCTCCCTGCCTCACACAAAAGGAATATTTGTTCATAAAAATTGTAAGTTTCACAAAGTTCCCATATGATATGATTAGTTTTTCAATGGTTGGTTCATAACCCAAAAGGCACCAGTTAATATGCATTAAACTCCATGATGAAGGAAATTAAAGTATTAAACTCCATGCGGGGGATTTATTAGAATTTTATTAGCATTTCGAAACACTAATTTTCCACATTTGAGGGAAGTGAGAAAAATCACTTTTATATTTAATTTAAAATTAGTCATGTGTTTGATTTAATTAAAAATTAGAGTTGAATAAGTCAAATCTAGATATGATTTAGATTATTTTATTGAATTAAATTATGAGACACGTGGATGACTAATTCAAATTGAATTAGGAAAATGATTATAGAGTTTCTCTATATATAAAGGAGATATACAAAGCCTTCAAGGCACAACAATAATTACCTCTCCTTCTATTTCATATTTTCTTCATAAAATTTTCTGTTGCTCTTCTAAACTATCCTGTTGAAGTGCAACTTCACAATAGTAGTTATTGTATTTTAGAGATCAAATAGTCTTTATTTGTCCTTTTTGCGCTGAGATATTGAATCTAAGGTGCAGAATTTGGTTTTAAAGGCAGTGCTATTGCATGCCTTGACTCTTTATTGTTTTTCTTTCCAAATTATAGAAGTGAACAGTATTATGAACAACCCATAAACACTAATGTAAACAATAACGTAAACAGCACCAACAACTATTCTTCATGTTTTAAATTTTCAAGGAAATAATATTGACCCATATTTTCAACATATAGTACCACCACAAACTTAATGCAATATCCCACTTAACGAGACTTGTCGAATTTCGAGAAGACGGAGATTGAATTTGCAACAACTGTGGGATTGATACTCGTAATGGTTGAGCGACTGTCAGAATATAGTTAATCTAATCAACGAATATATCATCTCAATTTCAAGCAGATGTGAGGTGGGACTGAGATGGGTTGTTTCATTCGTGACTGCTGTACAAGTTCAACATACATGCTCCAAGATCCTGTAACGATGAGGCTAATCAGTGGGCAAAATTAGCTCTTGGTATGAGTGGATGAGCAAGTGTGGTTATGATATTTTATCGCGTATGCTTACTATAATGAGGTTCCAGGACATCCCTCCTGAAATTTCCGAAATTGTCTTGTGGGATGTAGCTTTATTCAGGAAAAAAAAAAAAATTCTACTTTCTGAGCTCGATTTCTAGCGACCATTGGCTTTATTCAAAAGACCTTGTGCAAATTTTATATTCTCATACCTCCATGGTAGCCCGTGCAATGTAAAACAACATGATAATTTGAAGAATCATTGGCTAGAACTTTGTTAGCCCATACAATCTGTAATGTATTTGATCTCTTGAAGAACACAGGGATGCTGTTCTAATGCTGGTCTCAAACGTTAAATTTATACGTTGTGATCTAAGACCACACAAATTGAAGGTTCCTTCTCCACGCTTTCTCAAGTCATGTTATGCAGATTAGTTTTGTAAGTTTATGTCGTAAGATTCTAATAAGAACCCTGTCGAGGAAAACTTCAACTTAATAAAGTAGAAGACTCGTTTATGTTAAATAAATCCAGCTACCACTCAACAATGAGATGCAAATTCGTAAGAGCTGAAGAAAGCATCTTTCTGAGAACTTACAAGTTGATTACAACACAGAATAGGTGCATGCCTTTAAACAAATGTTGATTATGCTACATCATTCATCTCTTTCTCTGGACCTATGTACATGGTATAAAACACTGAAACTAATATGAGCACACACCCCACAAGTCGGCCAAAAGACGGGGCTATCCTTGACAAACCCATTACCCATAACTGTGTTAAGGCAACCTGAAACAGAAAAATAGCTGCAACGTTATAACTGTCAGCAGTTAATATTTTACATCCATTCAGAAAACACCAAATTAGTGAAGACAGTTGATAAAATATATTATAAAATTTTTTGTAAAATATATTATAAATTTTTTTTGAGAGATATGCAGAGCAAAACCAGAAATGAGTCAAATGACCATCACAAACAAAGAGATATAAAAATTGCAAGCATTATGCTTTCAAAATCTTGATTTTTAGCTACAAATTAAAGAACTGACACCTTTGGCATCTGACAATGAAAACTGATCCAGTGCCAAGCAACAAAACTATATAATAAACAGCATAATGATTAATAATGTTTGGTGCTCGATTTCCCTCTGCCAATGAGAAAGATAAAATACCATACCTCAATGTACTGGACATTTGCAACTTTGCTGGTTTTCTCAAGCTGAAGTCCACGTGCTAAAAGCACCTGATAAGCATACATAACTGTGAGTCCATTTGTTTATCAATCTAGATCAGAAAAAATTTAAAATGGGGACGCAAAGGAAGAAGAAGAAACAATGGATCATTAATCGCCATAGTTATTGCATATTGAAAAGCAAGCAGAGGTTAAGTAGTTCAAAATAGCACCTCTGCAAAGAATGCCAAAATGCTGAGTACAAGCATCAGCAGAAAAGAATAAAAACTTGGCAGCACAAATTCCTGCATAAAAGAAGTGAATATGTTCAGGAACACTTAGGAAGCACATATACAATGTGATGAAATAGGTATAAACAAGTATGCCGCATTATAATATTTTTTACCCAATAAGAATTTTTAACTCTTCACTAGTGTTTGGTATTTGTCAGGAATCAACAATTGGTGGTATACTAGGAATCACCAGGGTTTCTAGCCATCTATTCTAACCTTCCATTATGACTTGGGTTCGGCCTCACATTGCATCAATACTTTTGCTAAAAGAATATGTTTTCCCATGCCGTTTAATTTACCTCAAAGAAAAATAAACATATTCCTGCAGCAGGGCTTGCCAAAATGCCAAATGAAAAAACCGTGACCCTGGAAAAATTGCAGTTAAACAAAATTTAAGGGAAACGATATTGCAGCATTGCAGTTGAACAAAATTTAAGGGAAACGACATTGCAGCATGAATTGTATAAAGGAAATTCTTCCATTTTGAATAACACCAAAATTTCAATCAAGAAAGCAAGTCAATCAACTTACAGAGGTTGGTCAGAAGCATTTGCCCCAGCTTTTATGAGGCAGTAGCTGATTCCACCAGTTACTGATGAAAATAAACCCATCAACACAGCCAACATATGGTCGCTTCCCCTAACATTTAAACTGTTTGCTTCCCCAGGTTTAACCAATCCTCCTGACACAGCTGCAGATGAAATGTGAACCAAGGGGACGAAAGAGGGGGGAAAAAAAGTCTTATCCTTATTCATTAATACACACACTGCTCTATTGATGCATGCTTAAGGTGCTGTCATTTTAATTGCTTTGCAATTCAGTGTAAGCATTGATCCTATTTCAATCCAAAAGCTTCAAAAAATCTAATGTAATTACTATCAGTTTGTGCACGAATATGTCCCAATCTTAATGGTATCAATAGCAACATATGCACAAATGAAGCGTGTTTCACCAGAGAAGGCTTGCGAATTCACATATGCATGACATCCATTCTTCGCATGGTAAAAAAGTTTTTGTAAACTCACTTCTCTACCTTGTGTAGTAAGTATCCGTCGAAAAATGAAGAGGACACCAAAGAAACTGAGAGCAAGACCTGGAAATGGTTATGATTAAAGCAATCAATTACTATCTAATGACAGGCAATCCAACTTTAATAGCGACATTCAAGAAGAAAGAAGATGCTACCATACCTCCAATGTCTGCAATTTTCAACTTCTCATGCAAAATAATTCTAGCTGCAATTGAAGCCATAATTGGAGCTGTGAAGCTTAATACAGTAGCCTGAGATAAAGGTAATCTTTGAATGCTGGAAAGGAAGAATAGCAAACTAATTGTTATACTCAGTTTACAACTCAATTTAATCTCCGAACAATAAAGCTGACAAGACATTGAAACTTTCTCCAAGAATAGTAAAGCAGCCAACTAAACTTTATTGGAAGACATATGAGCATAAAAGGGCAACAACTAGATGCTGCACTTCTGTCTTGGCTTATCAAAAACAACTCCCTATTGCAGGGTCTAACTATCAGCACAGAATATTTTAACTTAAAGCCTAATGAGCATGTAATGCATAACAATAAGATGGAAGCATGCATATGAAGAGAAACTTACCTATAAACAAAACTGAACAATGACAGAAATCCCACTAGGGCTCTTAAAATCAGAAGATTCCTGGCATGCATCGGCCCAAATATAGGTTGTCCACTTCTTCTCAACCATAAATATGACAATATCAAGGTAACCGTGCATCTCATAAATACAGTCTCAAACAAGGGAATAGACTGAACTGGCATTGCAAGAAAAATTACATCAGATAGCACACACAATAGGCCTTGAGAATTATTTTTATTGACAAAGAACAACAGATGCTACTAACCCATAAAGACATCAGAAATCACTTGCATGAAAAAGTAGATTGTCGATGACAAAGCCATACACATTAACCCTGAATATCTGGAACCATTCCACACCCACAGCATACAATTAGTGAAGGATGTATCCGTTTCTATTACATGCTCCTGCAAAACAATAACAAAGTCACAACAATTCTTGTCATCTCCGCATCTCAAATTATATACGGAATAAATCACTAAACCAAAAACCTTATTTGTCCACTACTTGTTCAATTAACTAAGCAACATAATTAACCAATTAGTTAAATGGGAATGTAATTATTGTGCTCCACTAATTAATCACTTATAGCTCCAGCAATTTGGCTGTTGTTTCACAACATTTCTCTTATAACAATAATTTTTTTTTTTGGGGTTTTACTGAATTACAGCAAGTGGGCAATTGAGAAAAATTGGTGAAGCAAAAAATCAAAGCGTCCATATAAAAAGAGACAATGAGAACAATTTGATAATCTAATTAAATTAGGGTTCGATAGATACCCGAGGTTTCCTTCGGGTATAAGAGACTGAGAAAATGTTGGTCTTGGGCTTCTCAGGTTGAGCTAAGAGAGGAGCAATTTCGTCGGAAGCCGTACCGCCGCCATCAGCTGCTGAAGGAGATGAGTTACACACAATCAGCTCCACCGTCGCCTGATCTCCGTCGCTCGACTCCGTTGCCTTAGACGACATCGTTTTGGACATTCAAATAAAAGTAAATGCCCCCGAATATTGTTTAGATACAGTGCTTCACAGACCACATTACCTTAGACTTCATCGAGGGAGGGAAAAGAAAATGTTTTTCTAGTTCAACGAATGTGACAGGTAAACGGTCAAGTTGGTGTGATACGTGTCACGCATGGAAGGTCCCGTTGCTTGCGTTGACCTGAGACTAAGTTTATGCAATTGATGGACGGCAGTGATTGTCTAGTTACGACAACGTTTTAAACTAGAAATAGTACACATGAGAGCTTCACAGTTCAAACATTCCCCGTGCAAATAGTATAAGCTAAGACGGCGCAACAGCCCCATAATCAATCAAAGTAAATAAAATAATTGCTTATAAATCATTCGAACTTTATTTTGTTAACAAACCTTCTCCAAAAGAATTTTACTGATCTCCTACCATGGAGGGATGGATTTTTCTCGATGTCAAAAAAATATTTGCAATTAGATTTAAAGTGTGTTTGAGATTACTTTTAAAAGACTCAAAGATAATAAGTTAAAAAATTAATTTTAATATTTAATAAACTTTTTAAAATTTTCTTTTAATAAAATTACCATATTTTACGGTAGATTTTAAAAATGCAAAGGAATAATTTTTTAAAATCTAATTTTTAAAATTAATTTTATATTTAATACAATTATATATATATAAGTGAAACAACATTTTTTTTAATACGAGTACTCTTTTAAAACATACAGTTTAAAAATATTAGTTATTAAATGAATTATAAAACTGTGCGATTTAAAAGAATTAAACTAACTCTCTTAAATTCACGATTTTAAAATGCATCCGTATACAAAAAATAAAAACACGTACATTAGGGAAGAACTCTATATATGAAATTAACCTTATTAATTAGTAAATAAAATCAATAACTTTAAAAAGATTATTATTATTACCGGTTATATTGAGATAATAAAATAAAAATAAAATAAATAATTTAAAATATTCATTCTAATTATCAATTATTATCTACAATAAAAAATATTATATATATATATATTTATAAATATATAAATAAATTTTATTCAACATTATATTCAATTTAATCATTTACATTCTTATAATAGTTTAAGAGTAAGATTTATCAAATATATACAATTTGTTTTAAAACTCCAGCACTTGTAAAAAAATTTTTACTAAACGTTTAACTGATTCTTTTTACAATAAATTATTTTTATGGATCCAACTACAATACAAATGTTGTTTCATACCCTTTTTTTTTTTTTTGTGATCTAACCATTGGATTCAGCCCAAGAATTGTAAAGGTTATTCCAACGGCTTGGATGCTATCATTTGGTTATTATCATCAAAGGTAATTTAGTGAACGAACATATTTATATATTAAAAATATGGATGAATTATTTTAACTTGCTAAAATACTCTCCACTTCCATTTACTTAAAATGCCAATTATATTTTAATAATACTATTTTATATTTAGTGTAACACAAAATTAGATAAGATTTTATATAAATTTTGATAATATTAAAATAATAAATAAATAAATATTAAATAAATACTTGAATAGTAATTTAAATTCATTATAGAGTTTATAAATAATATTTTCAAAATAATAAATTTCTATATGTAAATTTAAGATTATATAAAATTACTTATACTTTATCCCACGTATGAATCCAATTAATTATTTATTTAATATGAAAAAAATTATATAATATTTATTTTATTACTTAAATTTAAAATTATAAAGAATGAAACTTAAATTTAAAATTGATTGAGAAAGAGATAGAGAGAATAAATTTTTTACAATTTTAAAATTATTGTATTTTAATTGGGTTTATTACATAAAATTATTAAAAATTATTTTTTATTATTTACAGAAAACAATAGGAATTGTTGAAGAAAAAATAAACTTTTTATAAATTTAAAATTATTATATTTTATTTGGGACTTATTGTATAAAATTTTTAAAACTTATAATTTTTATTATTTACAAAAAAACTATAGGGACTACTAAAGAAAATACCAAAATGGTGTTTGGTACAGCAGGAGTAAGATAGTTTAGCCCTATTTTTATAGGATAATTAACATTAATTATTTTAAAAACTACAATATTACCAAAGTGGCCCTGGCCCTTAGTACCAACAAGGTTGCAAAACATCAGAGCGTGTGAAATGGCAATGTCATCTGCATGCAGATCCGTCACACTGACTCTCCAAAAACCGGTTAGTCCAAAGATTGCAGCAGCAATGCAGCATCAGGGATTTCCAACTGAGAATCTTCATTGAGGAAAAGAGTGATCTTCAAGATTAGATCTGTTCAAATTCATCTTCTTGAGTTCTAGATTTGGAACCAAAAACAGTCACTTGTTCCCAGCCGTAGAATTGGCGTTTAGAGACATTTCTATTTCTTCAAGGGAGCGTCCCTTAGTTTCTACTATGAAGTAATAAGCAAACAATGCTGACAATAGGGAGACGCCGCCAAAACCAGCATAAACTGGAGCAACTCCAAATGTCTCCACTAAGTCAAGGAAGAACAGACCCACCAAGAAATTACAAACCTAGATCAAAGCAAGGGGGCAAACAGATTTAAAGCGACAGAAATAATGATTAAAGAGAAAATATCCTTCTAGCTGCAAGCAAAACACCATTTCTTTTCTGATCCTACTAAATTTTCCAGCAAAAGGTAGAGACTGAGAAATGGAGATAATAACGTTCAGCATCACAGTATGTACAAGCAAGTTGCAATAGCCAATATACTTAAAAAATGAACATACCCAGTGAACAGAGAAACTAAAGCCCATGATCTTCCCACGAGTCCTGTTGCTGCTGAGCTCTGGTATAACAAGACCAGTTACTGGGCCAGCTCCAATTGCAAACATGAAAATGTAACTGAAAGAAAGAATGGCCAAGATGAGCATCCATGAGGTTGTCCAAATGAACTAAAAGCAAAAATGATTTTGGTGCCATTGATCAGTGATCTTTTATAGCGTTTCCATTTTGTCATATTTCTGAAGCTATTTGATAGTTCAATGGAAAACCTGTTCTTCGATGTTCAACAGCCACGCAAAGCTGAGGAAGAGATCAACTAGATTGATTTTTCATGAGCAGCTGGGGGCAGTTATATCTAATTATCTATATCAATCCATCATTTTGCTTTTCAAGTTCAACTCTTTAAGAAGTACAATAAAGACTAAAAGAACAATAAGATAAGCATTCAGAAGCTGGATATTTAATTATTTATTATTATTGTAATTTTTCTTTTAGGGGTTGTTCATAACCTGCAAGGATAAAGAAGCTTACAAGAGAGTGGCAAGAATTGATAAGTTGTGGCTGAAATCTTCATCTAGTGGTAAACTGATAGCACCCACACCGAGTAACATTGAAATTGCCTGCAAATAAACAGAAGATATAAGTCAAAGTATTGCAAAACTAAAAGCCCAGA
This sequence comes from Atalantia buxifolia, assembly GCA_030444775.1. Lineage (NCBI taxonomy): Eukaryota > Viridiplantae > Streptophyta > Magnoliopsida > Sapindales > Rutaceae > Atalantia > Atalantia buxifolia. The sequence continues at coordinate 13,050,527 of CM059832.1, forward strand.
AAGGTAAAAACCTTTTGTTCATCAAAGGAAAGAAACTCTCATATGTCCAAGCCTCATTTACTTGAGCGGATGATGGCTATGTTGTGGCATGTTCTAATACTCTCAGTTTTCATTTTTTAATGCTATTTCCCCATCAAATGACAAAATTTAGCACAAGTATTTTACCGACTCACCATTCCCAAGTAACTTCCAATTAGAAGCTTCTGCCTTCCTTCCTTATCCATTAAGTATGATGCACAGAGTGCACCTGAAAATGTCCACAAGTTGACAAGAATAAGATGTTGCTCAAACAAAAAGCATAGTTCAACTTTCATACATACCCACAATATTTCTCAGATCTCAAACCTGCAAAGTTTGTAACTCCAACCAACGAGCTTGCCAGAGCACCATCTGCAATTCCAACATCTTGAAAAGTCAATGACGAAAAATAAAGTACTCCGTTTATGCCTGCAAACTGTTGAAGTAGAAAAAGTGCACCTCCAATGAATGCAACTGCAGCCATACAAAGGAAACCAGTCAAGAATCAAGAATTTGTTAGCATTAAACTACACTTTGAAATAAACAATTAAGATGAAAGACCAAGCCAAGCACAAGGCAGATACTGGGGATTGCTAATGTCCCCAAAAAAGACAAACTGTCATAAAACTTACGACTTCTAAATATACATTTTATGTGTGTTCTCAATAAAATCTATATTTTACAGAACATGGCATCCAAGCTATTTTATAAACTACAATGTAACATAAAAATTTAAAAATACAATAAACGCAAACTCAATAGACCACCTTGATACAACCTCTAGAGTGTGGTTCCTCAAGGAGTTCCGACCATTGGCTGTCCAAATCACTACCATCCTTCTTGATGACTGATTGAAATTCTTCAATTGCTTTGTTGATTTCAGATTCTCCCCAAAGGTTGCCAATAACAGCTTTGGCATCATTCAACATCCCTACCTATGGAACACCATAAGACAACCTATAGGAAATGTGCCTAAAAACAAAACTAGTTGATTTTCTATCAAAATGTGAAACAAGTATCATACTTTACATAGCCAGCGGGGACTTTCCACAGAAAACTGCATACCAAGTGCAAGAATAAAACCAGGAAGACTTGCGATATACAGCATTGTCCTCCACCTGAAAAACAGTTAGCCACTGTTTTGATCAGATTCATCTTTAAAGGAAAAATCAAAAAGGATGCCCCCATCAACAATAATGTAGGAATGACAAGAAACAGATAGAAAGGACCTCACCAATGTGGATCATCTTCTGCGGGTATTCCCAGAAACAGAGAAGTAATAATCCCAAGGCATGTACCAATCTGACACAAGGTTCCAAGTGACCCCCTGTATTTTGTTGGAGCAACCTAAAACAACACCTGGAAATGGATGAGTAAGGAGAATGACAACTAGAGCATCTAGTAGGTTAATAGGAAACTTTAGTCTATCCTCACCCATCGATGGTGCAGCAAGTATGATATACCTTAAACTTCAACACCAAACATTAAAATTAAAGCAGAGCAGAATCTCATGTTTGCAAGTTCATCCAGTCACTTTATAAAGCATAAACTAACAAAAGTCTGAGTTACTCTTCATGAAGTCACAGCAAAGTCCATATTTACCGATATAGTTTGTACTAAAGCCAGTGATAGCAACTTTATACAAATATCAAGCATGTATTCCCAGCAGCTTGGTTATGTTGCCATCAAAATCTCCCTAGTAATTTTCTAGTGTGTCATGATGAAAGTACATTTCTAGTTTGTCTGTTTAATGCAGTGAGAAACTTTCGGAAACATAACTGGTTTGAATCATGGAATTGGTGTGCCAGATAGGATGTACCTCATTCAGCCTTGAGGGAATATTGGATTACATATGTAGTTTACTATGATAATGCAAGAGGTCAAGCACGGATTGGGTTGTCTGCATGAGATTGACATCTTAGCTATTCATATTATTGCCTATTATAACCGGAGATAAGTTAGAATAAACAACAAGAACACTTGCCAATAAGAAAAGAGAAGAAGAACTTAAAATTTTGCTCATTCCCATTTTGTGAAAACAATTTAACCAGAATGGAATATGGTGTATGAGTAAAAATTGTAAAGTCAGCAAATTTGCTATCAAGTCATACCTCAGAAATATAAATTGGAACAAGAACAGTGTTTACACCGATACCAAGGCCAACAAGAAATCTTCCCCAAAGCATTTCATCCAAGGAATGGGCTTGTGCACTGATATAAAATGGAAGCAGTCAAAAATCAAAATCTTTTTGCGTTTCATGTCAAATAGGCCGCAAGTCATAGAGACAATGATTCTGCATCAACAAGGGCAGATTGAAGAACTCGAAAACTTCCTCAAATCTAAACTTGAAGCAGAACCATGTTTAACCATATGCCACAGAAAACAGGAACTTTTGAGAGCACTAAAATTAGTTTATGAGAAGCATCTTAATCTTAAATGCACAAGGAGAGCAACTAGTGCCAAACTTCACAGCATAACAGTGAAGCCAACAAGTTTCCCAAGATGCTCTCAATTGATACGTGGAACAGTCCTAAATACCTCGCTACGAGTAAATTAAGTACAAAAACAATTGATGGGAGGTCAAGCATAAAGAAAGAATAACCGTGAATTACCTTATGATTGCACCAAGAATCAATGGTATGGTGTCAATCTGGAAAGTGCGGCGACAACCGAGCTTATCCACAAGAGAACCTGAGCTTATGCTTCCAACAAATGCACCCGCTATAAAAATGCTCACCACAAGCCCCTCAAGAATAGGATTTCCTTCAAAACCAAGCTCTTTGGCAATTGAAACAATAGGACCATTCATTACCCTGCACGTTGATTGCAACCCAAAGAAAACTCACTCCAAGACTAAACCAGATTTTCCCCAACAGTATATTAACTAATGCATTGATTAACTTTTAGCAATTTTGTGTTGAAACAATTCTGTATACAGAGATATGTTCACTCGAATTTTAACAAAATAAAGACACCCTATGTGATAACCAAAGAGAAAATTAGACATTCACTCCAAAACTAAAGCAGCTTTTTCCCAATAGTATATTAAACAATGCATTGATTAACTTTTAGCAATTTTGTATTGTATCAATTCTGTATACAGAGACACGTTTGTTCGAATTTTAACAAAATAAAGACTCACCCTATGTGATAACCAAAGAGAAAATTGGACATTGAAGCAATTAATACGTGAGGAAAAGCAGGTAACCATCCCAAATCAAAGCCTTCTTCAGCCTTCTGATCGCGTGATAACAATTTTTCACTATCTGTTATGTAATTCATTTTTATACAGGCATGAAAAACCAAAACAAAAATCAATATTAAAATAATATAACTCAGATATTTTTTTCATTTAATATAATTTCATAAAGAGGCAAATTATAGAAAGAAAGTGGGGCAAAGCACCTTGCTTTTGCTTCCGACTCCGTAACTCGGGAAGTTGCTTCTTTGCGGCCAAAACTTTGAACTTAGTCGACCGATGCGAAAAGCTAAAACGCAGCGTTTTCATTTTGGGAGGGGAAGGTGAGAAGAGAGTCGACCGGCACGACGGAACCGGACGAACAGGATGATGAAGTACAGTAGCCACACGCATCTGATCACGGAGATTTTTTTTTATTTTCTCGATGACAGCGAGAGAGATTAGTTCTGATCAATATCAAGCAGTGTCGCGTCGATTTTCCTTAAAGCCACGTGATCGGCATGCTGATAAGCGTGGGTCCCACACTCCCACTACCAAAAAAGGTTATTTTAAGATTGGGGAAAATGGCGGGAAAAAACGTGGCAATGAAGAGATGATCTGGATGCAATTTGGCCGCCAGGGATTGGATTAGTGCGAGCCAAACTAGTTTATTACTGATGAATGGATGGTGATTTGACTTTGACCTTGCCGAATATTTTCGGATTTTCTCCGAAAAGATTTTAATAAAATAAAAGAAAAGGTTGGGAAATTAACATAAGTAGCCATAAGTTTTTAGGTTTTTTAAAATTAATGGCTCTACTTTTTTACCATAACTAACCAATTATAATTTTTTTTGGATGAATTTATACTCATCATTTTCATAACTTTGTCTCTTTCGGCGATCTCTCAACTCTCATCTCAACCTGTTGGACAGAAGAGTTGTCCATGATGAGCCGACTTGACCTAACCTGGCCCACATATAATAACTGCCAAGCAGTTACCATATACAGTTTTAGGAGTTTTAGAGGGAAGTTGATTTTGAATCAACTTTCCTAACCTTAGCATATAATCATTCTTATAGAATGCAGAAGCTCGATTTCTACTCCTTCTCTTCTTCTTAATGGTGAATGAAAAAATTGAAAAACCCATTTGAAAAGGCATTTATACTGTGATCAAGAGGAGGATTTCCACTTGTGATTTTCTTCCGACCATTAATGTGATCCAATATACGATCATTTGCTGCTTGATTTGTGAAGAAAGGTAGGCTTCTGAATCCTTTTTACTTTCCTTCATTGGTATCAGAACCTGTTTTGTGTTGGATTCATACTCATGGTTGAGTTTGTTTCATGAAAAAGTATGCATTTATATGTTAATTGATTTTTTTATGGAACATGTGATCTGGTGGCTATTGGTTTTGTGTTCTAAAGTGCTTGAATTATAGTATAAATTCTAAAATTGATAGAAATAAAAATGGCCTAAGGTTTAGATTCCATGAACCTTAAGAAATCATGAAACCCGAAACTTTAATTACTTATAACTTTTGTTTTAGGCAACCTGACATTGTGTGTAATTTATCATTGGAAAGACTTTTTCAAAAGCTTTCCAATGATATGTGATTTGTTAAAAACGGACTTAAAACAAGATAATTATGGCCAAAATAAGAATATGGTCGGATTTAGGGCTAAAAATTAGAAACCATAATTTTTGGAGAAGATGATGAATAGTGCCAGAATTGGTTCTTCGATGATTCTAGCTTATTTTGATCTTCGTTTGAAAATCAAAGGGTCACAGTTGGATTCAGCATAAAAAACAAGTCGGACGGTGCCAAACTTGAGATCACCACTTTGGCATGCACGAAGCTCATGCGCCTGCATGCGTATGCGGGATGTGCCTAGATTAGCATTTTTTTTATATGTATTTTACTATCTAGGACTCCGATTTGGGCGTCGTTTGTGACATTTGATTTGAAAATTAATTTCCTATTTGTTTTTACTATAAAGCTAAAATTTCTATTTTTTAAAATAAAATTTCAGATATATATAATCTCATGAATGAGCATTATATGTTAATAAATATTTCGCTTTAGCCAGACCTTAAAATTTTTTTTTTTATGGACATTGGTTGAAATTAGATTGTATCTTGTGTTTGGTCGTTTGTTAACAATTATTGATATGAACAATATGTTATTTGTCCTAGATGCCTTCCTTTAGAAAATTATAGACTAAGGAAGACAGATTAATGAGATTTAGAGCTTGGATTTTACCTATTGATTTAATTGAGATTAACAATAACTTATCTAATGAAGATCTTATAAAGAAAATGGAGAATTATAAGATAGACCCTGACTGTTCTATGTATATGAAGATAGAAGATATAGATGAGGTCTTTAGCTGGCTAAAGTATAAAAATATAGGCACTACGTATGCAAATTGGGATTATTTTCAACATATCCTCATAAATTCCTTACCTAATGATGATAATACAATTGTCTTTAAGGCTCACATGTTAAAGGAGATTGAGAATCTCCCGAGCAATAAATATCATATGTTGAGGTATGAAATTGAGATGATAGAGGAGCACCATTTTACCTCAAAGATGAGGCGAACTTTAATACTTAACATTCACATGAACTTCGGAATAGGAGACAAGTTAGTCGCCTTGGTAGAAGGCAAAAGTTATGATATGAGAAAATCATAAATAGGATCATGAAGAAAGAACAATTATTTTTATATGGAGATACACTTGAGTATAAGTTGGATGAAAGAGTCACGAGCAACAAAAAACATTTTAAGAATATGTAGATGATTCTATGCATTAACTTGGCTAAATCTGATTATTCTTTTGTTTGTTGGCTTTTATTGTTTTGATGTTGGTTTTTTATTTTGTTGGTTAAACAATATATTGTTATGACTTTATTAATGAACTTTTATAGTAGTTGTTGCTAAACTTTATATACTTTATTATGGTATCTTATGAATCATTCTGTTGAGTGTAAGTTCTAAATAAATTGAATTTAAAGAATTCATAATTAGAACCGATAATTTTGCACATTAAAATCGAATTAATGATGAAAATGATAAATGGAATTAGATGATGATTGGAAGCTTTGACGACTTTTCAATTTCATTCTTTATATTAGTTTGTCATTGTTTTTGTTTATGTTTGTGGCAAATTTAATTATTTTTGTGTAATTATTGATTATGCCTTTTTCGACTATATTTTGAATTGTCTCGATGTTAAAAGAAAGTTGAGATGACATTTGCATCTAAAAACATTGTGGCTAAGCCAAACAGGAAAAAGAAGTGAATAATGACAATTATGATATTTGGCACCATAAGATTCAGTACATCATTGAGGAGCGAGAGACTCTAGAAGCTCTTAACAACACCTTAGCTGAGCTCAAATAAGACAATACTGCTCAATGTAGGAGGGATCTTGAGGCCTATCGGGCCTGGAAAAAGAAGAATAGCAATGATTACATAACGATGTTGAGCGGCATTCAAGATGACCTCATGTGTGAATTTGAGAAGTATAAGACTACTCAAAAGATGTGGCTCGCTCTGAAAGACAAGTTTGATGGCATCTTAACCACTAAGCTTAGAAGGCTTATGATCAAGTTTGATTATGATCATGTTTATATAATCGATCAAGCTCGTGCAAGGCTTCAAAGCTTCAAGGGCAAGAGGAGCCATAAATATAACCAATATGGGTAAGGGATCTAATCCTGATTAGAAGAAGCCAAATGCTAAAAAATGCCCAAGGGTAAGCGTGCTGGCAAGAAAAATGACAAATCCAAAGTGTAACAAGCTGGGTCACTTCGCTTGTGAGTGTAGTGAGTCGAAAAAGGTAAGACCCAGCTCCATTTTGTTGAATTATACTTTAGTTACAAGTTTTGTACTCTTAACCGAACCTCGTCCTGTGTGAATTGTAGACTTAAGAGCAATAGACTAGATAACTCGTGATTGAGACGCATTTGTAGAGTATCGTTGAATCAGTCAAGGAACTAGATTAATATATGTGGGCCATAACTCCAGTGTTAAGGTAAAAGGAATAAGCACCTGTAAATTGACTTTGCATAACGGACGTATTATTTTGTTACACGATGTCTTATATGCATTCGAGATTTGACGAAACTTGATTTCGATTCCTATTCTCCTTGAATTATGATATAATTTAAACTTTTATAGTATTTGTTTAGAGATTTTCTAAAATTCAGTCCTTATTGGAACCGCACATTTGGTTAATCGTTTTATTGTATTAAGTACGATGCTTGATGGTTCAAGTTATGATAATAATTGTTTCATATGTTACTTCTCTCAGTAATAATAAAATATATGCAATTACTTGGGATGCTAGATTAGGTCATATAGGGTAAGAAAGAAAGCATAGACTTGCCAGAGAAGGCATGTTGGGCCTACTCATTAAGGTTAAATTGCCTATATGTGAAAATCGTCTAGCTGGAAAAACAACTAAAAAACCATTTAGTAAGAGAAGTAGAGTCGAAAAACCATTGCAGATAATCCAATTGACATCTGTAGTCCAATAAATGTAAAGACTAAACATAGAGCTTCATATTTTATCATATTTATTGATGATTATTTACGTTTCAGTCATCATGTCTACTTGATTTTTGATAAATTAGAAGCATTGGATTGCTTTAAATTATATTTGGACATGGTAGATAATTAACTAGACAACAATGTTAAACTCCTAAGGACTGACTGAGTACGTAAATATCTTTCAGAATAGTTTAAGGAGCTGTGTAATAAGAAATAAATAAATAGATAGCTGACTATTCGTGGAACTTTGTAACAAAATGGTGTAACGGAAAGAAGAAATAAAACTTTGTTAGAAATGGTTAGGTAAATGATAGCACAATTAATCTTCCAATATCTTAATGTGGAGATGCTTTATTAACTGCTGCTTATGTACTTAACTGAGTTCTTTTAAAATCAGTTAATTTCACTCCATTTCAGTTATGGACGAGTAAAAAACCTAACCTATCTCATCTACGACCATGAGGGTTTGCAGCTTATATTTTTAACCCCACTCATAAGTTTGCAAAGTTGATAGCTAAAAAAAAAAGTATCTTTATTAGATACTCAGAGCACTCCAAAGGATATGTCTTCATTGGTGAATATACAAGTGGAATTGTGATTGAACTAGAATCACGGGATATCAATTTTTTGAAAAATGAATTTCCTAACATTAGAGAAGTTGATAAAGAATTTCAATTGTATAAATTAGAAGATCCAAAAAAGATTATCACTTCTAATATCGATGTTGGTACTAGTACGTGTACTTTGGGAATTGCAATTTTCAGTGGGAGCGAAACACTAGATACTTCGATTGCAATTGGGGAATCAACTCAGAAAAGTAGTCGTAGGTCAGTTTCTCATCATCATTTTGAGATTGGGAAAAAAACTTTTATGATTGCTTCACACGATAGTGAAAAACCAAATACTTTTAATAAAGCTCTCTGATAAGTTACAAATAGTTATACTATATTTTGTTTAATTCCCTCGTACTTTGATTGATTTTGTGCTAATTTGTGGAAATTGTATTTGATTTGATTTAGGAGATGGAACATGGATGTTATGATGGAATTTGGGCAAAAAGCATGTTTTTGGCTTTCTTGGCGAAATTCAATGCTTCTTGGAGAAAATTGTGAAAGCTGACTTGGGAGAATTACGAATTATGAAGCTAAAATTCATGTGGAACTTATTTTTATATTATTTACGTTATTTTAGAGGTGTTGGAGAAGAAAAAAAAAATATTTCCCATCTTATTTAGGACTTTATTTGTTTGGATTCCCCTTTATTTGAGGTTTCCTTATTAGATTAGAATTAATATTAGGAAGGTTGTTTTAGGAATTATTATTATTTTATTTAGGTTTAAAAAATTCCTATTGGAAAGGGGGGGCTAGCGTTTTCTTTTCTTTACTTTTGCAAGAGGGACGGCTGCATTTTGGTTCTTAGGAATAAAAAATTAATAACTTTTGATTTTGTTTGTCCACCATGTGTGGCTAAGTTTTTAATCCGGTTCGAGGGTTAATCGATTCCGATTGTAATTTTGTGAGGCTAGGGACTAAACAAGAATTTCTTCAATCCAAGTAATTTTTATCTTCATGTTCTTATTTTCTATGAATTATTTATATTGATTAAATTGACACCTTAATTCAATATTTATTTTTCTATCGCTAGTCATGAGTTTGTGATCCGTAATTGTCATGAATGATTGAATTAAGTAGCGAAGAGTTGGCTCATGTGCGTGTATATTGATGGCCACAATTACATAGCTTGCATGATAGGCTCTAGGGAAATAAAGATACGAAATTGATTAAATTGGAATAATCTGAATTAATTAATTTTGTTTTAGTCATTCTCACTATTCTTAATGCTATCATTTAATTTGATATGGAACGATGATGCCCAGTTAAATTAATGATAAGATTTGATTTGAGCGATTGTTTGAGTCTATTATATTAGGAGAATAATTGCTTTCTGCGGCTTTTCCGATAAAGTAGACTAAGTTCTTAGATTGAGTAATTTATATTTTTTTGCCTATGACCAAAATTGCAATTGGATGGAATTTACACCCTTGGATTAGAAGTTTGGTAAGATTGATTTTTGTTTAATTTAAATATTTTTCTTTTTTTATTATTAATTTCTTGTTAATTTAATTTTAGATTTTAATTCAACAATTCAAAACCCCTTTTTACTTTATATACATATATTTTAACTTTGAGAAATTAATTGCATAGTTCTCTTGGGATTCGACCTGGTTCCACTATTTCTATAAGTTAGTTTAGGTGAATCAGTATTTATTTTGAAGGGTTTCGACAACTCTATCACTCTCATATTGTCTGCTAGGGATTTGTAGATGAAAACGATGGAAGAAGCGATAGAGTCTATGAAAGTCAATTAGGTTTATTAAAAGTAGAGCTATCGGAAACAAATGAGTTCTCCGGATAAAGCGTAAAATAGATAGGACAATCGAGAGATATAAAAGTAATATTAATAGCTAAAGGGTACATTCAAAAGAAGGGCATAGGCTATAAAGAGACATTTTCTTCTGGAGTAAGGTTTGCTTCTATACGATTGATCTTGGCTATCATTGCACATTTAGACCTTAAGTTACACCAGATAGATGTAAAAACAACATTTCTCAATAAAGAACTAAAAGAATAAATTTATATGCAACAACTATAAGGTTTTGTTGTTAAAGGCCAACAGGGTAAGGTATGCAAGCTGAAAATATCTATCTATGACCTTAAAAAATCCTCTAGACAATAGAATTTTAAATTCCATCAAACTATAGTTTTTTTATAGCTTTAGGATGGTTGAGGAAGATCATTGTGTGTATATTAAGAGGTCTAAAGATGTGTTTGCTATATTGTCTTTGTAAGTGGATGATAAATCATTGGCTGCGAACAATAAAGAGTTTGTTAAAACTCTTAAAGATTGGTTATACTCAAATTTTGACAAGAAAGATATGGGCGAAGCAACTTATATTTTAGGAGTCAAAATTTTCCAGGATCGCCCAAGAAAACTTTTAGCACGATCATAAGAGCCTCACATTAAGAAGATCCTTGAAAGGTTCAATATGGCAAATTGTAAGGCGATGGATACCCCAATAGCCAAAAGATAATTTTTTAGTCTCAATATGTACCCTAAGACTCCTAAGAAAAAAAGAAAGAATGGCTATAATCCTTTATACAATTGCCATTGGAAGTCTCATGCATGCAATGATGTGTACAAGGCATAATGTCAACTATGTTGTAGGCCTGATTTATAGATACCAGCCTAATCTTGGTTAGAAGCAATTAAGTGTTATTAAGAGGATTTTAGCATATCTCAAAGGTACTGCAAATTATTCTTTATACTATCAAGGAGGTGGTTTGCAACTTGTTCGATATTTAAATGCCAACTGGGGTGGCGATATGGATGAGCATAAATCGACCTCAAGATATGCATTTTGGCTAAACAAAAGAGCAATTATATGGAGTAACAAGAAGCAAACATGCATCGAAGTTGAGTAAGTTGCATGTTCTGCAGCAGTGCATGAAGTTGTGTGGCTTAAGAGATTTAATAAAAGACTTAGAGATTAATATTAATAACACTAGTCCAATAATTGTTTATTGTGATAATCAAGCTGCTATCTCTTTCTCTGAGGACGCAAAATACTATAGCAAGTTGAAATACACTGAGTCTAAATACACTTTCATAAAAGACATTTTAGCGAAGAAGGAAGTAGTCATACTGTATATATCTACACATAGCATGATAGCTGATTTATTTATCAAAACTGTAACAAGGGATGTATTTGCCTCTTATACTAAATCATTGGGGTTATATATATTGTAATTTTACATTGTTAAGATGTATTTATTTTTGTGAACATCTTGGGTACACGAATTGTTTTGAAATGCAATGATATTTAAAGTTCTCTTATTTCAATTTATTTTATGAAAGACATAATTACACACATATGAGAGAACGTCGTTAGGTCATGATTGGCTTTCTTACACAAGCGGTCACCTCAATTACTCTAGGAGTAAGCTGAGATAAGACAAGTAGAGTAATGAGACAATATGTTTCTTTAAGAGCCAAATAAAAAATAAAGATTATTCTACAAATTCTGTTACCATGACTTAAAATCAAGATGAGCTCATAAACGATATTTCTCATAGACCGACTATGATGTACCCTACCATTATGGAAACTTGATTGAAGCCAAATGTGAGATCTTATTTTTGTGCTAAAAGAGAACGTTCATTTAAAAAACTTGGGTTGGACACGGTAGAAAAGCGACTGGACTAAAATATGTACAATGAATTGGATTAATGAGACTTATACCTTGAAATGGAAGATTCACTATAGCGCATATATCATACCACACATGCATCATACTGCGCGTGCTTGGTAACCAAAATGAAAAATGAGAGAATAACTCTTTTTCCTTATTGTGTAAGTTTCATATGACTTTCTATAACTCAACCTTGGTATCCTTATGAAACATGACTAAGAAAATTATTATTCTAAACTGATGGATATTAGTGCGATAGAAAGATTTAATTTTTTCTTTTTATATGAATCACTGGTCAACTAATTGTATAATATATGTAAGATATTACAATTGCAAATACATAAAGAGATTGCACATTTTTGGTATATCGATAGGGATTTAGTATGCTTGAGTATTAAAATGATTTAAATCTAAAATATAATGAACGTATCTTGAAATTTTATTGCATATAATTGCAATGGAGACATCTCTTATATGGGTCAGCAATTGAGATATGTTTTTTAGCTCCACGTATGAGTCTTTGAATATGTTCATGGTCAAATACTATATCTTTCTATATGACAAGAGATATGTGGTTGTTCATTGTTTATTTTTTCACTACTCTGTTATTTAGACGCCGTCCCATCATGTGTGAGTGAGAGATGTTGGACGGATAGGTCACCCATGATAGGCCGAACCGATCAGACCTGACCTAACCTGTATATAAGATTTTAGGTGTTTTAGAAGGAAGTTAATTTTAAAGAGAAGTTGATTCAGAATAAAATATTTTATCCCTCAAATATGATCACTGGTGTATTAGAATGAGGAGTCAGCAATAACATCTCTTCTTCGACATTTTCTAGTGCAAAGTTGTTGTTAACAATAGGATCATCATTGTAGCAATTTAGAGAGTAATATTGATGCATTGATGTCGTTACTAGCAACACCTCTTCTTGAATATTAGAGAAATAGTCATGTGCTCTGTATGAAGTTGTTTATGATATCACAGACTCTTGGTTCAAATCTTTAGGAGATGCAGTTATAAAAATAGGGATGCATCTATAGTTCACCAAATTATAGGGATGCAGTAATAAAAATAGGGATGCATCTACAGTTCACCAAATTATAGCCCATATATAACACAAACCTCACCATTTAATGAATTGACCTCAAAATTGTCTTCAATGTGATGCTATATTAATTTAAATTTATTTGGAGAACTTCATACACTCTTCCAAGAAAATTATCAAATTTAGAGTCTTTTAAAAAAAAAAAATCATATTCTTGCCATTAATGTATTCATTATGACCATCTGCCAACTTCTTCCACAATCCATCAAAACACATTTAAAGTATAAATGACTCTATTAAGCCTGAAAAACTAAGAAAAATGAAAAAAAAAATGATTAGATACTAAATAGATGAACCTATAAAAAAAAAAATGACATGCACTCTTGTGTGACAGGTGCTTGTCAAACATTTTCTAAATTTCTTATTTTAGTTTGTTCTTGCTCAAAATATCCACATAAGTTTAATTCAAACATAAATGGAAAAAAAAAACTTATTGTGTAAAAACAAATACTAACCTTAACTTTTTGTACTCTAATTGATGATTCTTTTTTCAATTATGTGTAACTAAACTTGTTTTATGAATTTAGTGATTTTGTTGACAATGGTGAGTTAAAAAGCAAGAATACTAATTTTAACTTCTTGCTCTCCAATTTATTTTTTTTCTAATTATGCATAACGAATGTGTTTTTATATATTTGGTGATTTTATTGAACGTGGTGAGTTTTTGAGATTTTTTTAGAGTGGTGAGCTTTAATAATTTTTTTAGAGTGGTGAGCTTCGATAATTTGTTGAGTGTTATTGTTTAGTAATTGGATAAGAGCTGTGAGGGTAAATATATCTTAAAAAATTATAATTAACTGGTTATGACAGAAAAAGTTAAAGTGGTTAATTTTAAAAAATCCAAAAGTTTTTAGGCTAGTTATGTAAATTTCAGTATATATATATATATATATAACACACAACATTATGAACCAATCAATAAGACTATGAATAAGAAATTTATAAATCCATAATTACAAAGTATTGTTAGTCTCTAGATTTAGTCACCAAATATGCCAACAACAACGGCCAACATGCATAAGTAAAAAATCTTTAGAAAAATTAAAATAAACAACATATTATGTGGAAGGAATCAATATTTAAAACTTTTGACTAAAGATAAATACAGACAGTGAGAGTGAGCAATGACAGATCAATTATGAAAGAAACAAAACATTTAATTTTGCTTTTGATGAAATTCTTAAGACTTAGAAATATTTGCACGCACATCTTATGAATTTATTTCTTGTGTTTTATGATGAATTGTACGAATAATAGTTGTCCAGTTTAAAGGCAACTTAGGACCTCTCTATTTTACGTCTAACGTAACTTATAGCTAGTGATATCACTAGTTGGCCAGTATCTATATGCCATGTGAACATAACAATATAAAATGGAATGGGTTTAAGTGGTTGGAAGCTGGTCACAAAAAAGTCAACCCAAGAGACTCCCTTCTATAGCCGATTGTGACAAACGTTACAACGTCGTTTCAACCATTAAATTAAGAACAACATAAACGCTGACCAAAAGGAGTTCCACTCGTCCAACGCAATCCTCCTCAAAATTCACCACCGAGCTCCACCGCCGAATTATATACTAGATTTTTCTAAAACCATATTTTTGTATTATTCTAGCTCGCAAGTGTTTGCCTAATTTAAATTTCCAGCCACACGGATTTCAAACCCATTTCGGTAGCTTATGAGTAGCTGGAGATTTTGAGGGCTTCATAGTTAAACCACCCAGACAATGAGAAATTTCAAATTGTTCTAGCGCTATTTAGGGCTTGTACATTCTCTAATGCTCCATTTGGATATAAAGAGCAAGCAATTATAATATATTTGTTGTATTTAAATTAAGTGATGAAATTTGATTTAGGTAAAAGAAAATGTAGAAACTTAATTGGGTTTGTTAGGATTCCATTGATTGGCCAATTTTATTGACATTGAATTATTGAATTAATTTTTAATTTTTGTTTTCAAGCGGGTATTGGATTAGGACAAATGTAATTTATTTATTTATTACAATATTTAGATTGGACTTATGTTATTAAGTTAGAATCAATTTTTTTTTTTTTTACCTTTGCTTTATTTTCTTAGCAACCAGATGATTACATAGATTCGAATAAAGTATATGGCTAAATTCAATGAAAAGACATTACCAAACTAACTTCTTTTACCTTCGAAAATTCATAAATATTATTTCCAAATTAGAACTAGTAAAAAAAAATTTCAAATCAGTGTTATCCATAAAAAATCAACGACATAGATCAAAGAATATATTTTAGCAAAAATGCAATAAAACTGGGTGACTATTGTTGTGCAAATTTTGTTGAACTCGCAAGCGCACGAATCTATTGTAGAATAAATTAATGGTGTTGAGTGTCGATCCCATGAGGAGGTAGATTTTAATTATATGTAGAATTAATTATGTAAATGGGTGGTTGGATTTGTGTGGAAGTGATTTAGATGATGCTGGAATTTAAATTGGATTGGCAGGAATAATTAAACTAGAAATTATTGAGATAAAGCACTTGGGTATCTGAATCCGTATCAACATGCACCATGGGCTAAATAATCCTTATTAATACCAATTAAATCATGAGGGGGAAATCTATACCTCATGAACCACGCTCTAATCAATATGGGGCTAAGGGCTTATCGTGCCAAATAATAATAATCTTATACTAGGGTGCCGGTAAAACCAAGGCGGTAACTAAACAAGATTATTATTATTTGTCGACGAAAAGTCAAAACCTCCACAGAAATTAGAGGGGAAGAGAAAATAAATTTACCAAATAAAGCCCATGACACATGTTGAGACTTCACCTTCAACCCAAACTTGAAAGAAAATTAGCTACTCATAATTGAACTAAGGGTAAAATGGAAATTTATTAAAATACATAGAAAATATAATATGGAGAAAGAATTACAGAAAACTAAGCTAAAAAATGGATTCAGGGGTATCAAATTAGAGGGGAGAGGCCCCTTTTTATAGATACATTGAGTAAATCATGGCCATCAGATTAAAAACAGTTTGGACGCACAGGATTGCGCCACGTCATCAGTCAACAATACGCGGTTTGACCACGGGTTTGAACAGTAACACGGTTTGAACAGTGACGCGGTATGAACAATGTCGTAAACAGTACCCATAAACAGTACCGTACATATGAATAGTGTAGTACGTGTGAACAGTGCCATTTTTCCTTTTATGCTCCTCTTAAGGTTTTCGACTGTCCTGAGTTCAAAAGTGACGTCCGTTTTGCTATCCGATCTCTTATTTATTGTGAAATGACCATAATGCCCCTAAAATACATAAAATACTTAATTAAAACTAAACACACCTAATTAAATAACAAGAGACTTAAATAAATAAAATTACAGATGTTATTGAGACTTGAAATATAAAATGACGATCTTCATTTATAAATATACACTTTCTGACTTTCAACAACTATCGACGATAATTAATCGGCGGAACCATGAGAAATCTTGATGGTGGCATTTGATTGACTAGCCAAGCCGCAGGCAGAAGGAGAAGCACCGACAACAATGACCTTAGACAAAGATGCAACAGCCTTGTAGACGGATCGATTAGGATTTGATTATTATGTTCCAATTTGGCACGGTCTCAAAATCTGATCACTCCATCTTCAATTTTCGATTTTTTGCCTTTTAATATGATGTTCAAAGTTCTGATCTCTTGGTCCGATTGCCTATCAGTTAAAGCTAACTAATTTAGCCGATCTCCTTTTCATTGCTTCTTGCCCACAAATTGAACATCAACCGTTAGATTACATTTTAGTATATTCTTAGACGGCCGAGATTTTCTAAGTTGTATGTAACATTTCCTAATAATAGTAATCTTTTTTTTTTAATTTAAAAAAAAAATCCTCTTTTGCTTCATGAGCTCTCTTGGTTTTGGACACTACAAATTATTAAAGAGTAGGACGACTAGCACCTTTATAAAATCCTTATAAAACCTGTCTACTAGATGCATTCATTAAAATGTATATAAGAGCTACTTCTAATTTCTAAGCATACACATCTTTTCTTTGTCAAAAAATAACTTTTTTTTTGGGCCATATTCTAAACTCTGAACAATGGGCCATATTCTAAACTCTGAACAATGAAATGAGACTTTTTATACAAAATATTTATAAAAGTAATTATGAATAGTCATCATATATTTAAGTAGTAGTCTACTAGTCTCCAAAAACGGATGGAGAATAGGTTCTCTTAACTTCTTTAATATTTATTTAACTACAAATCTTAATTTCTTTTATTTTTTAATATTTATTTGACTATATTTCTTTAATTTCTTGTTGTTTGTTATTAATTTTAGTTCTAAATATTCGGGACCGAAAGTTTCTCAATATAGCACGGCATCAAATATATATAAATCAATGAATACCTGAGCTTTATTGAAAAAATGAATGCGGGAAACGGTCGATGATGTAGAGCCTGTTTGAGAGTGTGGTGAGATAGTTGGGCTGCCAAAACTCAACAACTAAGGTGTTTGGTAATACTTGTAGTTGGGGTTGGGCAACTTAGTAGATTTTTTTTTCTCAGTTTTTACTCTACAACTATAATTTTTACTTCGCAGCAGTTGCAGCATAAAAGATATAGCACCTCACTCTCAACGCACCCATAATCATATAGGGGTGAAATTAAATATTAGGGCTATAATTATAATTTTAATGAAGCCTTTTTTGGAAAGAGAGAGAGAGAGAAAGAGAGAGAGAGAGAAGAGAGAGAGAGAAAGAGAGAAAGAAAGGAAACGAGTTGGGCTATTTGCACCTTGTTTCTAATCTTATGGAACTGCCTTTCTTAAGTGCCCATTGCTCTACACTAATAAAAGTGTAATAAATAATAAATCACATACATTTCTTCTTTCTAAGCCCCACAATATTCTAAAAATACATTTGTTAATTTTATGCGACCAGACCGCCATTTATGACTCTTACAAGTCATAATCCCACTTATGGGGTGTTTTCAAATTACCATAATACCATGCATGTAGGACCACCGAAATAACATTTTTATTTATTGATTCTTTTTAATGCGGAATTTTGATGATAAAGCAGGAAAGTCATTTATTTTAGCTTCTTGAGATACAATGTAAGTAAAAAATTTTCGGTTCTTACTTGTCAAACCATCTACTAACCAACATAAATAAAAAGGAAAATAATTTAAGTTGTATTATGATACAAACTTAGGGTGTGTTTGGGATTGAGGTTGGGCAGAAGTTACAACACTAAAGTATTTGGTAAATACTAACTGTTGTAGCCTGAAAGATGTGTTACTATAAATTTTCATTTGTATAATAGAGAATCTATTATATTTTTAATAATTTTATCAAAATTATTATTTAAAATTTATATTTACTACATATTATTAATGTTTGTTTCATAGTCACAACTTTTTTTTTTTTTTCAAAGAATCAGTATTTTTAAAAGTTACAAAGACTCAATTTCAAACGCATCCTTAGAGGGTGTGTTTAACAGTTTATGTTACGCTGTATTTTACTGTATTAAAATACTATTCTTATGTAAACCTATGTTTAGCTGTAATTTTTTATTTGTATTGTACTGTACTAAAATGGTAGTTAATACAATAAAAGAAATATAAAGTAAACTTATGGGGTTACATTAAAATATTGTTTGGATTTTAAATTTAATTATTTTACTTTTATTATTTAATAATTTATACTAAATTTATATTTATATTAAATATTAATTTATATATTTATAGTTAAATAATAATAATAATAATAATAATATAAAATATTAATTAATCTAAATATCTAATAAATAAATGATAATACATTATTTTACTTTAATAACATGAAATGATTTTAATTATTTTACTTAAATATGTAAAAAGTATTTTAATTATTTAATTATTTATTATTTACTAAAATATTAAATTTAAAATAAATAATTATATTTGTTAATAAATAAAAAATAATTTATAATCATATTGAAAATTTAATATTATATTGTATTGTATTATAATATAATATAATATAATTTATATTATATTATATTTTTATTTTTATTTATAATATTTATTATTTATTTATTTATTCTTCTATTTTTCTTTATTTATTCTTTCGTTCCCCTTTGACCTTACTCTCATCCCCACCAAGCACCTGCCCCCCACAACTTACTTTAAGCCATAAACAAAAATACCTTTTTTAATTAAAAAAATATATTTAAAAAGCTTTAATTATGTGACAAACGATAAAATCTAATTTTAAAAGGAGACATCAAATAGTATACCCTTTTATTCTCTAAGACGGGGATTCTTTGGCTATGTTTCATTCAACTAAATGTTGCTCCCCGAGTACACCTCCACCACAAGATATGCCTAACAAATAACATTTTTATTTAGTGTGCTCAAATTTTTTTTAATCACATTTCATTTTCGTTAGCTAATTTTTAATTTTGATGATGTCATTCCACTTTAATTTTCTCTTAAATCTTTTTTAATTAATTAATTATTATTTATTATTGTTATGATTCTTCACTTAACGTCACATTCTTATTTTCTCCTTTTTTTTTGTAACATTCTCGTCGTTTGTAGTCTTTTTTTTTTTTTCATCCACATTCTTCGATCTCGTTTCTAATTTCTTATAACATGTCCTAACTTCTTGTCTTATTCTCTTAATTTTTCATCTTTTTCACGTTATTTATCGATAATTCTCATTACTCTTATTTTTATCTTTTTCTTCACATTCTCACCACTTCTGACCGCGTCCTAATTAACTCCCGTTGCTTTTCTTTTTTTTTTTTACTTTCTTTTCATTTTCATTTTGTTGGTTTTAATTTCTCATAACCTTTTTTTGTTATTGTCATCCACTCTTTCTCGTTACCTAAAAATATCAACAAAAGACTATTTAAATAAGATTTCACATCTCATTTAAAAAGTTATATAAATAAAAAGAGTGCCAAAATATTACTTAAATGAAGTTCTTCAATTAAAATATCATTCTCTCTCTTTAGTATTGAAAAAAGAGAATCACTATCTTATTTGAAGAATTTTGCAAGGATAGTTTTTTAGAACCTTTAATTTATTATAAAATTATTTTATCTCATATTCTTGAAGGAAGAGAAATATTATACTTGCTATTATTTTGGTGAAGGAAAAATTTAATTAAAATAATATAATATTTTTAATTTATAGAGTATTTTGAGAACTTATTTTTTTTTACTTTTTTATTTTGCACATAGGTAAGTAAATAAGTAATTGAAGAGTAAAATTAGAAGTCTTTTTTTATGATACTTTGAATGCATTGGTTTAGTTGAGTCTTTGCAAAATAAGAAAATAAAATTGGTTAGTCTATTAGATTCTTCTTAATTGAACTATATTAAATACTATATTTCGAGATATTTTAGAATATATCAAATGTACTATATTAACCATATAATAAATAAATGATTCCATAATATGTACGCATAAGTACATTTATTTTGAAATATCACCATTCAAGTGGTAATTATATTTAATTTAGTTGCACATATCATTCATATATTAGTTTAGTTATATTACTTCTTATATAAGTTAAAATTTGTCTTATACTTCCTGCCTCAATTGGTGGCAAAAATAGTTAGGTGTTCCACGTCGAAAACGACACCGTCTACTCAAACTCAGACTTTAAACGTTCACTCAATCACAAGTCAAAAAAAAAAAAAATCACAAGTCACAACCCAACAGTCAGTCCGAGTTAATTAATTTCGGAGAAACAAAAAGGAGGAGAAAAAATAGAAGAAGAAGAAGAAGAAGCTTCTAAATTGAGTCCATTTTGGCGGAGACAGGATCATTACAGCAATGTCAAAAATCCACCAAATACAAACCCATCGAAAAAAGTACCATTGAAAAGTAGAAGTAAAGTTAAGAATAAAAAACTTTTCAAAAAAAAAGTTAAGAATAAAAAAGAAGGGGCAGTTGATGAAAATATAAACTATTAAAATAATTAAATGATATTTTTTTAGTTAAACAACAGAAAACAGAAAACCAGCTGCTGACCCTTTGGTGCCTTTTTAACTCGCTCTTGTTTCCGTATCAGCTGCTTTGTCTTCTTCATCACGTCGATCATGTCTAACAAAAGCTCTATCGTCAAAAGGGACGAACCAGCACGCCGCGTTGCTTCTATTTACACTGAACTACAAATCAGCAGATTGAATGTCTCCCTGCCTCTCCCTTCCGTCCTCAAAAACACCTTCAACGTCGTCGATGACGCTGCTAGCTCCGCCGCCGGTGACTCCGGTACTGTCCCACGTTTTATATTTACATGTGTACATACTTTTTTCAAATACGAACAGACTACTCTTTACCTGAAGAGTTTCATAGAGTTTTTTTTTTATATATTTTTTTAATTGGATATGAATGATGGCAGAGGAGATAAAGAAGTTGTTTCCGAAATTATACGGACAGCCATCGGCAAGACTGGTGGAGTGTGATCCCAAGGCTTGTACATTAATGGAGAACAAAAGTTTGAAGATCGGAGTTGTTCTGTCGGGAGGCCAGGCTCCCGGGGGACATAATGTCATCTCTGGGATTTTCGGTAGAGGCTTTTGCTTTTGGCCTTTTTTGAGCTTGTATGTCTATAAATCAAAGGGCAGGTTTTGGAATCGCAATTTTGAGAATGTTTTGTCTTGTTTTCGGGGTTTAAGATTATTTGCAGGAACGCACAAAAGGAAGCAAGCTTTATGGGTTCAGGGGCGGTCCAGCCGGAATCATGAAGTGTAAATTTGTTGAGCTTTCCTCTGAGTTTATCTATCCTTATAGAAACCAGGTCAGGGATTTTGATCACTGCTTATTTTAGCCTTTTAAAGTTTCGTCATATCCTAATAATTAAGGATCCTGTAAACACTCCATTGACAGGGAGGCTTTGATATGCTTTGTAGTGGCAGAGACAAGATTGAAACTCCGGAGCAGGTCGGTGTACTCTTCGCTTATTTAGAACTGTTCTTTGCTTCCATTTTTGGTCTATTATCATATTGATATGAAAAATGTTAATTGTTACTAAGGATCCATTGAGCCTAAAAATATAGCAGAGCATTAATGGATTGCAAATATCAAATTTTGTTTAGTTTAAGCAAGCTGAAGAAACAGTAAAGAAGCTTGACTTGGATGGGCTAGTCGTAATTGGTGGGGATGACTCCAACACAAATGCCTGTCTGCTTGCTGAAAACTTCAGGTACCTACTTTATGCATAAGTTGAAGGCATTGTCTTCATGTTCTGTAATCTTGTGAAGTTCTGTTATTGCGGTTTGATTCATTGCTAGAAACTTTGATCAGGAGTAAGGACATCAAAACACGAGTTATTGGATGCCCAAAAACCATTGATGGTGATCTCAAATGCAAAGATGTTCCAATAAGTTTTGGATTTGACACTGCATGCAAGGTAATGGTTTGATTTTTATTACGTTCTTAAACAAAGTGAGCTTAATGCAGAACTCATCTTAATCTATCCTGAATTAATTGGATTTAACTGATATTGTACTGGTTAATATTCATTCATGGTCTGAACATGCAGACATTTTCAGAAGTAATTGGAAATGTTATGACAGATGCTCGTTCAAGTGGAAAATACTACCACTGTATGCTCTCTGGCTATGACATTTTTGAAACTTGGTCATGCTTGCTTGTTATATTTTTATCTTAATTATACATGTTTCTGCAGTTATAAGGCTTATGGGCCGGGCAGCCTCTCATATAACATTGGAGTGCGCTTTGCAAACCCATCCTAATATTGCAATAATCGGAGAAGAGGTGCCTTCTCGTATCCCTTATCAATTTCAATTCGTAAAGCCTCTTATATTCTATACATTCCTTGGTAGTTTTTATCAGAATGACTATGCAAACCATATAACTCAGAGCTAACAAGTTACCAGGATGATAATTGTGTTGGTGGTTTCCTGCAAATCCTCCAACTTCTGTAAGCACTAACAAGATTTTGCATTTTGTGAAAGATTGCTGCCAAGAAGCTGACATTGAAGAATGTTACAGATTATATAACAGATATAATCTGCAAAAGGTCAGAAGCTGGTTATAATTTTGGCGTTGTACTTATACCGGAAGGCCTGATCGACTTCATTCCTGAGGTAGTTATGGGATAGCAGTAGATACAACAACTTAATGTTGTCATCACTCAATGCAATTCAAAGTTCAAACTGTCACATTGCCTGTAATGCCTTGCAAACTTTCAGGTACAACAACTTATTGCAGAGCTCAATGAAATCTTAGCTCATGGTGGTGTTGATAGAGACGGGGTGTGGAAAAAGAAACTCAAAAGTCAATCTCAAGAGCTCTTTGAGTTATTCCCCGAAGAAATTCAGAAGCAACTATTGCTTGAAAGAGATCCACATGGGAATGTTCAGGTATTTTCTTTGTTCATGACATCTTTGTGCCATATATCTTTATCATCATTTATCGGATTTTAATCTTTTTTTCTTTTATAATAATGTTTGTATCATATGGATAGGTTGCAAAGATTGAAACAGAAAGGATGCTCATCCAAATGGTGGAAGCGGAATTAAATAAGAGGAAGCAGAAGGGCATATATAAAGGACAGTTCACCGGGCAGCCCCACTTCTTTGGGTAACCAATTATTCATTCATCTGCTTAATTTTGAATCACCTCTTTCATGATGTTTTACATGCACGGTATATAAAATTCGCATTATGCATGATCTTTACCACGCAGTTATGAGGGCAGATGCGGTTTTCCAACAAACTTCGATGCAAATTACTGCTATGCATTAGGTTTTGCTTCTGGAGCTCTCCTCCATGCTGGAAAGACTGGATTGATTTCATCGGTTCGTGTTACTTCTTATTGAAGTTTCCTCTTTCGTAGTGATTTTTTTTTTTTAATGTGATGCTGCTTTATATTTTCAAAACCATCGGCCTCCAATCACAGGTGGGAAATCTGGGAGAACCTGTGGAGGAATGGACAGTGGGAGGAACAGCATTGACATCCTTAATGCATGTGGAGCGTAGACATGGTAATTATTCCTAGCAATACATGACTAAGGACAGTAACTGCCTAACTGTGACCTGCATGAATCACTTTGGACTTTTGTACTTCAATAATCAACTCTTTTTATTTTTTTTTCTTAAAACCTCTCTCAGGGAAGTTCAAGCCTGTGATTAAGAAGGCTATGGTGGAACTTGAAGGTAGCACCTTGAAAGCTTACCCTCTTCATTTGTTTTGATTTCTTGATGCAGAGAATTTACTTGTGTTGGATTGCATATGTGAATTTTCAGGTAAACCATTTAAGACATTTGCATCTTTGCGTGAGGAATGGACAATCAAGAATCTCTATGTCAGTCCAGGTATATATATTTCTTTGAAGCATGCACTATTTGGTGGTACTGCAAGAGCGCCTGAAATTTTTTTTTTTAAAAAAAAAAAAATTCACTATTATTCCTGATAATATGTTTCCTTTGTTTTAATCAGGACCAATTCAATTTAGTGGCCCGACTGCAAATGATATCAATCACACTCTACTGCTGGAAATTGGACAGGGACAAGCTGCGCAAGCAAAGTTGAACAAATGAATTTTGTTTATTTCCATTTCATTAATTCTCAATTGAGCTCTAGATTATTTGCCTGCGTACATGCAGCATGGAGTTAATAATTATTCACTAGCAAACCCTACAATTTTGCTTTAGCTAGAAGAAAATCGGCAATGAAAATAAGCATTCATGTTATTGCAAGTTCAGTTTATATTTTAACCTTTAGAAATTTATCGCCACCTCTTCATATCTTTGTAACTTTATTTATAGCTCTGTGTGATGATAATTAAAGTTGGAGATTAATGTTTGCTTTTCTTCATCCTCTCCAATATATATGTAGAGACCTTCTTTCATGTGCGCGCCTTCATTTTTTTTCTATGTGAATACGCTGTTAAACCATACGGTTTAATAAAATTAGTACAGACAATTGCTGCTGCCTTCTTCTTCTCTTGCCTGGTTTTTCTCTCTATTTGTGTTCTTTGTCTTCTCACTTGACTTCTTTTACTTCTTTCCCACCTCAGCTTGTATGTCATTTGGCTTCTTTACCTTCTATGTTCTCTTAGCTTTTTTTCTCTTCTCTTTGTTTCTATTGCTGCTATTCTCTGTTTTAGCTTTTCTTTGCTCGTGATCTCCGGCTTCTTGACGGCTTCTAGACTGCTTGACATCTTCACGGCTTCTAGACTGCTTGACTTCTTAATGTCTTCTAGACTGCTTGACTTCTTTCTTGCTCTGAGCTTCCTTCCTGCTCCTGTGTTGACTTTGCCTATCTTTTTCTTCTCGTAACCCCCAATTCGTTCCTGCAATTTTGACTTTTATAGACAACTTTTAACTAATCTTTTACAGGTGTCAATTCCTCATACAATTACACCTGTACAGAAATCTCACCCTCCGACACACTAAGCTTATTGCTCAATAACCTCATACATATATATTTCATTTATTCACTAACATATATACACACACACATCAATCCGAACACGAAGTCAGTGAATTTGAATAGTTATAAAATGATACGATTAATAATTATGTCACATTATTCTCTCAATTCAATTTTTTTATCACCTATTTTGGCGAAGATGGAGTTGGTGCAATGGAGTAACCTATAATCAACCGAATAGAAGAAATATTACAACTCAATTAATGTTAAGCTAGATTAAATATAACAAAATTTATTAATTTCCAGGTACCAAGACATTATTTAGCTTCAAATAATAAAAAAAAATTATTTATTCTACGGAAAGTTTCAATCAAAGTACTTTATTTGAAGAAAGATACAAGAAGACTTTACCAGTACTATTGCTAGTGATAAAAATGAAGAGTCTAACACATATTGCCAGAAGAGCATTAAAATTACCAGCCCATAACAGTAGCAGTAGCACCGCTGTTGTTAACCTGCGATGTTACTGTGCTAATGCTCCGCCTTCATCTCCTGCCCCCAACAGTAAACTCTTTGTTGCAGGTTTCTCTCTATCTAAATGACTCTTATCTTCACCATTTTAATGTGCCCATAAATTAACAAGATACTAATTGTATTAATCTAACGTGATGGTTTTCAGGTTTGTCATGGTCAGTTGATGAGAAGTCCTTGAAAGACGCTTTCTCCTCCTTTGGTGAGGTCACCGAAGGTAAGTAAATATACAACCTTCCCGTTAGTTCAAGCCTAGCAGTGTTGAATGATCAGTGTTCGACGAATTGTCTGAATGACCGATTTAGTGATTCATTATTTGTTTTCTTTTATGTGGCCGCAACGAAGGACTCGAACAATTTGCTTATTATAATTAACAATTCACTGGCTATGAAATTTTTAGTTTCAGCTTTTGGAAGAAAACAATTCTAATATTGCCGCTAAGCTTTAGTGTTATAGAAGAAAAGGACCTGTCACTAGCTGGACTGACATGCTTTCTAAACAACAGTTGCCTAATTATATGCTTTACTGATTTAAGTCAGTGATACAATCCCAACTGGGGTTGTGGCATTCTGTTTTTGATAGTGTACAGAAATGCAATTTCCCCTTGTTTTGGTGGGATCATTTTCTTAAGTCTGTGAAGTATATCAGATACTTTTACAGAAGGAAATGGTAGGTTCTGTGTCTAGTCGAAGAGAAATCTATTTGTACTCAAAGCTTTGATTTCCCTTGAAAAGGGTTCATTCATTTACAAGTAAATTACCCAAATTGGTAGTTTAAACCACAAGTTCGTTTTGGCATTCAGCTCTTTAGATTGTCCTTTAGATGTCATGTGATCGGGAAGCATGTTGGATTTTCTATCTTGCCCACTTGACAACAATGATAGTGTTACTAATTCCTGCAATTGCTGTGTTTCAGTGAAGATAATATATGATAAAGACTCTGGTAGATCAAGAGGCTTTGGATTTGTTCATTTTTCCAAAGAAGATGATGCTGAAAGTGCAAAACATGCCATGGATGGAAAGGTAAGCAAAGAATTATGCTTCCTGGAACTTGACGGGATCTTCCCCATCACTTTTGTCAAAACTGAAACTGCTGGCTATCGTGGTTTTTGTTGTAGGCATTGCTAGGTCGCCCACTGAGAATAAGCTTTGCTCTCGAAAGGGTTCGAGGTGAGCCAGTTGTAGTCCCACGCATTACAAACAATGGAAATTTCTCCAGTCGCAACACTTGAACTTCCTGAATCTAAATAAGCAATTTATTTGTTTTTTTATATGCTGGTAAAAAGTGATGGACTAATAGCTTTTTGGTTGCTTTCTATATGAGTGCGGCTGCATTGTATGGATTCACAAGTTTTGTGACAAAGTCTTGTATTAATTATTTGAATATTATGTTCAAAGATTTCTTATCTCCATCCAAATCTTTAATATAAAAATCCTGACCATATTAAAATTAAGAACAACTTAAAAAATAAAAATAAAAATAAAAAAGCAGGCTCTTGAATTTTATTATCTTAATTTCTTCTAAGTTTTTTTTAAAGAAAAAAATTCTATGTATATCTTTTTGAATGCAGAGATGCAATCCAATCATATTTCGACTATAAATAAAATCGTGCTTAAACAATTTTTCAATCCAATCTCACCATATTCACATTTTGAATATGTTGTATATTTCGTGAAATTTATGCTTATTTTTCTATTTAATTTATGCTCTACTGTGTTCTGGACTTCTGGTTCTTTCCCCTCCCTCGACCAGAATTGTGTGGGCTTAAAAATTGTATAATACAAGAGGTTCATAAGAATATTTGAAGTATGCCAGAAGTCTATGTTTGAACAATCTTTTAATAATTAACCAATTTTGTTTATGGATCTCAACGTTTAAGAAAAATGATAAAAATTTTCCTAATCTTTTGAAAAAATGTTAATATTGCACATTCATATAGGAATGACACGTGAGCTTACAAAGAGATGATGTTGTTTGTCGGATCAAAAAATTCATTTAATATATTTAAAATAGTGCCACTTTTTATATTTTCTTCGCAGGCGTATGAATATATTAAAATACATATTTACAGATAATGAGATGGAACCCACAAGGATTGTTTATTAAAATGGGAAAAACTAAATTAAACCTATATCAATTTAATTAAGGTTGTTCAAGAATAAAAATGACTTTAAACTTAACAAGAAAGTAAATAAAAGTTTAGTGAAAAAATTCAAAAGTGATAAAATACTTAGCCTTCGGAATCCATCACTTTTAAACTTATAAATCCTAATTAAAGTAACAAACTATAAATCAATCCGTTGTTTACTCAAGATTTTATCGTTAAAGCACATTTGAAATTTCCAAAATTAATCCTCATTTGCTTCAAAAGTATTAAGACTGAGCATTCTATGTATCCATCTTGAAAAACACGAAATCAAAGAGTTAATAATTAAAAATTACTTAGCCAAGTTTAGATTAATTAAAATTTATTCCTTACTACCAAGAATACACGATATTAATGGTGAAAAGAGTTTCATTTTTATAAATCATGTGAAGCCAGGATTGTAAGTATCAAAAGTATTTGGCTTCATGTGTGGAATATGTTGGGCTGTAAGTGTGCCCACCGGTCGGAAGAATGTGTGGGCGCTGGGCAGGATTTTAAGTTT
This sequence comes from Atalantia buxifolia, assembly GCA_030444775.1. Taxonomy (NCBI): domain Eukaryota; kingdom Viridiplantae; phylum Streptophyta; class Magnoliopsida; order Sapindales; family Rutaceae; genus Atalantia; species Atalantia buxifolia. The sequence goes on from CM059832.1 coordinate 13,079,200, forward strand.
TTGTGTGATGGCATCATTGCCGATGTGATGCTGACGTGGCAGCATGATGTGGACGAAATGGTGGGACCATCTGATGTATGACGCTGAGGTGGCAAAGATGATATGATGGTAAGGTGGCCAAAATCTTGTGACCAGAAAGATGATGTCATCAAGAGATGTGACAATGTTGACCGGATGAGGTGGGGATCAAGGACACATGGTTTCGTTGAGGTGGATTGCTAATGTGGCTCCTTCAAAAATCAAATTAACCCAAGATGTCTATGTTAAGAGTGGATGCCCATACCATGGCATCACAATTGAACTTTGGTAGTAGAATGCAAGAAGTGTCCTACAACCTTGATTTTATAGCCTAAATTCCTTTAATTCCTTGTTATTTTATCATACTTTTCCATTTACATATTGTTATAAAATAACTACTTATTACAATTAATTATTAAACATAATTAATTAATTAATGTAAGTAAGGGTGATAAATTTGATATAAATTAATCCCATGAAAAATATGCAACAACATAAAGATTCAATGTCTCCAACTATATCTTAGATATTATACACAATAATTATTAAATTTACACAAAAAAATAGAGTACTCAATATCATAGAAATGCATGCCTTAAACACCTCCATAATTACTCAATAAATTTGCTAGGGGAATGATAAAACCAAGATAAATATTAAATACTTTCGCTCCTCCCTTAAATATCTCCTAGCCGACCACAGGGCAGAATAAGAGCCAGGTCTCATTTGTTATCAATTTTCTACTTTTTATACCTAGGGTCCTGCTAATGGGCTTGGGTGGCTTGACTTAAAACAATATAAATTAGGCACAATTGTAAATTTAGGCCAAAATCAAGTGTTGATGCCGAAATATGATCGAGCTAATGGTGGTAACCAGATTATCTTGTCAACGCTCTAATTTTTCTTGATTGAATGTTGTCTCTTGTTGCTGTAATAGAATTTGAATTGTACTAATGCTTCTAATGCCTTGTAAGCACAGAGAACAATCAGGAGTGCTAGATTTTTTTGGCATTCAAGTCAGTTATTGGACTTTTATCTAAAAAAAGAATGATATCTCACACACTTGTAATTTTAGTATTTTTTTTAATCGCCCCAAAAGACCCCCCCCCCCTTTTCAGGATCTTTCTCCACTCTTATAGACAATTCAAGTATCAATTTATCTTCAATATACGACCGTTCTCCAATTCAATGCGTCATTTGAATGCAAAAGTTAATATGCTCATTTGTGTAATTACTGTGCTATTGTTGGAACATACAATCACTTTAATCATTGTATTAGATCATGCTCATACCTTACGAACGTACTTTTAAGTAAAAACCCAACGATCTGAGGTACTAGACAAAACTAATGCGACCTGATTCTGATCTCCTCACTAAACGCTGATCAAGCTGGAACATGCAACCAGATGACTTCCTCCTCGATCTGAGGTAACTTGTCTTTTTACGCCCTAAACATCAAGTAAGTCCAAACACTAATATAATATTAATACCAAGACTATTATTAATAGTAGTAGTAATGGTAATATTACTATTGAGACCACTATTATTTGTTTAACATATAATAACTTGTAAGGCCACAAAAGTAAAAAATAACTAATTTTTAGATCTTTTAAGTTAAAAACAAACAACTTGATATTTATTTTTAGCAATTCAAACAAAAAAAACCAAACATATCATTTAAATTCAGACATTTATATTCAAAATTCAGATTAATTCAGATCTATTTAAATTTCAGATAAAAAACACAAACCACCTCAATTAATCTGATTTTATATTATGCAATATTAATATCTCTTCTATTAAAAAAAAGAAAAAAAAAACTCTTTTCCGTTAAAATATCATACTATTTTTTTTTTTAAGCTAACAAAGTAATAATAGCCAAATAAGCTTCATTTTGGAGACGAATAATGAGAGACAAACAAGTCTGATACTTCCAAGTCCCCAACATTATTAGTTTATGCGATTCTAATTATCCGAGAGGGTGCATTATGGGATAAGATTTCCTCCATGGAGGATGAATTTGTGGCCCCCCAAAAGTCGTTTTGAATTTGCTTTGGTGGTGACATAATTGACGAGCTCTGTTTATTCGTTCTAAAAATTAGTAATTTCTTTGTTTTATCTTTCTGGAAGTGCATTGATGAATAATTAATTAATTAATTATAAATGAATGAGTAGTAGCTAGCACAAACTTTCTATTATTATAAAGTGAAACAATAATAATGATAATAATAAATAACGAACGAGTAAGCTCTAGGATTTTGCTGCTCTTGGTTCTTTCGCTGTAGTAGTAGTACAGGCAGGCTTCCGATCCACTTCAAGGTCCGCATCAGATTTTGGAGAAGCAACTGTATAAAACTTATTTGGAAATATGAGACAGCAAGAGTTATGAAAAAATTTAAAAGAACATCCATCTATTAGTTGGTTTGAGAATGTACACAGGTGGTATCGCTCGGAGAAACATGCTCTGCACATGAGTGATGTTAAACCTTTCAAATTTTTCATTTGATAGTATATATGGTTACCATATAGCAAATTAGACAATTAATATTTAGTATTTAATTGTTGTAATTATGTATATTTAAATGTTAGTAATAAAATTAAGAATATTGGCCAACCCGAACCCAATCCTACTTGAATTCAACCTGAACTTGCAGCTCGATCCGATCCGATCGAATATAAATTACATCGGATCGGATCGGATCGGTCTATAAGTTCAGGTTGCATTCGGATTAATTTTTGCCCGACCCGAATAACCTAAAACCCGATCGAGTTGACCTAAACCAACCCAAACCCAATTATGCCACCCCTAACTATAACTATAAGAAGCACTTAAATAAGTAACCCTACATTGGATTGATTGCAAATGAGTACAAATGGTAGTGATAATAGGGGATCAAAATTCTTTCATAATATGCTATTCTTCTGAGCTAATTTATTAACATGATTGGAGGTTAATAAATTTAAAAAACAAAAGTAGTTAAATTCTAATAATACATTAGCATTAAAATATAAGTGGCACAAGACTTGTAAAAATTTAGGACAGCTCAGATTAAGAGAAGATCTTACTCCGATAATAGTAGAAGCTAAGTGACCGATCCAGTTGCAAAAGGTGCCTCTAAATTTAAGAGAATCTCGTTCATCTAAATACCAAATGTCATATATTGTTTGTTCAAGAAATAAATTAACTCATTAATTGAAGAACAATTAACGACATATATTACATTATATGCATGTAATGACACATGCATGCCTGACAAAAATATGGTGATTTAGTAAATTGACTTATATTTTTCAATTTTTTTTTCTAAAATAAGGGAAATTATCATTCGTATATCTTAAATTTGCGCTTTTATTAAACATACTATAATATGTTATGGGTGTATTAATCGTCCATCTTAAATTGATAAAAGTTATTTGTCGACCATTAAACCGTTAGTTGCCATTTGAAAGTTAACAAAACTATAATAATTGACGATTTTACGCTTGAAAATTATCACTTGTATATCGTTAAAATCTCTTATTATCACTTATATACCTTAAAATTATCACTTGTATCATATGAAAAAACTAAATTATCTCTTTGACGTCATCATATTTAAACGATAACTAACGGTTTGGTGGACCGCAGATATATTTTGTGAACTTAAGGTGGACGACTGATATACCCTGAAAGTATTATAGTAAATTTAATAACAGAGTAAACTAAGGGTATACGATTGAAAATTTTTCTAAAAACAATATATATATATATATATATATATATATATATATATTATAATTCATTGATAGTTAAAGTGTGTTTAGATAATTAATTAATTTTACATACCTTTGTGAAATATTTGATATTGACACCACCAACTGGAACTCTTAAAACAACTGTGATCATTAGTTATTGCCAAGGCACAGTAATTTGCGGTCCATCCTGCAATCGATTCAAGAAAGGGCTCGCCGTCTCGATCGCCGACCATGATCGCCCAACAAAATAAACTGAAAAACACTGCTGCAATTATATACAATAAGGATATTGTTATTTGGTTTGAATACGAAGAGGCCTTTCGTTTGTGTCATGCAATTTTAATGGTAGTGAGAGTCGATACAAATTAAAATAATCGTCGGTCCCGTCCGGCCACAATCTTTTTATGTATGCCCCAATATTTAAGCATCTTCGAGAAAATTTGTATGAAATTTCTCCAAGAGTGACCTACATGGCTGTATCTCAAATTAGCCAAAGAATTAATCGCTATACTCAAGCATTGAGAAGTAATGAGTGAGAAGTGTCAATCACTTTTATTTTAGGTTATGTTTGGTACATCGCATTAGATAACATTACATTAATTAATACAATATATCTCATGTTTGGTAAATTAAAAAGCTACATTATAGACCATAATGCAGCTTTTGTGATAAAGGAGGTTTTGTTCACTATAAATTTACAATCAAAGTCTTAGATTACATAAATTTGACCATAGATCTACAACGAATAAAGCTTACTTTCAATGGTAGTTATACCATTGTATAGTTTCAGAGATAAAGATTTCAATAATATAAAAATTTCAGTTAAAAATTACCAGAATACAATGCCCGAAGACAGCACATAGCGGCCGACGGTGGTTGGCTATCACCGACAGCAAAAATTATTCTTTTAATTAAAAGATTATATAATTAATTAAGTATATCTAATAATATATTTAAATTATATTTATTTAGAAAAGATATTAATATTAATATAAAACAATAACGCAAAATATTATTATACATAATAATATAGTCCGAACATAGTACTATATTATAGATTAATACAATGCTAAGTAATGAAATACACCATAATATGATACAATCAATGTCATGCAATCTAATGCATTATGTCAAACACACATCGAATGTATTCCACTATATTACTTGCTAATAATTTCATAAGCTAGAGGAATTACATGTCTATGGTAAAATGTGATTATTAGGCCATTGGCTTGTAGCTCGACAATAAGCTTTTTGTATTCATAAAAAACGTGGTTAGAAGTAGATAAGGGTGCGTTTGATAATATTTTTTAACTAGTGTTTTTGGCTCTTATTTTAGAGAAGGAGAATGATGTTTTTGATGTGATGTTTTTTAAAATAAAAATTTATTTGGTAGTTTGATTTTTTTTAACAGTAAAAATACATTTAATTGTTTTTCTGAAAATATAGAATTTTTTATAAAATAATTTTCTTCAATTATTTATACAATTTATTTATAATTATTATAATTTTAATCAGAATGAAATCAAATTTCATACAATAATAATAATTTTCAGAAAACCCTGTCATAATTGATTAAGTTTAAGAAATTAAAATAAAATGAAAAATAAAATAATGAATGAAGAATTAATTAGCATATAGAAAAATAAAAATTCATACTGCAATTATATTTATTATAGACATTTAAGTAGTTCATTTTTGCTATTTATTTTTTACAACACAAAATATATATAAAAAAAAAGAGTGCTAAATATTTGTATCTAAAACATGCCTAAATATCTACATTTATTCCTTTCAACATGGAGGGTGTCACCTGCATATAAAAAAAAAAAAAATTCCATATGATATTTAATAAGAAGAAGAAGGAGGAGGAGGAGGAGGAGATCATAAACTCAAATAAATGACAAATAAAAATTGACATATAAATTATCTCATACATAGTCATGCCACAATGCTCTTACATTCATATCTCTAGTGGCATTCATTTTCCCAGTGTACTCTTGAACAGATAAAATATTATGTCTACTAATGCTCTTTCTTCATTCTGCTCCTCGAATATCATATCTTCTACTTGAAACTCTTCGGACAATCTATCATATTACCAAAAGGATTTGGGTATTTCAAGAAGATCACTTAACATAAGACAAGCTTAAGATAAAATTGTAACTAGTAGATTTAGCTAAGCATCATCATCAACAAAAGACTAAAAGAGAGAAGCCATAAATGCTTAAAATGTAATCATGCTTAAAATGCAAAAAACAAAAACAAAAAACAAAAAAATACAACAAAGTACATGCGTAAAGTGCAAAAAATACATAAGCACATAAAAACTTAAATTAAACTTAAATAAATAACTTAAAATAAAGCTACCATTATTCATTCTTACTAGGTAAAAATTGAAAAAAAAAAGTTCATCTTATATTTGATATAATAGAAAATCATACGAAAATTTTAATGCATAATAAACAAAACCACAAAATTCAAAAAAAAAATGTTCATCGATCTTGTTGCTTGGTACGATGAAGAAGAAGAAGAAGAAGAAGAAGGCAATCCAACGGTATAGTGAAGAAGAAGATGAAAATAAGGTGTAATTGTAAAAGCGGTGTAATCGTAAAAGTGGTTACATTTATGATGAAAAAGATAAAGATGGAAGTAAAGTTAAATAATAAAATATATTTCAGCACCCGAAACAACTTTTTGCCTTACTTCTTTTATGTTGTTTTCCAAAAACTCAAGATTCCCAATTTGGCGATCTTGAGATTTCTTCACAAAAGTTAAAAAATGAAAATTTTTTGTTCTCCAATTTTTTTACTGTTTATCAGAAAATAGCTTAACTAAATATGTTTTATATTTTTTTTGTCTCTGAAAAATAAAAAACACCTAACAAGTATACGTTACCAAATGCACCCTTAATATTTTTTCAAATACATGTATGAGTAGTTATGTCTTCGTATATGTGAGAGTAGAGGCTTATCTCTATTAAATTAATGAATTTGATGGCAAAAGCACAGAAAAACAAAATCGGTGGTTCCTTACATGGTTGCACCTGGTGCAATGTAGGCTAGGGATGGCAAAAAAATTCGGGTCCGGCACGGATCCGCAAAGATCCGGGAGATCCGGATCTGGAAAAATCCGGATCCGTACATTTAAAAATGCGGATCCGGAGTCTAAGAATCATAATCCGTGTGGATTTGAATCCGGATCCGGATGCAAGTATATCCCAAAAACTGAATATTCAGATCTGGATTAATTTTTAATTATATTATTAATTTAATAAATTTGTATTAAAAATATATAAGTTAAAATTGAAAAAAAAATGGATCTAGTAACCCTAATTCTCTAAACCATTCACGCCTCCCCTATTCTTCCCCCCCCAAAGAAGACTGAAATCGAAGGCCACCCCAAATCCCTAATCGTTGAACGCCGTCTACCTCGCAATCACAGCCATCGAACGCTGAATGCCTCGCCTGAGTTGAGCATGCATTGCTGTCGTCGAATGCAGACTGCCCTGCTTTGCCTTGCTCAGTGCACTTCGCCGTCATCGAGCGCCGACAACCCGCTGCATCAAAGGCTGGCGACGCACACCAAACGCGGTTGCCTGACTGCCTTGTCTATTCTTTCTGTCTTTGGCCGCTGTTAATACAAAGGGTGAGCACGCGACTTCCCAGCAAATCAATTTTAGATTTTCAATGAGCAAGGTGAGGCCTTTTTGGCGTCGTTTTGTGCTTTCATGGATTGCGTTTACAAAGCCTTTCAATCAAATCATTTGGTGGTGGTCATGGTGGAGGTGTCCCTCTCATAATTATCTATCATCACTTCCATTATTATTATTATTATTATTTTAGCTTTTAAATTAAATATTGTCATTATCCATAAATGTAGTTTGGGATCTTCCTTAACTTTATGAATTACTTTTATTTTGGATTTACTTCAATTATTTTAATTAAATTTTGGTTTGGTTACTTAAATTAAAAGCATTAGTTTTATTTGTGAATTTTAATAGTGGTGTAATTGAATTTATGTTATTTTTTATGTTTAATTTATGTTGTGGTGTTTTTATTTATAAATTTATGATGTTGTATCTTGTTCATGTTAATTAATTGTTAGGTTATAGTTGATTTTTATTTAATATTGTTATTTAAATAATTGAATTTTTAAATTATATTTTAAATTATTTTATTTTATTTTTAGGATCCAAAATATCCGCCCGCATCCATTGCGGATATTACCGGCATCCGGATCCGCATAAATTTTTCCAGATCTAGATATAAAAATATAAATACGGATCCAGATTCGGATGTACCTGCATTCGGATCCAGATTCGGATTTTGCCAACCCTAATGTAGGCAGACCGATGGAATTACAATCAATTTAAGCATATGGAATTTTCTTATAAAACAGGTGGACTATTTCATCACGAAAAAAAAGATATATAAATGTTTCTTGAAAAAACGATGCCAAATGCTTTTAAAAGAAGTTCGCTATGTAAATGCACAAATGCTTCTTTAAAAAAAAAAAAAGAAGAAGAAGAAGAAAATTGTGATAACAGAATTCAAATTACTAATCCGCAAACGGCAGTTCAAATGAGAAGATAATTTATCTACTTTTAGGCCTTTTCCGTATAGTACTATTATATTTAAATTCGAAATAGGGACACATTTATGATGAATAATGAGAATTTTGATTTATAAGACTTTACGTTGAAGTTTAAAAAATTTGGATATAAATGTGGATGGTATATCCATAATAAAACATACGTTTGGTACACCAACCAGTATTAACTCAGACAGATAGGATCTTAAAATATCTCCATGTAGGCCAAGCCCAAGCCCAATAATCTAGCTGTCGCTGATCTGCACCTTAAAATTGAATTATTATTTCATACAGTTTATGAGTGAGTTTTGAAATGAAAATTAAACACAAAAAAAAAAGCATTTATATTTAGATATCAAGTCAAAAGAATGCTCCGACAAGCATTTAATCTTTCAATCTGATATGTGTATATATATATTTGCTAAATAAATTTTAATGTTTGAGTTGGATATTAACAATATAATTAAAAAATAATGCGTTTTGAAAAAATAATTTGATAACTAAAGTTCGAAAAAAACGTTCGATAACCACCTTTCGTTAATAAAATAATTATAATTATGTGAACGTTCATCAAACTAACTTTTTGATAGAATTTTTGAATTGGATTGGAAATTTTAAAAAGTGAGAATCTTAGGATTAGAAGTGTGAAGTGGGTATGAGAGTTGATTGTTTACTTATATTGAAATGGAAAATGTGGAATATGAATCAGTAGGGATGTTTAGAATTCAATTCGATCTACTCAATCCATCTAATCCGTAGAAATCTGATCTGTAGATTAGTGGATTGGATATGGATTTACTTCTATAATTCACAAAAATCTGCGAATCCGCACAAAAAAATATTTATTTAATAAAAAATAAACTTATAAATATGGCATTATACTTACTAATAAATAAATAAGTTAAAATATAGTTACATTAACACCATATTATATCTTATCCAATAATAATATAAAATAAAAATAATTAAATAAAAAATATAGCTTCTTAAGCAATTAACTTTCATGTGCTGGTCTAAACAAATGATTTTTTTTTAGTGTGTTATATTTTGAAATTTTGAATGTATTTTCTAGTTTTATTTAAACAATTAATTAATTTAAATCTTATTTAATTTTAAATTTGATCGGTATTAAAATTATTTTTTATTATTTTTTATTTAATTAGTTCGTGGATAGGATATGATTAAAAATTTTTAGCTCGCAAACCAATTCACAAAATAGTGGATTGGATATAGATTGAGTTAAATCCGCATCTGATCCGCAAACGTATGGATTGAATTTAGATTGAATTTCACCAATCCGTGGATTAGATTAGATTAAAAATTTATAATCTGCAAAACCGTAGATCGGATATGGATTAATGTCCAATCTGCAAAATCTTATCCACGAACACCCCTGTGAATTAGAGTCTCATTTATGCGTTTATTTTGTTTTAGATTAGGAATGAATTGTTTCAATTTACAATTTTATCCTTATATAAATAATTGTAGTTCTTAATTACAACGTAAAAATTCTTTTTTAAAATAAACTATATATTTATTATTAATTTTAATCCTATAAGTTAATAATTATTGTTAATATTCTTAATTATAAAATTTTCATTAATTTTAATTTTAATTTTAATTATCTAAGTTAAAGATTATTGATAAGAGTAACACAAATGAAGCATTATTATAAATAATATATTAGAAAATTAATATTTCTTAGAATAAGCTATTTATTATTATTAATTATTAATATTAAATAAATATAATAATTATATATATATATATCAAATAAATATATTATATAGTAATATTATTAATTCTATGTGAATATAATAATATCAATTTTAAGTAATTTTAAGTTAGAATCAATGTGAATTATTATTTTTAATAAATAAATAATATAATATTATTTTATTTTAATAAATATAATTATATTATATTTAAAGGAAAATGTAAAAAAAGAATAGGTTGAAGTGGATTCCCACTCTCATAGGGGAGTGAGAATCCACCCTTAAATAAACATGTAAATATTGGGGCAGGAAAACTCTATACTCCCACTCTCATTCCAGTAAGTAAACACGTCGTTTATCTCCTTATTAAACAACTCTTAATACCCTAAAACTCTCAATATCTTGTAAGAACTTGTTGGATTGAGGCAGTTATTGCAACTTCCACGTACATGTCACCCATTATTGAATTTCAATCGAGGCACTTATTGAAACTTCTCTACCTTTGACATGCTTAACTATGGAGTTTTAAAGTAATGATTGCAATATTTCTCTAAAAATCAATTCGATACTCAAAGCACTGACCACATAAGTCCAATAATATCCCTTTTAGTGATATTTTGGACTCGATCTATCTTATGTCTACGTTTTGACATAACCGTTGGCTAGTACTAGGTGAACTCTTCACTTTCAGCATACTTAATATGGAGTTTTGAAGTAAAGTAACGGTTGTCATATCCCTCTAAAAATCAATTAGGTGCTCAAAAGCACCAGCCCCCAATAAATATAACAAGAGTGATGATACAGTCACAAATTCTTGTACAAACTGATTTGTCATTAATTCATTGGATGAATGAAGATATAAAATAATAAAAATAGAACATGTGGGATAAGAGATATTTAATTCAATCAATTTTATCATATCACATCAGTTTGTATAAAATAAATTTATACAAGAATTTGTGATTGTATTATTACTCGTATAACAATATCCTCTTGGGGAATATCTTGGGACTCGATCATCGTATTGCTCTGAAAATCAATCGGGTGCTTAGAGCACTAGCCCCTATAAAGCCAACAATATCTTGGGACTCGATATATCTTATGCCTACGTTTCAACATAACTACTAGTTGATATTGTGCTAGCCCACTTTACTAGTTGACTTGGCCACCCACTTTACTAGTTAACTTGGCTACACACGAGCCTATGCCATTATGACTTGGCCACACTCGAACCTCTATCAAGCCTTTGTCACTATGACTTGGGCATACTCGGCCTCCACCATCCATGATGCTTGCACATTGTTGCCTAATTGAAACTGCACTAGCCCATCTATCAAATACATGATTAGGCTCTGATACCATTTGTTAGACTAAAGCATTTATTGCAATTTTCCAACGAGTCACCCATCATTGAATTTCTCCATTTTTGGCATGTTTAACTATAAAGTTTTGAAGTAAAAGTTATCATACTCCTCTACAAATTAATTGATGCTAAAAAAATACACATTAAACTATTTAACTTTTATCCCTACGTGATCCTAAAGGCGATTGCTAGTCCTTATGAGGCCAATAAAAATTATAACTAATGATATATCCATTTACAAACATCAAGTTTCTTGACTGGAACTTATTTAAATTTGCTTAGGGAGAGAAAACCTATAGTGTGGGTTGCAACCCCCAATATGCCGCCACTACCCTTTCATTACAGTTCACTGCGCATTTGTCACCACTGCCTATTTCAACCAATTTCTTACTATCTAGCCTTTGTTTCCGACCATCACATCTAGCCAATCTAGTTACTAATCATCGGATCATAAAGCACCACTGCTGCCAGTTTGTTGTTGTGATTTTCTGACCAAATAGTTATTCTAAAAGACAAACCACCACCTCTACTGCGCTCATTAATTCCAAGCCATCCAGATCTGTCCATCGCTTCCTTTTTCCCGACCTAAACTAAAGGCTTTTGGAGGCTTCCGGTCAGGGAACTCCCACTCTCTATCTCTAGCCAGCACTGTATTGTATCTATTTTTTTAATTTTGTGTTCCTATAATTTTAACTTGTTTTTGTTGTAGTTTTCTTTCCTGCAATGTTTATTTTGTTTTGTTTTATTATTGTTGCTTCAGGAGGTGTTTCTGATGACTATTGATATTGCTGACATTGTAATTTTGATTGGGAGGGCACACCTGCGTTGGAGTCTTTATTTGGTTGTAATTGTAGTGCTCGAGGTTTTTGGCGCCCTACAGTAAGAGCTCGTCATGGGTTTATTTGGTAAATCATTTTGGGGCGCCTTGTAGTCTTAATTTTTAAGTGTGGTCCTCTTTTTGGTTTTACATACACTTTCACAAAGAAACAACCTAAGACTAATTAATGAGGACATTTTCATAGAATAATTAGGCTGAAGACAATACCAATTCAAATTAAATGGATTCAAATGGTTCTTGTTTTTGTTTTTAGTATTTTGTTGTTCTAATAATGTCACTGGATGCAGCTTAAATCTAGTGAGTTTGTAGTGCTGTAATGCTATGTTATTGTGGTGCCTTTCCTTTAGTCTGTTTGGGTTGTGATTTCACCTTACAAATTTAAGTTAGGTAGCTACACCTACAAAATTTCTACACCTACAAAATTTTCTGCTATATTACATGAGACCTAATGTGTGAAACCGCTTCTCATTTGGAGTATTAAGGAAAAGTTTGCAGAGAGCAGTACTTGAGTCTCATATTCTCCTACATATTATATTTGAGTCTATTTTGGTATTATATCTCCTATTCTTGAGATAGTGCATTAGAGGTTGTTTTGGCCTCTAATGAAATGTTTACTTTCTGTTAAAAAAATGATTTATTTATTTATTAATATTTTATTTATATGGTTACGTGACTATAAAAAGAAAGTTCATTTTTTGTTTGTATACATTTTGAATTTGAATAGATTTTTTTTTTACATTATTATATCTCTTATTTCTTTTTTGTTTTTTCTCCTACTATATTATTATGCTTTTAATTAGTAAATAATTTAACACTTATTTACGTAGAGCATTTTTAATACTTTTATTAGTATTCGAAAGTGTTCGAAGTTTCCCAAAAATATTCTTGAAAATTACGAAAATTGGGTGAGTTGGGCTCAAAAAAAGGGCTAAAAGTAGTTCAGTTGGCTCAAATTAGCTCTGTGGCTTAAAAGCAGAAAAGTGCCGCAGCTTAAAATTTTCATGCGTTACACATCAGTGTGTTGCCACTTGGTCCACCAATTCGCCATCAATTTCTCCAAAAAACACGTTGATGAACTTGAAAAGAATTGCCAAGGTATGAAAATTTTCAAATAAAAACAAATTAAATAATGTCATTCTGTTGTCTGTTTATTTATTAAAAAAGAAATGGTCAATTCAAGACAATAAAAGAATTTTGTTTATATTTTACCACAAACAAAACAAGCATGGAATTTAAAATTTGATAGTTTGAAAAATATTTGACTCCAAGACCTAGAGCCCAAAATTTACAAGAATGTCGGCGAAAGGGAGCAGGCCAGGTCCACGCAAAAGTCGGTGCTTCCAAATCGAGCGGCCAACCTGCTCTTACTTTTGAGGCGCCAGTCACCGCTAATACTGGGAGATTTGCATGCATTAAACTTCTTACACGTGGAGGTAGCACCGACAGTTTCCTTGATATTAGGAGACCGAAATGGATCTCAATTATCTGTCTTATCACGCTTAGCGTCCTTTCATATTAAGTGTTAAGGACAAAACTGTGGAAGTTTTGTCATTACAGTTAGATTCAATTATTAGATTCAGTTCTAATAATAATTATAAACTGAATTTAATGGTTGGATCCAGTTGCAGACTATACAATCTTTGTATCAATTTTGGATTCAAGTGTTAATCACTATAGTTAATTTATTTTAAGGATGTTATCATTTTTTCATTAAAGTTATTCTGACACATTATGTCAGTAACACGATTTAGTAAAAATATTATTTTATCATCAAATGTGTAAATTGTTAGTATTTTCCTATCATTTCGTTAAAACTCAGTTAATATTTAACAGAAAATATATAAAAAGTCAATTTTACTCCTGGAGCGTAAAAGATGGTTTTATCTTTTAAAAAAAAAGAACAACAAAAGATGATTTAATTACAAAATTACTCCCAAAAGACGAAACTACTGCGAGAGTGAGAGAGATATGGGTCAGTGACAGTGAGCGAGAGAGGGCGGAGATGAAACAAGAAACAAGAGAAAGGGGGGTTGATTTTGATTTCTAGGGCTTCCTTGTCCAAATTGCTTGTTTTTTTACAATTGCAAAACGCAACGTTTTGGCTTTGCGTGAGATGTCCAAAATACTCTTATGATGTCAGCATAATTTTTATTTAGTTAACGGAATGGTGAGAAAATGCTAACAGTTTAAATGTTTTGTAGTAAAATGATGTTTTTACTAAATTGTTGTATTGACATGACGTGTCAAAATAACTTTAGTGGAAAAATGATAATATCCCTTTATTTTATAGATTTTGACAAAAATAATAGTAAATAATTTTATAAATTTCTTTATTTCAATCGGAGTTTTTAGAACCAAGTCTAAAAAGTACTTATTTAAATAAGCAATCAATTCTTATTTTTACTTTTCTATTCCAATAAAATAATTATATCTTATTTTTACTAAATTTTAATATATAAATAAAAGATAATTTAAATTTACTTCTATTTTTGTTATTTTATAATAAAATAATATTTTTATAATAAAATTTATCAAATACTGACTATTTTATTAATTAGCAACTTATTTCATCGGCATACCTAAGTGTGGAAAAATTGAGATTCTGTTTTGATTTTGAGTTAGAGAATTCAACCCAATCAAGTTAGAAATTGAAAATCAAACCAAAATGAGTAAAATTTAATTTGATTTGATTACAACAAACAAAAACTTCAATTTTCATTTTCTCTTCTCCATTTTCCCATTAGCCAAATAGGGAATAAAAAATAACCACAAAAGGCAAACTGAAAAAATAGAGATAGTAACAGAACAAAACAAGAAAAACAAAAATGTAAAGATTGAAGTACGCAAATGTATCAAAATGGAGCTTGCCTGCTGCCTTGAACTGGAACTAGATGTTGACATTCACGACGCGAGGAGGCAGCGGCGATCGGTTTGCATTGCAGTGGCAAGTTAGGGATGCAGACGACAACAACGCAAGGCCGCGGACAGTGGTGGGCTAGTGAGCAGTAGGCTATAGCCTTGCTTCCATGCCACTGCTGGGCGAGTTTGGTTACTAGCGTTTTTCTAAAGAAAAATAAAAAAATAAATTTAGTTTGAATTAAAAGACATTTCAAGATTAAAGAAAAAGAAAAGAAAATCCAAATCGACAAAATCAAAAGACATAAAGGTTGGCGAGTTTTGATTTTGGCTCCCTTTACTGTCTTGATTTTAGGGATTAAGTATTGTGCTTTGATTTTAATTTTGTTTATTTGAAATTTTGGGATTAGGTTTTACTTTTTGTGTGTTTTTAATTAAATTTATGTTATTATTATTATTATTTTTTGTGTGTATGTGTGTGTGTGTATATATATATATATTTAAGTTAAACTGACCATATTGGTTATTGAACCCGAATCAGAATACAATTTGATCGGTTTAGAGATTTGAAATTATTCGGGTTCAAAATTTTAACTCAAATCAAATCGAACTCAAAATAAATTTTGGGTTTGGTTTGACTTGATTCGGGTTAATCCAACCCCCGCTCTTAGACATAATAAAAATAACTTATTTCATCAATTATTGCAATCCTAAATTGTCGTATAAATATAATTTAATTTATTAGGTAATGCCATCACAATATTACTATGTTGATGTATTAAAATGGTTCGATCATACATGTATTGTCATTTATGCGGTAAAAGCTTATAAATGAACGGCAGAATGTCTGGATTTGACCTAAGAATTTCAATCATTAGATGGAGGGTGAGAGAATTTAATTATGCTTGTTAGAGCATATGAGCGAAAGCAGGTCAACATATTTCACACAACTGCACACAAGGAGTAAAAAATTTCATTTTGTGTAACCACCAAATTTCAGCATGATATGGTATAATTACTTGATCGCTTTTTAGTGATTCGGGACATGATTATGATATGATGATGCCATACGGGATCACCAGCCTTATACTGGCTTGATTGGTGTGATTGAAAAAATAATGATGAATTTCTTCTTTTGTTCACCTTGTGGCCCAAATCGTTCATGATTGATTGTAATCCAATTTAATTCAATTTAACAAAGCAATAATTCAAATATTTTTCCTTCCTTTTTAGCTGGATTACAGTGATTATATAGTGTAATCATCCATGATTAAAAACATTGATTTGCCAGTTGAAGTGAAATTTTAAGTTTTGACCGAAGAGATTGATTTTTTCTTTTTTATAAAAAAAACAAAAATATTTGGATTCCAAATAGTGCACTAGTAGTAATAGTAATAGCAGCACGGAAACCTAACAATTAAATGGTCTAGAGGTCAAATAATTGTCTATGGGAATTCTTAAAGAAATCTGACAAAATCAAATGGATAATAAGGGATTGATTTTATTACCATACACAAAAAGTCACGTTTTAACCTCAATCTAATGGGTGCATAATTACAAATTTCATCATTTACTGTACGGCAAAGTATTGAATTCTGCCGTGGCATTAATCGAGACAAATCTCTCTCTCTCTCTCTATATATACACACGCATCCCGGTAAGAAGAATTAAAGAAACTTAAAAAAAAAAAAATGCGATGACTATCCTAATGAATTATTCTTTTCTAATTTTTCGGTGCAGTTCTGCAGTCAACAGTTGCCAATGCCCTACTTCAGAGCAATCTTTATTGTATAATAATCATGGGCATTTGGGCCACCCCTTCGTTTCCCTATTATTTAATTAGACCTTCCACGCGATCTACTATTCTCTCGTATGTACACATGTCACGAAGTAAAGAGTTTAAAAAATTGCATAAATTTGACCCCATTCCAAAAACTTGTATCTTGCACATGAGCAGTCTTTTCTCTGTTGCTGCGGATGTTCACATTTCTCTCGAAAGTCAAAGCATGAGCACTCTTTATATGAAACGAGAATTGCGTAATTAATATGTGATGCATATTTGTATTTTAACAATTTTTAAAGATATTGTTGAGCCGAATTTTTCAAAATTTATTTCCTTTCAAACTAATTATTAATAAGATATAGAGTTACGATAGAATCCAGCATAAGAAGATCACAAATTCAAAAAGAAATTCAAGCACCAAACGCTAAACTCCAAAAATGCCCCGGAGGCAGAGCTTTGAGTTCAGAGCGCAGTGAACTCTTGCACAAATCACGCTCGCAAAGATAAAAAGAAAAGAAAAAGAGAAGGATTCGTCGTTCTCACGTGAAAATCACATGCACATGGTATCACATAGACTACGGACCGGTGAGTCATCAACTCACCTTTCATTTTCAATTTCAAATCAAACGCATAAAAACCAAACTGTCTGAAAACTGAAACTTTAGCTTCACTTTCATCACCTCCCCCTTCACTCCTAAAAAGCAAAGCAAAGGAAAGCAAAGCTCTTTAGGAGATGAAGGGACCCCAAATTAAAACTAATAAGAACCCAAGATTTGCTCTTGTAAAGCAACAGCAGCAGCAGCATTGCTTACTAATCTTAATAAGCATTTTCATTAATGTCTCTGCTGCTGCAACGGCAACAGCTTTCGATTACGCTGACGCCTTGTCAAAGAGCCTCCTTTACTTCGAAGCTCAACGTTCCGGCCGCTTGCCCTACAACCAACGTGTCGCGTGGCGGGACCATTCCGGTCTCACCGACGGCTTGGAACAAGGGGTCGGTTCAACTGTAATCGAAATGTTTAGTTTTTTTTTTTGTTTATTATGAGATATGACATGAGTAGTAATTTTTAATTGCATCTACGTCTTTTTAATAGGTTGATTTGGTCGGAGGGTATTATGATGCTGGTGACCATGTGAAATTTGGCCTGCCAATGGCTTTCACAGTGACTATGCTTTCATGGGGTGTCATCGAATTTCGTGAACAGATCGCTGCTGCCGGTGAACTAGAGCATGCTTTCGAGGCAATCAAATGGGGCACTGATTACTTCATTAAGGCACACACTAGCCCAAATGTGCTATGGGCTGAAGTACTGCTGAACTTGTACTCGATTACTTCATATACGTTAACATTGCTTTCATGCGTTTTGGTTTAATTCAAAAACATCGTTTTGTTTTGATAAGGTGGGTGATGGGGATACTGACCACTACTGCTGGCAACGCCCGGAGGATATGACCACATCTAGACATGCTTACAAGATTGATGAGAACAATCCCGGGTCGGATCTCGCCGGAGAGACGGCTGCGGCGATGGCCGCCGCGTCGATTGTGTTCGAGAAAACTAACCCACATTACTCACACCTACTCTTGCACCATGCCCAACAGGTACTTTAAAATTTTGCTATTTGAGTTGTTGATAGATCTCTTAGTGTGATTCTAGTCAATAATTTGCACTAACTCGATTAGTTTCTATTACGTACAGTAAAAACAACTTATATATGAGGCAATAATAAATTTGGCACCATTTTGGTTATAGTGAGTAGGTTCACTTATAATGGCACAACTACTTTAAAAGCCAGAAAGATCCTTTGCTAATGTAAACTCTATCTGGGGTTTAATTGTGCGCCGCAGTTGTTTGAATTTGGTGATAAATTTAGAGGGAAATATGATGAGAGTGTGGAAGCGGTGAAGAGCTACTATGCGTCGGTGAGTGGGTACATGGATGAGTTGTTGTGGGGGGCAATGTGGCTTTTCAAAGCCACCGACAATGACAAATACTTACAGTATGTTATCAATAATGCTGATAACTTTGGTGGGATTGGCTGGGCTATCACAGAATTCAGCTGGGATGTTAAGTATGCTGGCCTCCAAGTTATGGCTTCAAAGGTAAAGTTTTTATTTATTTATTTATTTATTTTTTTTAGACTTCTTTTTTTCAAACTTAGCTTGGACTTATCACTTGTGGGTGTGCCAATTCTCCACCACCTTTTGCCTTTCATATTTTCTTTTGTCTGTTTTCGGAGACTTGTAACTTGTTTGGTGATTACTCTCTCAAATCTGTAGGGGATTTTACTTTTTCATTAGATTCAATAGAAATTATAATATATGTGGGACAAAACTATGGTACCACAGTGGTACCATAACACACTTGAATCCACTTATTAGATCTGTCTACAATTATCACCAGAGTTGGATTCAATGGCTGGATCCAGCTGTAGTATGGTACTACTGTAGTACAATAGCTGGATCCATATATGTGACCTTTAATAACCACAATGCCAGACTTTTTAGAATAAAGTTAATTGGTTGATGGAGTAAGCGCTGGTTAAGTACCACACTACCGTGACTGCAGAACAAAGATAGAGGCTTCTCAATAGCTAGTCCAGACTAGGAGAACAAAACCATCTGAAGCTGATGCTTCTCATGGCAGAGCTTTAAACTGGTCAAGTTTCAAAAACACTAGTGCTAGGTATCTCAAAACTACTGTTTGAACAACCGCGTAATTTTGTACTCCAGCAACGCCATATTTAGATCTCATTATTCATGATTGAACTGCTCGCAGCAGGGCCGGATCAACTGATTGATTTGCATGTGGGGTCTGGTTTAAATTTTGGTTCCATTAGAAAACTCAGTGTATGGATGCAATTCCTTCATTTATGGCTTATGGGTATTAGTCAGTTAGATGAGGCACAAAGGCACAAGCTTTGTTTTTTCCAATAACGACCCACATTTGCTGGCTCATTTGCTGCAGTAATTTCCTCTTATGGTAGTGATAATCTGGTAGGATGTTGTTTGTTTTGACTGCAATAGTTAATAAAATGCACATGATGCACATGCAATAAGCCAAAAAGGCTCCTAGGGCCACCATTTTAGTAATGGGGCATCAACAATTACATGATCACAATAATGAATTCTTTTTTCACATCTTGACTTCCCTTTACTATTCGTAGACAGAGACCCTATAGAAGCTTAAAAATTTTCTTTTCCTTTACAGTTGCTTGCGAAGGAACAACACAAGCAGCAATATGGACACATACTTGAACAGTACCGACTAAAAGCACAGTACTATATTTGCTCATGCCTTAACAAGAACAATGGTAGCAATGTAGACCGGACGCGGGGAGGTCTGTTATACATCAGGCCATGGAACAACATGCAGTATGTTTCAACAGCAACATTTTTGCTCACCACCTACTCTGACTTGCTGCTTGACTCAAATCAACCGCTGAATTGCAATGGTGGAATTGTCGGTCACCAAGAGATCCTGAGCTTTGCCAAGTCCCAAGTAGATTACATATTAGGCTCTAACCCAATGAACATGAGCTATTTGGTGGGTTATGGACCCAAATACCCCACAAGGGTGCACCATAGAGGAGCCTCAATTGTGTCATACAGAGAGAACAAAGGGTTCATCGGGTGCACCCAAGGGTATGATAACTGGTACAGCCGGGTGGACCAGAACCCGAATGTTATAGTTGGAGCTTTGGTTGGAGGACCCGATTGGCGAGATAATTTCATGGATCAAAGAAATAATTATATGCAGACTGAGGCCTGCACATATAATACGGCACCATTGGTAGGAGTTTTTGCCAAATTGTCCCAATTAGAGGAACAAAGGAATAGTAACCCGTCCCTAGTTGCTTCTTCTTAGAGAATACATAGCAATTGCTTTTTTTAAGAGCCTTCTTTTCGATGGGGGACTGAACTAAGTGTTCCAGCCCTCATTTGTAGCTTCACTTGTTTTGTTTTGTTTTTGTTTTGTTTTTTTAATGTTTATAATAGTAAAATATAAAGTTTAACATGTTCCTTTTCTCTTGCTTTCGTTATTGTAAAGGAACTAAAGATACCATTTGATCATACATTGCATCGCTGTAATGTCCCTAAAATTAAACTAAAGTAACCAATAAAAGTACGGTAGAATGAAAGAAAAAGCTGCATGCCTTCAAAGTAATTAAACAAGTTGGGCCTTGGTTGGGGTCTAGACGTCTAGTCGTTCAGACCCGTACTCTCTGGGAGTTGTTAATTCTCAGAGCTAGGGAGATGTGATCAATTATAACATCATCATATTTTAAAAAATATAAATAAAGAAAGAAAGAAAAAGAACAAACATGAGAATTATATAAGAAGATGCGTTTAGTGGACGACGTCTTGTTGTGGACTTAACCATAGTTGTTTACAAGGCCCATTTTGAGGACCAGTTGAAGAGAGTAACTAAATACACGTACTTAGTTTCTAAATACACCTACTTTGGGGAGCGCATTCGATGGAGCGACTCTCTCTTGTACTGGGTTGCCTTTGCTCATACAAGAGTTAAAGCATTCAAAGAAGGTGACAGCAGAAAGCGCACTGCTCTCAAATAGTTATTTTCACACATACACCTCACCGTTTATTCTTCGACCAAACCTAACACAGGGTTATAATCACAACATTTTGAAACATTCCAAAATACCTGATCAAGATCTGCAGTTTGAATCATATTGTACATTTTTTTTCTCATTTACTAGAATGTTGCTGGATAAACACAGGGAACACACTCTTTTCTTTGTCTACCACTTAAAGTCTATCTGTTACACTTGTACTATATATACTTGAAGGCCTTTATTACCTTACATAATAAGGTAATAAATATCATAGATTTGATGAGCATTCCTAACTCTCCACAATTTCTATTACTATTACCTTGTATTTTCGTAATCTTTAAATTTTTATACATCGAGATCCAACGTTTGTTATTTACTAATGTTTATTACCTTTTTATGTAAGGTAGCAAAACCTAATAATATTCTTGTATCCAATCAACTTGTAGCAATTATCGTCGGTTTGCATATGCATCATATTGTTGTTTGCATATATATTTAGAATTCTGATCATGTGCACGATGGGACGCATATTGAGTTTCCATTAACATAGTTGTCTTCTGAGCCCCACAATCTGGCCTATGAAATATCGACATACATCTCCATCACGTATAATATTAGGCCTTTCTCTACACATGCACTCACACACGCGCACACACACATTCTCAAAGAAAAAGAAGACAATAACGTACTGACTCAAAATCAGGAAAGGTTATTAGGGATTGAAGGTCCTATAATGCAGAAATCTAGTAGGGTTTGCTTGCGATTAGGCATCCACACCAACCCTTATTGGTGAAATGGTTTCATAATGCAGCCTTCACTCGAGTAGATAAATCAAACTTTTGCACTTTCTGTAAAATCACTTGCTTTCACAGAGAACTATTAGGGGGACATTAGAGATTTTTCCGATATGAATCCTTCAATGCTTAAGTTAGTTATCTGGATTTTTTTGGAAAAATTTGTACCATAATTCACGTGGTTTAGTTATAATAACCTTAAACAAAAATCTTTAAAGAAAATATGAAAGAAGAAAGCTAAAAGAGAAAATTTTGAGTGAGAAAGATTGAGTTTCGTGTTAGAAAGAGAAAGAGGCTACTTACCTTATTTGAATTTTCTTGGGTTTTTATAAACAATCAAAATTATCGTCCCTGGATTATTGTATGACTATTAGTGGATTGGCCTTTTGTCCCAATTTTTCAAAGAGAATCAGCGGGTTGACCTCTGACCAAGTCTTCAGGTTGACTTAGTCTAGACCTCTCCTCGCGAGTCCCTTGACCGACCATACATACTGAGTTATCATCTTCGAGGAGGTACTATAGTATCTTAAGTCGAGGGAAGCATGCTCATGTAAAGTCACACCTAATCGTGGTCCTTCTTTTTATCCTTCAAACATTGGTCACCACTTTCTAGTATTGAGAGTGAAACAAGTGAAAACTAGAAACTTAATGAGTTCTATTAATTATAATGACCACTCAATTTAAGAACTGCTCCTATTCAATTGAGGTCAATTTATTCAGGTATTCGCTTTGGCTTAAACGCAAGTGACATGGCGCTTGTTAGGTTAGGCGTTTGAATTTGTTTTGCATTTTTCAAGATGCTTCTTTTCAAATGATATGCTGGTTACTGAAACTGCTTCACTTCATTTTATCATTCCAACTGTTTAAATCTCTAATTTTAATTCTTGTTATACTTTCTCCCATTTTTCTTTTTCTCCCTAGAAAGTAACAATTCTCGCTTGAAGAATAAATCAGGCTTATTTTCACCATCTCACTACTGATTATGGCCTGTACCGGGTACTACTTCTTGAAATCATTATTGGTTGTTATATTTTTGCTTGGATTGGTTGGGTTTTTCATAGATATTACTGTTGTAGCTTTTAAAGATTCAATCTAGGTTTATTTACAAAAAATGTCAAAGGGTAAAGAGAAAGTGATAGAGATTATTGATGACAATGAATTGAGTTTCTTGCCTGACATAATAAAAAGGCTTGGTTTTAATCTTAAGATCCTTTTAAAGAATATAGGTGACACCAATATTAAGGATAATACAAGAAGAATGATAGGTCTCAATCAGAAACGTTCAACAATAGCTATGTTTACTTTGTTATACTTATGGTGATAATGACCAAGAATAGTAATTTGAGATAATTTTCTAGATAATCCTTTTATTAATTGCTAGAGTTTATTTATAGTAGTTAACACAAACACTACTAATGATTTGTAGCCATAATTCATGGCTAAAATCAATTTAAATAAGTAAGTAATCTTTAATAACAAACTAGAAATAGAAATAAAATCCCACTTGATTTGATTCTCCACACAATCCGCAACGTGGCTTGACGTGGTAATTTCCTTGCCTTGTTCCAACAAATAACTACTCTTTAATCCGTACGTAAATAAGTCTTGCATGGTATTGCATGCAACATGCACGACCACATGCATGGCTGTATGAGACTTACGAATGTTCAAGCAAAGCCCTCATATCTGCAGTTAGGCTTATGAATCCTTGCTGACCTCCTTGATTCTCTATCAATACCCCCTTCTGGAAGATGAACCTTGTCCTTAAGGGTTAGAGACGTGAATTGTTGCTGAATTAATGCCGTATCTTCCCAAGTAGCCTCTTCAGATGGTAACATCTTCTATCGAACTAGACTTTGCTCAATGAATTTACCCCCTCTCTTAAGCCATCGTGTGTCAACTATAGAGTCAAGTTCAAGGATAATCACACTATCATCATCAATCGGAGGTAGCTCGTCGCTGCTATAAAGGAATTCACCGACCACCTTCTTGAGCAAAGAGATGTGGAATATAGGATGAATTCGTGCTTCCTCTGGTAATTGTAACTTATAAGCAATAGATCCAATTTTCTTAAGTACTCGATAAGGTCCAAAAAATTTGTTAGCTAACTTCTGGTGTGCCGTTTAAAAATAGAGGTTTGGCAGTATAGCTAAAGTTTTAAAAATACCAAATCATCTTTCTGGAATTCAACATCTCGCTTGTGCCTATCTGCTACTTGTTTCATTCGATTGCTGCCACTGCCAAATTCTTTTTAAGTTTTACTAGCAATTCATCTTTTGCTAATAAGGCTTTATCAACCTCATGCACAAGTGAAGTGCCCATATGGTATATCGGCACGGTTGGTGGTTCTCTGCCATGTAATGCTTGAAAGGGCGTCATGCCTGTGGACATGTGATAGGTGGTGTTATACCATAATTTTTCCCATGGAAGATAATCATGCCACTTACGTGGCCATTGATGAACAAAACACTGTAAATACTGCTCGAGGCTGCAGTTGATCACTTCTGTTTGACTGTCGGTTTGGGATGATTGGCTGAACTCATCTTCAGTTGTGTGCTTGACATCTTAAAGCATTCCTGCCAAACCTTGCTTATGAAGATTGGATCCCGATCACTAATTATAGACTTAGGCATACCATGCAATTTTACAACTCCATTAATGAACTTTTTCGTTACAGTTTTTGCTGAGAATGGATAGGATAAAGATATAAGGAATCACCACTTTTCCTTTAAAAATAGTTAAACTGTTCCATGAGGAATATAGTCTTGCTGTTTGATTTTGGGCAAGCTTAGCAATCCTTCTCATGTACTCATCTTCCTTTCCAGCCGTTTTAATCTCTTCCCAAAGAGTCACTTGCAGCACAAAAAAGTAGTTAAGTGCAGGACTGTCTGGACATCGTGAAAAAGCATCTGCAGTAGCGTTGTCATGGCCTGGACGGTATTAGATCTTGTACTCGTACCCCATCGATTTTGCCAGATATTTCGTTGCTCCGATGTAGCTACTTTTGTTCCAAAAAATATTTTAAACTCTGCTGGTCAGTTTTGATTAAAAATTTCTGTCTCAGTATGTATGGCCTCTACATTCGAATTGCTTCAATAAGTGCTAGCATCTCCTTGGTGTAAGTAGATTATGATTTTTTTAATACTTCAAGGGCTCAACTTATAAGAGCAATGGGTTTCCCCTTTTGTTGCAGGACGGCACCGATTCTTTTCCCATAGGCATCTATTTCGATAATAAATGTGTCACTGAAATCCGGCATCGCTAACATTAGTGTGCTAGTCATGGCTTGTTTTAATTTGTTAAATGCTTCCTCTGCCTCCTCATTTTAACCAAATTGTCCCTTCTTGAGCAAATTGGTAAGGGGTCGAGCTATCACGCCATAGCCTTATACGAACTTGTGGTGGTACCTTGTTAGGCCAAGGAACCCTCGCAACTCTATTATGGTTTGTGGTTTAGGCCAAAACATTATGGCAACAATATTCTTTTCACCTACTTTGACTCCTTGACAAGTTATGATATGTCCAAGGTACTTCAACTCCTGTTGACCAAATGTGCATTTGATGGCTTTGACAAAGAACTTCTGTTGCTTTAGAATCTCCATAGCCTGTTTAACATGTTCTAGATGACAACTCCAAGAGGAACTGTAAATTAATGTGATAAAAAAACAAGAATGAACTTCCTGAAATAAGGCCGAAATATAGAATTTATTATGGCTTGGAAAGTCGACGGCGTGTTGCATAACCCAAACGGCATCACCAAATACTTGTTTTGTCTACTATGAGTACGAAATGCTGTCTTGTGAATGTCTGGAGGATTTATTCAAACCTGATGGTAACTGGCTTGTAGATCCCACTTGGTAAAATAGTCAGCCCCATATAATTTGTCGAGCATGTCATCCATGGTAGGGATGGGAAACCGATCTTTAATGGTGACTTCGTTGAGGGTTCGATAGTCCGTGCAAAACCTTTAGCTTCCGTTTTTCTTTTTAACCAATAATACCGACGAGTAAAAATGGCTAGTGCTTGATCCTGAATCTAGCATCTCCTGTACCCATTTCTCAATCTCCGCCTTTTGGAAGTAAGCATAGAGGTATGACCTGATATTGACGGGTTCAGTTCTTTTTTTAAGTGTGATGCAGTGGTCGATGTCTCGCTTAAAAGGTAGCTGTGTTAGTTCTTGGAATAACTCAGCATAATCTATCAATAACATTTGCATGTTTATGAGTGCTGTGGTTCTTCTGATTCTATGTGCAAACATATTGCAAAGATCTTATATCCCTGCCGAATCTCCTTACTAATCTCGGTCACAGAAACTGTTTGTAATGACTGAGGATTGATCCCTTGTAAATGTTGCTCTTTATTCTCCCAAATGAAAGCCATAGTAAGGGACTTCACTCTACTGTTCCCAATTGTTCAAGCCATTGTATTCCCAACACCAAATATAATCTTGTTATTAGCAGTGCGTAGACAGTTAGCGAGAAAGGAATTTCTTGGGTTAGAATTTGTACCCTTTCAAACTTTCCTTGACATATCAACTTTTCCCCATTTATAACGCAGAATGAAAATGCTGCAGTGGGTTCAATCAGTAATTGAAGTAAGTTGGCTAGGCGTGCACTGATGAAATTATGTGTAGACTCAATGTCAATTAACACCACAATCTCATTAGCCCGATCCTTGCCATCACTCGCATTGTTTGTGGTGCTGTCCATCCTGTTAAGACATAAAAGGTAATTTTGGGATCATCGGTTTCTTCTTGTTTAGTGCCTCGAATGATTTCACTAATCTCCTTAATAGTTTCTGCTGTGTAGCTTCACTTTCCAAGATTAAGAGTTGAGCCCTTGTACACTTATGGCATGCTGTAAAGTTATCATTGTAATTGAAACAAAGGCCCTGTGCATGCCGACGCTGCATTTCTTCCCATGACAATCTCTTATAAGGTACGGCTGGTGAGTTTTTGTTGGTGACTAGCGGTGTTATTGGTACATGGCTATTGAAGGTTGGTCGTATCAGCTTCTGTTTGCATGTGAGTTATTCATCTATCATCCGAACTATGTTGACTGCTTACTTCAATGTCTTTAGCCTGAACATGCTTATTTCTTCTCAGATTTCAAGCTTGAGTGCAACTAAAAAAGTCCCCACCAATTCTTTTTATGTCCATCTGTGCACCCGGTTGCCTAATCTTTTAAACTACTTTTGATAGTCTCGAAGTGAACTGATCTGTTTAACTCGTAAGAGCGCCTTATTAAAATCTTCATATTCCGTTGGTCCAAAGCGAGCCCATAGTTCTTCAACAAAGGCTTTCCAAGTTACTATTTGTCCTTCTTCCTAGTATGCCCTATGCAACCACTATCACCACTGGTTGGCTTCGCCAGCGAGATCAAAAGATGTTAACTCCACTCGTTGATCATCGATTGTTTCTTAGTAATAAAAAAATTAGGTTACATGATTAAACCACTCAGTGGGATCATCACCTAATTAACGTAAAAATTCAAGCTTGGCCAATCTTAATGGGAACTGTTGTCATTCCCCGCCACTCTCTTCTCTTCTAGGCCATGATGATGTTGTATGCTTATGATGACTCGATCCTCCATTAGATGCACTAATTGAGTCGGCCAATTTGCTGATCACTTCTTCCAAGTGCTGCAATTTATCGTTAATGCCTATCTTCATCCATTGCATACTATTTTGCATACTTCCGAGCTCTGCTTCGACACATTCAATTCGCTCCTTATTGGTCATCATTGTTAATCCTATGCTTTCATAACAATGATAGGTCCCGATCAGAAACGTTCAACAATGGCTAAGTTTATGTTGTTCTGCTTATGGAGAGAATGACCAAGAATAGTAATTTGAGATAATTTTATGGATAATCCTTTTATTAGTTGCTGGAGTTTATTTATAGTAGTTAACACAAACACTACTAATGATTTGTAGCCATAATTCATGGCTAAAATCAATTTAAATAAGTAAGTAATCTTTAATAGCAAACTAGAAATAGAAATAAAATCCCACTTGATTTGATTCTCCACACAATCCGCAACGTGGCTTGATGTGGTAATTTCCTTGCCTTGTTCCAACAAATAACTACTCTTTAATCCATACGTAAATAAGTCTTGCATGGTATTGCATGCAACATGCATGGCTGCATGAGACTTACAAGTGTTCAAACAAAGCCCTCATATCTGTAGTTAGGCATATGAACCCTTGCTGCCTCCTTAGTTCTCTATCAAAGAACATCCTTTTAAACTCTCTTCCTTATTTGAAGAAAATAGATTAGATAATGAGAATGTTGTGAGGATTTAAGCTCTGATCGAACTTTGGTGCAAACATAGGAGAGAATCGTAACGAGGAAAATAACGATAAAGAAATAAAGGTGAATAAGACTCGACGAGCTAAAAGGAGAAAAATGGTGGAAGATCTTTAGCCGAATTTTGTCTTATTGACAAGATGAAGTGTAGTACTAGAAAAAGTTACCTAGATAGGCTTAAGAAAGTCTATGGCATGCCTAATGATGCAGACCTTA
This sequence comes from Atalantia buxifolia, assembly GCA_030444775.1. Lineage (NCBI taxonomy): Eukaryota > Viridiplantae > Streptophyta > Magnoliopsida > Sapindales > Rutaceae > Atalantia > Atalantia buxifolia. The sequence goes on from CM059832.1 coordinate 13,107,994, forward strand.
AGGTACCTGGTCTTAAGGACATACCTAATCATCCCCCTAGAAGATATGTAACCTTATATTTGAAATGCTTTACGGTAGGGGTTAAGCTTCCTTTACAACCCTATTTTGTTTGAGTCCTACATATAATGAACTTAGCCATTAGTCAATTTAACTTGAAATGGCGAAGAGTACTTTTTGGTTTGTTCATCTTGTAAAATAAGTATGGGCAAGTTGAGCCCTTTGTTGATGAGATAAAACACTTGTAACAGCTGAGTAGTAGTTTAAAGGATGTGAGCCGGTACATGACAATACTAAGAAAAAGAAACCCATAATAGATATCCTAACATCATACAACAATTGGAAGAGCACATTTTTCTTTGTTGAGGGTAACTAGAGCCAGGTGGCTCGCACAAGTGGAACAAATATTCATGTTTATTCTCGTTTTTCTAGTCCAAGTTGTTTCCTAGCTCACAATGCTTTTCAACTGTTTAATTGTCTGCATTATATCTTTTATACGAATCTGGTTTTGTGCTGTAGATTCCTAGAGCGTGGTCTACAAAGTAAAAAAAAAAACCATTGCGAAGAGTCAAGTTTGCCTTATCCAATCTATAATTGGTAAAGACTTGCTCTCTACCTCTAGTTTAGTCAATTCCCACCTAGTGTCTATAACAAAAAATATGGAAGGTTAGATTACTAGAGCCATGAATAGGAAGTTCCTTCGTTTTGGCAGTAGCTCTTGAGGCTTGAGCAAAAGAACCACTTAAACAAAGAATCTCAAAGTTTCTCAACATACCTCTGCTCTGAAGACACTCCCGCTTTCTGTACCTGGAGTTGGTAGAATGAGTGGAACAACTATTGAGAAGAGTCTCGTTTCCTCTCTTCCATTTACTAAATAAAGTCTCAGCAAGCATATGAGCAAGCAGGTTACTTGGTCCCATATTATAATGAGTATGTCAAACTAGTGAAAAAAAAATGTCCTTAAGGATATGGAAGGTCATACACTTGGCGACCCGAAAAATACCTGACACGACTCAAAAGTGTATTACTCACAAGTATAAAAATGTTTAGTTATAATATAACTCGATGAGTTCGGGGTCGAACCACAGAGAATTTAAAATCTAGTTGTCAATCTATTAGACAAAGAAAATTAGTTGCGAGAAAAGAAGTCACTAGAAATCAATTTAAAAATATGCTAAGGTTACGGGATCCACTCTCAGTTATTCAAACTATAATTTTAATACTCTCTCATTTTTATATTTTGCCTCACTTTTACTAGTTAATTATTATATTATTTAATTCTTAACTAATTATATGTGTGGATAAATATGAAATAAAGTACTTAATGTGCCACAACTATATTAATTTGTCGACATAATGTCAAAATACCATATATATCCAAGAGAATCTATAAATTAACAGGACATAAAAATAACAAGAAAAGAATAAAATAAACTTAAAAACTCACTTGAGAAAGTAATAAATTTAATAGTTTAAAACTTCGAGCTTCACCCTTCACCCTGACCTTAGTAAAATTAGCCACTCATATTGAAAGAAAACACAACACTTTTTTTATTTGATAAACTTTTGAAATATGTTACAAGGAAATTTGATACAGAAGGAAACAAGAAAAGAAAAGAAAGAAAGAAACAAATTCTTCAGCTCCTTACTCAATTCCCTTTTGGCTACAAGTCTCTCTCTTAAATTTTTTGCTCTCGGCTCTTGGCTCCTCCAACCTTCAGCTCATTTGCTAACTTTTTATAGGCAACGAATGCCTTTAACTTCATTTATTTTATTATAATTAATTAATTATTATTATTGTTTATTTATTATTATTATTATTGTTATTATTATCATCATCATCATCATCATCATCATCATCATCATCATCACCTTTTTCAAAGGTGTAATGGTTAGGTGGCCAAGATGGCCACTTGACCATCACAATTCACGAGCATTGTTGCTCTCTTCTTCTTTTTTATTTTTTATTTTTATTTTTTTAATATTTATTTATTACATCTCCTATTCCCCTTAATGATGCATTCTAAATTGCTCCAACAGTCTTTCTTTATTCCTGCTTTCAATTTCAATTCTATTTTTATTCCTAAAAAATATTTATAAGATGAAAATTAACATATTGTAAATTAATTTAACATAAAAATATATTTGGGGAGTATTAAGATAATTTAGAAATAATGAGCGCATTAATCAACACAATAAGTTAAAAACTAATAATTTTATCCTTATTAAATGTACACTTTTTAATGTCAATCACACCCACCAACCATCTTATTGCTAGGCCCTAGCAATTTAAGTGATTAAAATTTAGCTAAATTTCAAAACCAAATTGAATTCTTTTTTAAAAAAATTGTGTTTACTTCTTCATTAGATTAATGACAACAAAAAAATTGTGTTTACTTCTTTTATCAGATTAATGACAACAATCAAATAAAAATATAAGCATTATCTTCAGCCGAAAGAAAATCACATCCACATAAATCAGTTAAGCAAAATCATATAAAATGATCAATTATTAGAGCTATATTAATCAAGCCACTTTTAAGAATGATATGTCAAACCCTAAAATTTCATGATTAAGAGTGACTTTCTCAAAAGAAAGTATACCCCAGAAAAACTATCACTGTATAAAGTGGTAGATTAAGAAAATAGTAAAACAATGTCACATACTCTCACCAAGATGAAAGAATAATATCCACAGCTTAGAAATAAAATGATCTCAAGTCCAAGGAATTACTAGCTAAATTTCTTTTTATTTTTACGCATCACATCTTTTAGTCCATATTAGTAGCTTTTACTTAAGATTATAGTTCCTTAAAATTGAGAAGGAATTTTATTAGGACGTAACGTAGGCTAGGATCATGGCTAACAAAAAAAGGTAATAGGAAAAACAAAAATATATGTTTGAAAAATATGAGACTTTTTTGGAGATTACAAGGTGATTGAAATGTTTTTTTCGTTTTTGCTTTTTCATTTTATTTATTTATTTATTTATATATACATATCTTTTTTTTTCATAGCACTATTATTAGGGATACATAATCACCCCTACTTTCAAACATAATTGGGTGGTGGAAAACAAAAAACATAAGATGATACTCCACATTGGAGTGGGAAAAGATGATAGATTACCAAAGAAAAAGTCTTTTTTTTAATATATAGGCTCAAAGGAGTTAACTATGGATACTTTATAATAGGGTTAGCTAGAAATGTTCAAACGGATCAAAGATGGCCTTCTGTCATCTTTTAGGACTCTAAATAATCTTTTATATCAACTAGTTCAATGGACTTCCAGATGCGACTGCACAAACTCGTTTTTTTTTAACTTTAAAGAAAATATAGAGATCTTGTACAACAAATTGTGAAGCTGTATAGGCAAACATGATTACTCTCCAAAGATAATAGGATCAAAAACTCACTTGGACTTTTCATAACATGTACATTCCTCCAAATGGCTTAATCAGTTTTACTCATCAAATTTCTCAATTTATGTTTCAACATGCAAAGGAAAAAACATAATGTAACATAACTTAAGGTCAAAGATAATATAAATACCAAAATTTAAAAATTATCATATTATCTAATGTTAAAAGATCACATTGAAAAAGAAAAACTCTTTCTTTTTCTTTTTTTTTTAAAAAGAAAACACTAAAAAAAATTAGGACTAATTGCATAAACTTAAAGGAGATGATGAAGAGAAGAAGAGAAAAAGAAAGAAAAAAAGTTAATTTTTTTTAAAGAAAAAACACTAAAATTAAAAAAATACGTTTCTAGAGACATTGCATTCTATATTTGGCCATATTCGACTCAAATTTTTATCCAAAGTTAGTCTTTACAACAAAAATTAGTAAAAACATCATCAGAACAAAAATTAGTAAAAACATCATCAGACACTGCATTCTATATTCTGCCATCTTCGACTCAAATTTTTATCCAAAGTTAGTCTTTACAATAAAAATTAGTAAAAACATCACCAGGATTGAGACAGTTCACGATTGTCAACTATTCCATCTCCCCAACTTGAAAGAGACATTGTCGTCAATGTCTTAGAATAAAGGAATAGAGTTTAGAAGACATCATCTGGTCACTGCTAGAAAATATTTACAAACGAAAAGTTAAATTTAATTTACACTTTTTATGAGAGTTACTGCCATCATCATCAGTTGCCCCATCCAACGCCAAAGTCATGGGATTTGGCTTTGGTTTATAAGTTTGCCAAAGATCAAGTAACTCGTTAGCAGTAGCAGCACAAATAAAGAGTTTTTTCGCTGATGGTGGAATGAAATAATTTGTAATTGCATGATTAAGAAATGTTATTAAGCTATCATAAAAATTATTAACATTTAACAAACTAATGAGTTTTTTATGAATATTTAAATAGGCCAAAAAAACAAATGTAATTAGCACCTCTAAAGTTGAAAGATCTCCTGGTAATAAAATGAAAGCATTAGCATGATTTAACATTTCAGATATTCTTTCTTACATACCTGAGACAACTAACTTCAGTTGGTAAGTTTGGTAGACATCCTAAAGGTTTTAAGGCTTTTGGGATAATGCCTAGCACTTAGCTTCCTCAAATGAAAATAGCTTCAGAGACAAACTTTGATAACCGTCAGTCATCTCCTTCATATACAAAATGTAGTTTTCTCTTTGTTATAGCACGACCAAGATCTATGGCTGCCTGAACGAACTCCTTATACTTTCCATAGCGAAATCCAGAAAGCACATAAATGTTCTTAAGTTGTCTGCTTGAAGTTGCTGCCATTAGAACAATTCTTAAAAAAAAAAACAATTTGTGAGTACTTGAAAAAGAGTTTCTATTAAAGGATCTTAGTGATGGACATAATGATACATATCTGCAAATGGGGTGGTGTGCTTGTCAAATAACGCGTGAAGCTTTTGGCTTAATAATTCAAAGGCAAACAGTGAAAAGAAAAAGCAAACAGTGATTAGATATAAAATAACATAAAAAAATAAAAATAATAATAATGCAAAAGATAAAATAAAAGGATATTTACTGGTAGTTTTGATTGTGGCTCACATCTTCCCCTGGTTTTACATCCAGTAATGACTTGAACGACCTCTATGGGTCGAAGATAGGCTTTTCATCCAGTTTTTAAAGTCAGATTCCCAAGACTAAACTGTTCACTTTCCTTTTGGAACAACTTCTATAAATTATGAATTTTACGTTGAACATATCTGTTCGGATGCGTCTCAAGAGAACGTAAGATATCATCCAACGATTCTTTACTTATGCCATCCTTAACGAATTTGATTTTGTCTTCAGGATTTACGGAAACCATTCATAAAGTTTTACAATATGGTTTGTTGCTAGCAAGTCTTACACAGTGAGGACATTTAGAGCCAAGTCACTTAGCTATTCTTTTCTAAGCAAATGTACTTTTACCAAAATCAAGCATGTAGGGAACAAATGGATCAGAAAACTCACCTACTAGTCAGACCTTTGCTTCAATTAACCAGGGAATGTCAGAAGGAATCCTATTGATCATTAACAAATGCAATCGTTTACAACGAGTTTTGTAAACCTTTTTAAGAGCATTTTGAGGGGGAGAAGGAAAACGTTGATGCAATTTATGTTGTATTTCTTCCATGCTTGACTTTGAGGTTTCAGTTATCGTGGGAAACTGAGAATACCAACTTAAAAAGTCATGGAGTACTATTATCCATCATTTATACAGGAGAGAATCAAAACAAAACGAATCAAATCGGCAAAATCAAATCAAAAGTGAAAAAGAAAAAAAAAAACACACACACAAGGAATATATCTCACCTTCGTCCTTTTATTAAATTCACTTTCAGTTCCAATTGCTGTTAATAAATACCATCCTCTATTTCTTTAAGTTGTCTTTATAGATCTTTAACGTAGGATACTAACTCTAGTTATTGTAGATTCCAAATAGGATGTGATCTACAAAATTGGAGCAATTTTCTCAGGTGAAATTTTACATGTAAAAGTTCTTTAAGATGTTTGAAAATGATCATTCTCATAGAGGTACTCATGACAAGTATAAAAATTGATGAGCTAAAACACAATTGCCAAACAACACACAATGAAAAACAGTGTAATGTACTCCATTCAAGACATAGGAAAAAGAAAAAAAATAAACAATTCAAACAATGAAGTAATAGTAAAACAAATTCACAAAAAGTTAAAACAAAAAGTCTTGATCACTCAAATTGACTTCGGTGTCTGCTTCACGTGGTTGGTATTTCAGATATGGTTTCAATATTTGACCATTAACTTTAAATGTGATACCATCCTTTGGATTCTTAATTTGTACAAGTCTATATGGATATACATTTTTTTTCAACAAATAGACCACATTGACTTTAACTTCCCTAGAACCAAATGAAAACGCGAATTATAAAGCAACATGTTTTGACCAATTTCAAATGTTTTCTGAAAAATTCTCTTGTCATAAAAAAATTTGGTTCTTGCCTTAATAATTCTATAATTCTTATATGCATCATTCCTTAATTCCTCAAGTTCATTCAATTGCAATTTATGCACATTACCAGCTTCATCAAGATTTGAAGTAAAAGCTTTAATGGTCCAAAATGATTTATGTTCAAGTTCAACCAGTAAGTAACAAGGTTTTGCATAAACAACCCGATATGGTGACATTCCTAAAGATGTTTTAAAAGCATTAAGATATTCCCAAAGTCCATCAGTTAGTCGAAGAGACCAATCTTTATGGTTTAGATTAACCGTCTTTTCTAAAATTTGTTTTATCTCTCTATTTGCTAATTCAACTTGGCCATTTGTTTGAGAGTGATAAGGGATATCAAATTTATGTGTGATTCCATATTTCTTTATTAAATACTCAATTAGCTTGTTATAAAAATGCTTACCTCTATCATTGATAATGGCTCGAGGTATTCCAAATCTGCTCAAAAGATTTTCTTTTAAACATTATCAACAGCAATCAAAATGTATACAAATTCAAATGATGATAGAAAAGGGCCCATAAAATCAATTCCCCAACAATCAAATATTTCAATGACAAGAATGAGGTTTAAAGGCATCATGTTTCTCTTTGAAATGGACCATACAATTTGACAATTCTTATACACTTGCAGAATGCATGTGAATCTTTGAATAATGTAGGCCAATAAAATCTAGACTGAAATATTTTTGTAGCTGTCTTTTTTGAAGAAAAGTAGCCACCCCATGCTTCAAAATGACAGAATTCAATGACCATACTTACCTCATCGTTTGGCATGCATCTTCGAAATATTTGATCAGAATAGTAATTGAATAGGTATGGATCATCCCAGTAAAAACTTTTCACTTCCATTAAAAATTTCTTATTGTCTTGGGAACTTCCGTTGCATGGTATTTCACCTATTGCAAGATAATTAACAATGTTAGCATACCAAAGCATTTTTTTATAGAAAATAAAAATTCACCACGGAAAGAATCATTGGTGGGTGTTGTTTTAATTGAAGACTCATTTGTAAGTCTTGAAAGATAATCTGCAACAACATTTTTTGCGCCTCTTTTGTCCTTGATTGTCAAGTTAAATTCTTGAAGTAGCAAAATCCATCATATTAACCTTGGTTTGGCATCCTGTTTCAACATTAAATATCTCACAACAGTATGATCAAAATAAACAATAGTGGATGAACCAACTAAATATAAACAAAATATATCCAATGCAAATATTATAGCAAGTATTTTTTTTTCCAGTAGTAGTGTAATTCATTTGAGCACTATTTAAAGTTCCATTTGCATAATAGATGACAAACGGATTACCTTCCTTTTTTTTGTCCCAGAACAGCACCAACAGTATAATCGCTAGCATCACAAATTAGCTCAAAAGGTAAAGACCAATCAGAGGGTTGCATTATTAGAGCTGATGTCAAAAGAGTAATTATCTTTTCAAATGCTTGTTGACAATCATTAATCCTTTCAAATTATGTGTCTTTTGTTAAGAGGTTACAAAGTGATCTAGATAAGGTACTAAAGTTTTTTATAAACCTCATATAAAATCCTGCATATCCTAAAAAGGAACTGACTTTTCTAATTGTCTTTGGTGATGGTAATTTTGAAAGGACTTCAACTTTGGCTTTATCAACTTCAATTCCTTTTGAAGACACAACATGGCCTAAGACAATTCCAGAAGTGATTATTAAGAAATGTATCAAAAAAATGACCAAATACAGTTAAATCATCCATAAAAACCTATAAACAATTTTCAACCGTGTCATTAAAAATATTTAACATGTATCTTTGAAATATTACAAGAGCATTACAAAGTTCAAAAAGAATTCTCCTAAATGTAAATGTTTCAAATCGACATGTGAATGTATTTTTTTCTTGGTCTTCTAAGGCTATAGGAATTTGATAATAGCCAGAATAACCATCAAGAAAGCAGTAGTATGGGTGTGCAGCTACTCTTTCGAGAATTTGGTCTAGAAATTGAATGGGAAAATGATCTTTTTTAGTGGCATCATTTAATTTTCTGTAATCAATGCATATGCGCTAACTAGATGGAATTCGTGTCGGGATTGGTTCACCTTTTTCATTTTTTACAACGGTTATTCTAGATTCATTTGGTACTACTTGTGTTGGACTTACCCATTTACTATCAGAGATATGATAGATAATTCCTACACCTAGTAGTTTAAGGACCACATTCTTTATCACTTCTCTCATATGATAGTTTAATCTTCTTTATGGTTGACTGGTTGTTTTGTCATTTTCCTTTAAGTGTATTTGGTGTATGCAAATTAAAGGATTAATGCCTTTTATGTCTTTTAAAGTCCAACCAAATACAGTTTTATGCCTTTTTAGTACAGACAACAACTTACTTTCTTGATCATGCGTGAGTTGGGAAGAAATTACCACCGAATATGTCTGCTGCTCTCCAAGATAGGCATACTTTAATTCTTTCGGTAATGACTTCAATTCGAGCTCTGATGTTTCCTCTTCATTTGGTTCTTCAGGTTGTATCGTATCTTCGAAGCTCGATTGGTCATTGTCACCTGTAGATACTATAGGTACCTGTATAGAATCAAGTGTAGGGCATATGTTAGCAATATCACAATCTAATTCTTTTCTTGATTCAAAAGAACCAACAAAATAAATGTCCAAAAAGTTTGTAAAATTCTCATCCTGAATGTGTTCCTCAATAATTGGCTCGATGAGATCAATCTCATCATTCTCATTATCATCATCTTCTTAGTAGTGAGGTTGTTTACAAATGTTGAACACATTAAGTTCCAATGTCATGTAGCCGAAATATAAATTCATTACTCCATTCCTGTAATTAATCAAAGCATTAACAGTAGTTAAACTGGTCGAGCCAATATAACAAGAATTTGTTTGCAATCATTAGCAATTTGTTTCGTTTCCAAAATAATAAAATCCATATGGTATATGAATTTATCGACTCGGACTAATACATCTTCAATTATTCCTTTTAGAACCTTGATCAATCTATCAGCAAGTAAAAAGAGTAGTAGAAGTTTGTTTTAACTCACCGAAATTAAGTTATTGGTACATTCAGTAAGGAAGCACATTAATATTGGCACCAAGATCAAGTAAAGCATGTCCAATTTTATGATCCCCAATAATGCAAGATATAGTTGGACAGCCAGAATCCTTGTATTTTAAAGTACTATTGGTTGAGATAATGGACTTACCTATTCTGCTAGAAAATCTCTCTTTTGCACCTTATGTTTCCTCTTTACCGTGATAGATCTTTCATAAATCCAGCAAAGGAATGTTGACCTTTACTTGTTTATAAATTTCATAAATTTCTGGACTGTGGTTTGATTTTTTTGGCTTGATTAGTGCTTAAGGAAATGAGGGTATCGAAGGAGAGTTGGTTATTTCTTCATGGTTTAAAAGTTGGACAGACTCTTCCTTATTCTCTGAAACTGAATCCTTACTAGTTTTACAAGGGTCCAGGATATGTTTTTTGACAACTTTATCACCACGAAGGGTTACAACCGATTTGACTTGACTCATATTTTGGTTTCCTAAATTTCCCATTTGAGGATGTTATTGACTCTTAGGGTTTGGTTCAGGTTGAGCAGGAAACTTTCCTTTTTCATGCAAGATCAGAGCATATGTATGTTTTGAGATAGTTTCTGTCAAATTGGTTAAGGTTTGCATCATTTGGTTATTGATGGACTCTTTTTTTTCAATAAACGAATGCAATGTGTCTTCCAAAGTTTTTCTTAGTGGTGGGACATATGGTGGGTAACTCTAAAGGTTTTGGAAATTTTGACGTGGAGGAATTGGTTGTGAAGGTTAAACATAGTTGTCATTTCTCCAACTGAAATTTGGGTGGTTTCTCCAACCAGAGTTGTAAGTTTGGGAGTATGAATTGGGATTTGGCTTTTTGAAATTGTCAACGACATTTACTTAGTCATGCAAACTTTCTCTCAAAACTGGCAAGGTTGGACAGTCCTCCATAGAATGGTCAGTAGAATCGCAAATATAACATGAAATATTTTGAGCAGACTTTATATGATCATTCTTTTTCGACTCTAATGCTTCGATTTTTCTAGCTAAGGATGCAAATTTGGCTTAAAGGTCACAATCTTCCCTAAGGTTGTGCATGCCTCTACCAAATGAAGATGACTAGGGTTTAGTTGATGACTCATAAGACTCAATTGTATTCCAGTGTTGTGCATTATTTGCTATATAGTCAAGATAATCTAATACATCTTCAGGACTTTTGTCCCTAAACTCACCATTACACGTCATTTCAACAATTTGTCTACCTTGGGATGTTAATCCCTCGTAGAAATAAGACATTAATCTCTATGTTTCAAAATCGTGGTGTGGCAAATGTTAAGTAGTTCTTTAAACCTATCCCAACATTGGTAGATGGTTTCTCCTGGTTTTTTTTAGTGAAGGTGGTGATTTTTCTTTTAAAATAATTTGTTCTATGTAGGAAGAATTTTTTCAAAAATTGTGCTTACATTTTGATAACTCTATGAAAAGAGAGTTATCATGGCACTTTAAGACTTAAATCATGATTACTTTGAGAGTAAATGACATGTTTTTATTGCATTTTAGTTTTTATTTTACATGAATAACCATTTTAGTTTATTCTTTATAAATTATGTTGTTTTAAAATAATTGTATGCTTAAATTGTATGAATAATTGTAGGTTATCGGAAGCTCAGATTTCAAGAAAGGTAAACTGTTATAATAGGCTTGGAAAAGACAAAGAAAGAACAAGATAACAAAAAAATAGAATCGAGTCTGGAACAGTGTAGTTGCTGTAGCTGTTGTTGTAACAACCAATGTTGTAGCAATCCTGGAAAAATAGTTGCGCGAAACACTAGCAGAATCGGGATCTAAAGTTTCCAAATATGGCAGATCCGCGCATTGAGCTTTCGTTTACCCTAGTTTGCAACTAAAAAAAAAAAAAAGGCACACACATTAAAAGGGTTGTCAATGAAGATTAAAAAAGAAACAGAGAACCGTACAAAGAAGAAGAAAAATTGAGGAGAAGGACACGAATCTGCGCCAATATCAAATTGGCAGAATACTTAGGATTTAACTCTACTAATTCGTTTCTTATTTTTCTTGTTTATTCTTTGGTGGAAAAGATGTACTTGATAGCTGAAATTTCGTTGCTTGTTTTTCTTTTACAAGTTATGAACTAAATCTAATTGTAGTTGAGTAACAAATCATCTAGATGAGTTCTTGACTGATCATTTGAGTTGTTACACATTTGTGTTAACATTTATGTTAACATAATGTTGATTTTGATGATAACAAACAAAATTAAGAATGATTAAGTTTTTAAAAGCTCAAATAATTTTTTCATACATTTTAAATAAATCATTATTTTCACTTTATAAAGGTTTTATATTTAATGGAAAAATGATTTTATGAAATTGGTTGTTTTTCAAGTTCATGGTTTAATTGAAAGAGTTTTGAAAACTTTGAAATCAATAAGTATTGCTTGAAATTTTGGAAAGGATTTATTTGAAACGTTTTATAGTATTTTGGGCCATATCATAATTTCATAATGTTTTGGGATTCATAAAGTAATTTTTACAAATTCTGAAATTGGACTTAATTGTAAATTTTTATAACGTTTTGGGCCATACTACAGTTTCGTAAAGTTTTGGGGTCAAACTGTAATTTTAGCAAACAGTGCACTGTACCGTTCTAGCAAGCGGCAATCCGGTTATGCTAAACGGCAATCCGGTTATGGGGCAGAAACTCTCCGGATGAAAAGCGGCAATCCGATTTCGTAAAATGTAATCCGGTTATGGGGCAGAAAGTTTCTGGAGCATAAACGGCAATCCGGTTGTGCTAAGCGGAAATCCGGTTACAGGGCAGAAAGCTTCTGGAGCATAAACGGCAATCCGGATATCACAAGCGGCATTCCGGATATTCAAAAAATTCAAATTTTTGCCTTAACGGTAACATGCAAGCGGAATTAGGATACCATAAACGGTAATCCGGTTATGAGCAAAAAGTGCATAACGGCTAGTTTTTGAGTTCCAACTATATAAACTCAAATCCAAATCATTTTTAGAAATCTTAGCACGCACAAACAAAAGGCATACAACATACATTGAGCTTCAATTTCGTAAATCATCATTTATTGAATCATCTTTGTTCTTCATTTTGTAAATCTACTCTTTAAGAGAGTATTTGATTGTAATCTTCATTTCCTCATAAATTTGTGAGTGTATAAGTGTGGGAAACACTTGAGTGAAGAGATTGGGGGATAATCTCTTGTTGTAAAGGTTCATTGACACCTTGGAAGTCAATTGTAAACATTTAAAGCCTTGGAAAGGCTTGGATAGTGAAATCCTCAAGCTTGGGTTGCTTGGAGGCGTGGACGTAGGTGGGGATAGCCGAACCACGTAAAAATCTTTGAGTTTGCTTTCTCCTCCCTTACTCATTTATTATTGTGCATTTATTGAATTTATTGTTTTTGAATTTATTAAGGCATTAGATTGGATTGTTGTGTGTTTTGCTAGGATAATTTTTAAAATACCAATTCACCCCCCCTCTTGGGTTGCATACTTGTATTTCAATTTGTTGTAGCATTTTGCTCTAATAAATTATCTAACATTCATTATTTTGGTTGGCCTCCAATTTAATGATACAAGTTAGGAGAGAGCCATACAAGGACCTGTCTTAGTAGAACATGTTAGAGCAATACTTAGTCTTAAATAGGGTTTCCAGGATTGAGTTTAAGCTGAGTCCAAAAATAATCGTGCTTGATTTAAGACTTGTGATGAGCTAGATATAGGGAATCACCTTTTAGGGTAAAGAGAACAAAAGCATAAAATGTCATATCTTATGTGGATTTAATAATTGGTCACTATTATGTTGCATAATGGTATGAGATGTCCAACACACGACAGTTAAGGATGTATGAGGATTCTGCTCAGTGCTGTAGTAAATGCTGCAGCAACTGGATTTAACAAACGAAGTACAGTCAGTCCCATCATGAGAGTTTGATCACTTAACTACTCATTTCTCATTGCTTAACCTTTCAACTTAAAGTGCATTTCCTTTCATTACAATTTATTTTATTGTAGTTTCGTTTTTAGTAGTTATTTAATCTTATAAATTCCATTAAGTTAATTTAAAAGAGATATTTCATCATTGAGATTGCTATAACAACTCTAGTAGCATCAATCCATGTGGAGATTACTCATCACTTTATTATTTATTGTGTATACTTGTACATCGACACCAATAGCATTTAAATTTAGAACCAACACATTTCATCCAAAGTTCTGATAGATCCTAACCTAAGATATTTTAGCCAAGTTTTAACTTTATCTTTTAGTGATAAAGGGAAAAACTTAAGCCTGATTATATTCATGCTACAATTTTGATTAGTACATGTGTTACAAACTTCTTCAAATTCTCTCAAATGCAGATATGGATTTTTAGACTCAAAACCATGAAAAGTAGGCAGAAGTTGAATGATACCAAGTTTGAAATCAAAATGTGATGCATCAGGAGAAAAAAATTATGCATTATGGTGACCATGTTCTAGTAGGATGTATGAAGTCTCTAAAGGTCCTAGGCTATTCATGAAGATTTTGCAAGTCTTGGATATTTTCATGCTCTAAAAAATTTCAAGCTCCTATGTCAGCCATATCTAAAGGTGGTGAAGGTTATCTCATAATTAATCTGCCACTATTTGTATGAGACCAACATCGCATACAATGCTAATGATGTGTGCTAAACCAATGATGCATAAAACGCTAAATGAAAATTGTAGAAATAAAAATAAACTAGAAATTAAATAAACAAAAATGTGAAATAAAAGTAAACAAATTGAAAATAAATAAAAAATAAATTAGGCAATGAAACCAGCCCTAAAAATAAAGTAATTAAAGGAAACAATTAATAAAATATTAGGCGGTATTTTAAAAGCAACCATATAATAAAACATAAAATTAAATAAATTAACGTACAAGAATAAAGAAATTGAAATTAAAATGTTAAGCGGTAGAACCAACCGTATAAATAAAAATAAATAAATTAACAAAATTTAAATAACAATCAGGCGGTTGAATTGACCATTTAAAATAAATGCGGAAAGTAGAAATTTAAAGAAAAAAATTCGGTTTGAGAACTGATTTGTAAAAGTTTTTGGACTAAAATGAAGTTTCTCATAAATTTTATAGATAATGTTAAAATTTGAAGAGATGAGGGGTGCTAACTGAAGTTTTTGAAAAAGAATAAATTATAGGGTTATTATCATTTTACTTTTTCAGAAATTGTCAAATATCAAGTGAATACAAGAAGTATTGTCTCCTATCATTTTACTACTATATCTTTATAAAAATATCATTTTACTACTTTTTACAATTCATTTGTTAGTTATTTATTAGTTGATCATTTAGTTAGTTGGAGGTTAGTTGACTAACAAAATACCAATTTCACCCTTCATGATTAAAAAAAAATATTTGAAGGTTATTTATAAAATAAATTTGTAATATATTTATTAAAATGGATATAAAATACCAACATAATTTTTTTTGCTAGAATTATGATATATGAATTACAAATTTATCTTATTATTTTTTTTAATCATAAAGGGTAAATTTAGTATTGTGTTAGTCAATTAACAGTTAACTAATGGTCAACTAACAATTGTAACGGAAAAGTAGTAAAATGATATTTTTATAAAGATATAGTAGTAAAATGATAGGAGACAATACTTCTTGTAGTCATTTGATATTTGGCAATTCGTAAAATAGTAAAATAATAATAACCCTAAATTATAATAACGGAACGATAGTAACGACAAAAAAAAAAAATAAAATAAAAATAAAGTAAAGACAAACTGAAACTAAATTTAGAAAACTCCTCAACAATGGTACCAAAAATTTGACACTACTCAAAAGTGTATTACTTCCAAGTATAAAAGTGTCTAGTTATAATATAACCCGGTGAATCTGGGGTTGAACCACAGGGAATTTAAAATCTAGCTGTCAATTTACTAGACAAAGAAAATTAGTTGTGAGAAAAGAAATCATTAGAAATCAATTTAAAAATATGCTAAGGTTACGGGATTCACTCTCAGTTATTCAAACTATAATTTTAATACTCTCTTATTTTTATATTTTACCTCACTTTTACCAATTAATTATTATATCATTTAATTCTTAATTAATAATTTGTGTGGATAAATATGGAATAAAGTACCTAATGTGTCACAACTGTATTAATGTGTCAACATTATGTCAAAATACTATATAAATACGAGAGAATCTATAAATTAACATGACATAAAAATAGCCAGAAAAGAATATAATAAACTTAAAAACTCACTTGAGAAAGTAATAAATTTACTAGTTTGAAACTTTGAGCTTCACGATTCATCTCAGCTTAGTAAAATTAGTCACTCATATTGAAAAAAAATACAATATTATTTTTATTTAATAAACTTTTGAAATATATTATAAGAAAAATTGATACATAAGGAAACAAGAAAAGAAAAGAAAGAAAGAAAAAAATTCTTCAGCTCCTCACTCAGTTCCCTCTTGGCTACAACTCTCTCTCTTGGCTTTTTGCCCTCGACTCTTGGCTTCCCCTAGCTTCAGCTCATTTTCCTCCTTTTATGGGCAACGAATGCCTTTAACTTCCTTTATTTCATTATTTATTTATTATTATTTATATTATCACCTTTTTAAAAAGTGTGATGGTCAAGTGGCTAAGATGGCTACTTGACCATCACAATTCACGAGCATTGTTGCTCTCTTCTTCTTTTTTTATTTTTATTTTTTTAATATTTATTTATTACATCTCCTTAATGATGCATTCTAAATTACTCCAGCAGTCCTTCTTTATTCCTACTTTCAATTCTAATTCCCTTTTTATTCCTGAAAATTATTTACAAGATGAAAATTAACATATTGTGAATTAATTTAATATAAAAATATATTTGGGGAGTATTAAGATAATTTAAAAATAATGAACGCATTAATCGACATAATAAGTGCAAAACTAATAATTTTATCCTTATTAAATATTGACCTTTTAGTGACAATCAATACCCTCCAATTTGGAGCATTTTAGCTGTGTGCTATAACTTACTATTATAAGGGAAAAATCCCTTGCTATAAGAAGAAGGTACATACCGATATCTAAGCTTTAAAAAAAAAAGAATAAAAAGTAGAACTTGCAGAAGAGAGATCAGCGAAACTCTATATCGAAAAATTGAATCTTGAGGAATGATCATCCCTATTCGATGGTAGAACAACCAAGCTTGAGAAGCAGTTGAACGATGCATGGGAAGAACTTTCTAGGCAAAAATCCTTCTATGAGCATTGGCTTGAATCTCCACAGTCGAATCATCAGAGTCAAGTCCAAGCTTTAGAAAAAGAATTCAATGATAGCTACAGCTTCGGTCTCACATTCTCTTATAGATGCATCATTGCCGTACTTGAAAGGTAACTGCCCGAATTTGAAGATAGAAAAGCTTGCAACTAGTGTTATTGAATACATAAAAGAGCAAGACATGAAAGAGGATAAAGGCAAAGATGAGCCTTCTGAGGTTATTGGGGCTGCTACTTCTCCTTCTATTGATGGTGACTCTTTATAAGTTTCATAAAAGGTGGATGATCCTTAAATAAAGTGGATCTTATTACCTCTTGGATGTAACTTTTTTTTTTCAATGAAGACTTTCGTGAAGACGTTTTATTGTATTCATTTTTTTAATATTATGAACATTTTATTATTATTACTTCCTGGCCAAGTCAATGTAAACAGCTTCTAACCTCTAGCCTCACCTCAAGAAGGTTGTGAAACTCACAGCCTTAATCTAGCCTTAGAAAAATTTTTAACAAAATCTTGTCTACCTTCTCTTGGTTGAGTAAACAGTGGCAAGTTCTGACTGTTTGCCTCACATCTTGAAGCTCTAAGCCTTAAACTTGCCTTAGAAAAAACTTCAACAAAATCTTGCTCGCCTTTTCCTAATAAAATAAAAAATGACTAGTTTTCACTTTTTGCCTCACCTTAAGGAGATTTTGAGACTCAAAACCTCCTTATTTGCCTTAAAAAGATTTCAACACAATCTTGCTTGCTTTTCTTCTGGTTGAGAAAAAGGTGGCAAGTTTGAACTTTTTGCCTCACCTCGAGAAGTTTTTTAGGCTCATAGCCTTATATTTTCTTTAGAAAAAAAATTCAACCAAATCTTGCTTGCCTTCTCCTAGTCAGGTAAGAGGTTGCAAATGTTGACTTTTTACCTCACCTTGAAAAGGTTTTGAGTTTCCTTAGAAAAAATTTCAACAAAATCTTGCTCGCCTTCTTTTTAATCGAGTAAGAGGTGGCAAGTTCTAGTTTTTTCCCTCACCTTGAAAAGGTTTTGAGACTTCAAAGCCTTATACTTGCTTTATAAAAAGTTTCAACAAAATCTTGCTCACCTTCTTCTGGTCGAGCCAGAAGTGGCAAGTTTTGACTTTTTGATTCACTTTGAGAAGGTTTTAAGACTTTAAAACCTTTTACTTGTCTAAGAAAAAATTCTATAAAAGAGAGAGAACTGAATGAATAGACTTTATTGCACCAATATTATTTATAACTTATGAATTACAAGAAATAGAACAAATTAAAAAATGTTGAACCGCTAGTAAAGGCAACCAGTTTATTACAAGAAATGCTCACTAATCTTTTAATTTCACGACCATTCGTATAGACCAGCTTATATATCCCTAGTCTGGTTGCTCGAAAACTCTTTATGGCCCTTCTCAGATGGGGCTGATTAGTGTTAAAAATTGTATAATTATCAAGCGATAATAATGTTATTTTATGTTTAATTTATAATTTATATTTGTGTTTATGTAATATATTAGAAATTATTAATTATGTTTTAAATATATCTAATTTTGTGTATTTTTGTGTGTTAATTAGGAAAAATATTAATTTCACGTAAATCGAGGTTCCAAACAGTTAAACCGAGGTGAAATTTGGATTCCGGAGGTCCGAAAACTTTAAGATCAGTCAAGATCGGCTAAAAATCGGGCTTGTGTAAAAATAGTTGACTTTTCCTGTTGACTGAGCTATGATTGGATGCTGAAATGAGCTTACAATAGACTTGAGTGCATGGGATAGCTGGCAATTTTGACTGAATCTCAACCGTTCATGATTCAATGGCCATGATTGTGCCACGTGGCAGTAGTTGGTAAATCAAGTTGCAGGATCCGAATCTTTGTATTCGGGTCGACCCGATCCACCCATTAACCCGCCAAATCTCAACCGTTCTTTGGACAAATCGGACGAGTCAAATGATGCCATGTGATGTTGACTTTTGAAGTTTGACCAGCCATTGGATATTGATCTAAAGGTTGTGAGGAGCACATGCATGAAGCTTATGATGGACCGCAAAGCACTGGATTATGAATTTATTTTTCTATAAATAGAGCCTCATTTTTATGTTTTTAATCTCTACAACTCTCTTCTTCTCAAATTCTCTCCATCTCCCTGTAATCTTGATTCTAAGGTGTGTTTTTAATATTTTGTATAATTATTTTTATAAATAAAATTAGTTTTATTTTCAATTTTAGTTGTTTTTATTACTTTCAATTATAAGTAATTTAATTTTAATATTTCCTTTTTATTTCAATTATGCTTAACTAAATAATATTAGTTAGGGGAAGGTGAAACTTTTAGGAAATAAATATGATTTAATCAAATTCTATTTTTAATTTTATAAATTAAATTATTTTCTATTTAATCTTATACATATTTTATATTTTGAAATTTTGATTTATTGTAGACAAACAAATGAATTTGGCACAATAAATTCTTAAGATCTTAATATAAGGTATGGTAAAATGGTATTTTGACTTATTGTAGACAAATTAAATTTTGGCACAATAAATACTTAATTCATCATAAAATTAAAGGGAAAATAATAATAATTTATATAATTAATCTTTTGGGTAATAAATCTTTAAAAAATGGCAAAAAGAATTTATTAAGTCTTATTTATTTCTAAGAATGGATCCATAACCCTAACTAGTTCAACTTCATAGTTTCATTTAAATTAAGTTGTTTATATTTAAATTTTAATTTCAATTTTTAGATAAAATAAAATAAACAAATTAAATCTTTTTCTCATGGATCGACTCTGACTCACCGAAATTGTAATATAACAAGGCACTCCTATACTTGGGAGTTTAAAATTACTTTTAAGTTGTGTCAAGTTTTTGGCGCCGTTGCCGGGGAAAAATTTTTATTTTGGTTTGTTTTTCTGTTTTTATTTTTCTCTTATATGTCAATTTTCGTTTGCCCCCTTTTCCTTTCTTAAATTCTCTTTTATCCCCACATCTTTCATAATTCTAGTTTCACCTCAACAATTTTCGTTTCTAGCTCATTCTTCTCAGAACTACGTTTTGACCCCAACATCTTTCAGAAGTTTCACTTTCACCCTAAATGGCTCAATTCTAAACTTCTAAAAATTACGGTTTGGCCATAAAATTATAAATAATTTGCAATAAGATCCCTGAACGAAATTCCTCACAAGAATCAAGACTTGGACTTACATCTTGGACATATTTGGACATATTTGGACTTAATTTGGACCAAACTAACTCTAACTACTAACTCTTAACTTACTAACTGCTAACTTTTATTTTTAATTTCAGTTATTTAATTTTCTGCATTTATTTTATTTCGCATTTATTTATTTTTGCTTTATTTTTTTTTATTGGTGGGTTCAACCACCAAACTAACTACTAACTCTTAATTTTTATTTTCAGTTATTTAATTTTCAATATTTATTTTATTTTGAATTTATTTATTTTGCTTTATTTTTTTTTAATTGGTGGGTTCAACCACCATTTTATTTTTTTCTTTCTTTCGCATTTATTTTATTTTGTTAATTTAATTGGTGGGTTCAACCGCCAAAATTGTTGTTTAATTTTAATTTTAATTTTCTTTTGTACATTTATATTATTTACATATATAATTTTTTTTATTTTGTAATTTTTATTTAGTTTTTTTTTATTTTGTTATTAATTTGTTTGAATATTATTTTTGTGATATAACTATTGCATGAGACATTGGTCTCGAACGTCAAGTGGCAGGTTAATTCGTAGATCTCAATCTCCACCACCAATCATGGACGAGATCCAAGACGAAAACCTTTTGGGCGAACCTAATCCGCAAATTGATCAAGGAGACAACCATTCTCAACATGGACATGATCAGAATCAACCAAGAACTCTGAGAGACTACATGAATCCAACCAGAACCGGAGCACCATCGTGTATAATATTTCCTCCAGAAGCATCTCGATTCAATTTCAAACCAGGTATTATCCAACTTTTACCAACATTTCATGGTTTAGAATCTGAAAATCCGTACTTGCATTTAAGAGATTTTGAGGAAGTTTGTAATATATACACAGACCAAAATTGTAGCATGAGCATAATTAGATTAAAGCTTTTTCCTTTTTCATTAAAAGATAAAGCTAAAACTTGGCTACAAAACCTTAGATCTGGATCAATAAGAACTTGGAATAACATGCAAGAACAGTTTTTGAAAAAATTCTTTCCACCTCATAGAACCAATTCTTTTAAAAGGCAAATCACTTCTTTCACTCAAAAAAATGGAGAAACATTATACCAATGTTGGGATAGGTTTAAAGAATTGCTTAACATATGCCCACACCATGGTTTTGAAACTTGGCGATTGGTCACTTATTTCTACGAGGGCTTAATACCCCAAAGTAGACAGGTTGTTGAAATGATGTGTAACGGTGAATTTAGGGATAAAAATCCTGAGGATGCACTAGATTACCTTGACCAATTAGCTGAAAATGCACAACATTGGAATACTGTTGGAACTTTTGAATTGACAAATAAACAACAACCATCTCCATCTAGTGGAGGAATCCATAACCTTAGGGAAGATCATGATTTACAAGCAAAATTTGCATCCTTAGTTAGGAAAGTTGAAGCTTTGGAACATAAAAAGAGTGATCAAGTAAAATCTGTTCAAGAAATTGCATGTAACATATGTAGTTTGAATGATCATTTCACTCAAGATTGTCCCACTCTGCCTGCACTTAAAGAATGTCTAAATGATCAAGCTAATGTCATTAACACTTTCAATAAACCAAACCCATATTCTGAGACTTATAATCCCGGTTGGAGAAATCATCCAAATTTCAGTTGGAGGAATAACAATAATGTACAACCTTCACAAGTGCCACCTCCACAAAATTTTCAAAATGCTCAGCCTTATGCACCATATGTTCCACCACCATGGAAAAATTTGGAAGACACAATGCATTCATTCATCAGAAAGCAAGATGTTATTAACAATCAAAATGCACAAACTTTTTCTGATTTGAAAGATACTCTTGCTAAAATTGCTTCTGCACTCACCATTCAAGAAAAAGGAAAATTTCCAGCCCAACCACAACCAAATCCTAAGATTCAACAAAATCCACCCACAGACCAAGTCAAGTCAGTTATAACTCTTCGTAGTGGTAAGGTTGTTGATAGACCTATGCCTGAACCTTGTGAAAATGATCAAAATTCAAAGGGTAAGGAATGACTAAATGAACTTACACCTAATGAAGAAATAACTAGTGTTCCACTTGAACCACCATTTCCGCATGCATTGAATAAACCAAGGAAATCAAACAATTCTTCTGAAATTTATGAAATCTTTAAGCAAGTGAAAGTTAACATTCCTCTATTAGATGCAATCAAGCAAGTACCTTCATATGCCAAATTTTTAAAGGACTTGTGCACTGTTAAGAGGAAACTGAAGGTAAAAAAGAGCGCTTTCATGGCCGAACAGGTAAGTACAATTCTGTCTACTAATAATAAGTTGAAATATAAAGATCCTGGTTGTCCTACCATTTCTTGTATTATTGGTGATCACAGAATTGAGCATGCTTTACTAGATCTTGGTGCTAGTGTTAATTTACTTCCATATTCAGTTTATCTTCAACTTAATCTTGGTGAGATCAAATCAACTTCAACTACACTTTTGCTTGCCGATAGATCAATTAAAGTACCAAAAGGAATAGTGGAAGATGTTTTAGTACAAGTTGATAAATTCATCTATCCTGTGGATTTTATTGTCTTGGAAACTAAACCTGTTGTGAATAATTATAAACCAATTCCTATAATTTTAGGACGCCCATTTTTAGAATGCTAATGCTTTGATAAATTGTAGGAATGGTTTAATGAATTTATCCTTTGGAAATATGACTTTGGAATTGAATGTTTTCAACATGTGCAGGCAACTTAATGAAGAAAATGAGAATGAAGATGATACTGATGAACAAAAAGAATTGCTTGAATCTTGTATTGAGGAAAATATTCAGAAAGGGGATTTTTCTGAACTCTCTAATGTTTGTTTAGTTAATTCAATTAATTCAAATAAGCAACTTGAACTTGATATTTCTAATATAAATTCGTTGCTTGATTCTATGAGACTTCACAAAACTATGATGATGAGCCAAAATTTGAGGAGCTTGGAAGTATTGAAAAAATAGAACAACCAGAAGCACCTAAATTGGAATTGAAACCTTTACCTGAAGGATTGAAGTATGCTTTTCTTGGAGAAGAACAAACTTATCCTGTTGTGATTTCCTCTACTTTAACAAGCGACCAAGAAGGTAAGTTAGTAATCGTTCTTAAAAAGCATAAAAATGCAATTGGATGGACTTTAAATGATATTAAAGGTATTAATCCCTTAATCTGCACACATAGAATTAATTTGGAAGAAAATGCTAAAACATGTCAACAACCTCAAAGAAGATTAAACCCACATATGAAAGAGGTAGTCAAAACAGAAGTCCTTAAATTGCTTGATGTGGGAATTATCTACCCTATTTCTGATAGTAAGTGGGTAAGTCCTACACAAGTAGTGCCTAAAAAGTCTGGAATCACTTTGTTGTTAAAAATGAAAAAGGTGAATTAATTCCAACACGAATTACATCTAGTTGGCATGTGCATTGATTATAGAAAATTAAATGAAGCCACTAGAAAAGATCATTTTCCATTACCATTTCTTGACCAAATCTTAGAAAGAGTAGCTGGACATCCTTACTACTGCTTTTTAGATGGATATTCAAGTTATTATCAAATTCCTATAGCACTTGAAGACCAAGAAAAGACCACATTTACATGTCCTTTTGGAACATTTGCATTTAAAAGAATGCCATTTGGGCTTTGTAATGCCCCTGCAACATTTCAAAGATGTATGCTAAGCATTTTTTGTGATATGGTTGAACATTGTTTAGAGGTCTTTATGGATGATTTGACTGTGTTTGGGAATTCTTTTGATGATTGCCTTGATAATTTGGAGAAAGTTTTGAAAAGATGTGTTGAAAAAGAACTCGTGTTGAATTGGGAAAAATGTCACTACATGGTCACTTCTGGAATTGTTTTGGGTCATGTTGTTTCTGTTAAAGGAATTGAAGTTGACAAAGCAAAAATTGAAGTCATATCTAAATTGCCACAACCAAAAACAGTTAGAGATGTGCGATCTTTTTTAGGACATGCAGGATTTTATAGGAGGTTTATAAAAAACTTTAGTGCCATATCTAAACCACTTTGTAACCTCTTATTAAAAGATGCACATTTTGAATGGAATGATGATTGCCAAAAATCTTTTGAGAAAATAATTTGTCTTTTAACATCTGCACCTATTATGCAATCTCCTGATTGGTCTTTACCTTTTGAATTAATGTGTGATGCAAGTGATTTTGCTGTTGGTGCTGTTTTAGGACAAAGAAGGGATGGTAAGCCTTTTGTGATTTATTATGCGAGTAAGACTTTGGATAGTGCTCAAATGAATTATTCTACAACTGAAAAAGAATTACTTGCTGTGATATTTGCATTAAACAAATTCCGTTCATATTTACTTGGCTCTAAATCTGTTGTGTTTACTGACCACGCTGCTGTGAGATATTTGATGAGTAAACAGGATGCCAAACCGAGATTAATTCGTTGGATTTTGTTACTTCAAGAATTTGACCTTACCATCAAAGATAAAAAAAAAGGGTGCTGAAAATGTCGTTGTTGATCATTTATCAAGACTCACATCCGAATTCTGCACTGATATAACACCCATCAATGATTCTTTCCCTGATGAATTTTTATTTTCTATTACTTCAATACCATGGTATGCTAACATTGTTAATTTCCTTGTTACAGGTAAAATTCCTTTGCAATGGAATGCTCAAGAGAAGAAGAAATTTTTTGTTGAAGTAAAGAAATTTTATTGGGATGACCCTTACTTGTTTAAATATTGCCCAGATCAAATTTTTCGTGATGCATTCGATAATGAGGTAAGTAGTGTCATTAATTTTTGTCATTCTCGAAGCATGTGGTGGACACTTTTCTTCAAGAAAACTACTGCTAAAATTTTGCAAAGTGTGGATTTTATTGGCCTACCATATTCAAAGACACTTATGAATTTTGCAAAACTTGTGAAAAATGTCAAAATTGGGATCAATTACTAAAAGAAACATGATGCCCTTAAATCCCATACTTGAAATGAAGTATTTGATTGTTGGGGAATCGATTTCATGGGTCCGTTTCCATCATCTTTTGGATTTGTGTATATATTAGTTAGTTGAGTTGATTATGTCTCAAAATGGATTGAAGCAATTTCTTGTCGAAATAATGATAGTAAAGCGTGGTTAAATTTTTAAGAGAAAACATTTTAAGTCGATTTGGAATCCCTCGAGCCATTATCAGTGATGGAGGTAAGCATTTTTGTAATAAGTCATTTGAGTCTTTAATGAAGAAATATGGAATTACACATAAAATTGCTACCCCTTATCATCCTCAAACAAATGGTCAAGTTGAATTAGCAAATAGGGAGATAAAACAAATTTTGGAAAAAACAGTTAACCCAAACCGAAAAGATTGGTCTCTTAGACTTAATGATGCACTTTGGGCCTACCGTACTGCATTTAAAACATCATTAGGAATGTCACCCTATCGGTTAATTTATGGTAAACCTTGTCATTTACCTGTTGAACTTGAACATAAATCATTTTGGGCTATTAAAGTTTTTAATTCAAATTTGGATGATGCTGGTAATGTGCGAAAATTACAATTGAATGAACTTGAGGAATTAAGGAATGATGCATATGAAAATTCAAGAATTATTAAGGCAAGAACAAAAGCATTTCATGATAAAAGAATTTTTCGAAAAACATTTGAGATTGGTCAAAAAGTGTTGCTTTATAATTCTCGTCTTCATTTATTTCCAGGGAAGTTAAAGTCAAAATGGAGTGGCCCATTTATTGTAAAAATGTATATCCACACGGGTGTAGAAATTGAGAATCCCAAAAATAATGTCACATTTAAAGTTAACGGACAAAGAATAAAGCCCTATCTGGAATACCAACCACGTGAAGAAGACACGAAATCAATTTGGGTGACCCACCACTTTTTGATTGAGTCGTTAATGAATGATTGAATTTTGTTTCTTTTGTTTTGTTTACTGTTATTTTGCCGTTTCATTGTTTTTTTTTTCTTTTCTTTTGATTGATGCCTGTACATATTTCTTAGCATTACTTTTTCTTGTGTAAGCGTGATTGTTTGAGCTTGTACTTTCTCTCATCAACTTTCATTTACATCATGAGTACTTCACTAAGAAATTTCATGTTCAAACAAATGAGAACATTTGCGTATAAAATTTCACTTAAAAGCCCGATCTGAAGCTGTAAATCACATCCACTTTGGGATCTGCAACCACCGGAATTGGTGTCCTATGTTGAAAACCAAGAAAGCCAACTCAGAGCAGCAGAGAGTGGTATATATAGTATTCAATTGGAGCTTGAGGTTAACTCAATAAGAGGACGCATGTAAATTCATTTTCCTTTTACATTGTAAGTTTCTTTTTGTTCGCTTTCACGTTTGATTTGATTTTGCAGATTTGATTTTGGTGTGTTTTGATTTATTTTCCCGTATAAATGGCGGATAACGGTACTCCGTGACTCTTAAGTCGGTATCTTCAGTTTCCCACAATAACTGAAACCCCAAAATCAAACATGGAAGAAATACAACATAAACTGCATAAGCGTTTTCCTCTCTCCCTCAGAATGCCCTCAGGAAAATTTACAAAGCTCGTTGTGAACGACTTCGTTTGTTAATGATCAATGGCATTCCTTCTGACGTTCGTTGGTTAATTGAAGCAAAGGTCCGATTAGCGGTGAGTTTTCGATCCATTTGTTTCTTACATGCCCGGTTTTGGTAAAAGTACATTTGCTAAAAAAAGAGAGCTAAAAGACTTGGCTCGAGAATGTCAAAATTGTGTACGACTTAGTTGCAAACGAGAAGTTTGTAAATCTTTAGGAAATAGTGTCGATACTCGTGAAGATAAAATTAAATTCGTTAAAGATGGCATGAGTAAAGAATCGTTGGATAATATCTTACGATCTCTCGAGACGATCGAAGCGGACATGTGCAATATGTGATACACAGTTATGGAGACTATTCCAAACGAAAGTGCACGTTTAGTCTTGGGAATCGACTCAAAAAGACCTGTTTGCCAGTTTATAAGAAAACTGGATGGGAAGCCTATCATCGACCCATAGAGGGCGTTCAAGCCGTTACTGGACGTAAAACCAGAGGAAGATGTGAGCCACAATCACAACTACCAGTAAATATCCTTTTATTTTGTTGTTATTTTATCATTTGCGTTATTGCATTTAGTGGTGTGATTTTGTATTTAATAATATTTGTTTTCTTTTACTGTTGTTTTTAATTACTGTTTTCTTTTTAATCGCTATTTTTTTTCACTGTTTGCTTTTGAATTATTGAGCCACGAGCTTTACTCAGCATTTGACAAATATGCCAACCCATTTACAGCTGTTTCTTACTATATCTGTCACCAAGATCTTTAAATATAAGCTCATTTTTCAAACACTCACAACTTGTTTTTGAAAGATTAGTCCAATGGCAAAGATCTTCGAGTAAAGAATTCAAAAACATTTGTGTGCTTTCGGGTTTCACTATGGAAAGTACAAAGAGTTTGCTCAGCAATTGTAGATCTTGGTCGTGTCATAGCAGAGAGGAAACTGCATCTTGTATATGGAGGAGGTAAACGAGGGTTATCAAGGCTTGTCTCAGAAGCTGCTTTTACTAACTAAGCCAAGTACTAGGCATTATCCCAAAAGCCATGAAACCGCTAGTATGCATGTCTGGCCCACCATTTGGAGAAGAATTAGTGGTATCAAGTATGCAAGAGAGAATATCTGAAATGTTAAACGCTGATGCTTTCATTTTCTTGCCAGGAGATCTTGCAACTTTTGAGGCACTGATTACATTTGCATCTTGGGCCCACTTGAACATTCATCAAAAACCCATCGGTTTGTTAAATGTTAATAATTTTTATGATGGCTTGTTAACTTTTATTAACCATGCAATAAATAATTATTTTCTTCCATATTCTGTAAAAACATCTTTATCTCGCTTCTCACCGCTAATGAGCTACTTGATCTTTTACAAGCTTATACACCAGAGCCAGATCCAAAGACTATTGCGCTGAATTGGTCGACTGATGATGGTAGCGGTAGCAGTAATAAGAAGTACAAATTAGATTTAACCCTCTCTGTAGTAAATATTAGTGTTCATGTGTTATCTTCTAAACTCTTTCTCTTTCCTTTTAAAACATTGAGGACAATGTCTCTTTCAAGTTGGGGGGAGGGAATAGTTGATAGTTGTGGAATGTTTTAGTCCTGGTGATGTTTTTACAAAATTTTTTTCTGTAAAGACTGACTTTGGACTAAATTTGAGTCGAAGATGGCTGGATATGGAGAATGTAGTATCTCTAGAAACGCATCTTCTTAACTTAGGGTTGACTAACTTAGGATAAATTTGAGTCGAAGATGGCAGGATATAGAGAATGTAGTATCTCTAGAAACGCATCTTCTTAATCTTAAAATTAGTTTTATTTTCAAAAAAAAAAAAAATTTGACTTTTTCTTGTTCTTTGTTATCTGCTTTTAAGCTTCTGCATCAAGTTCAGGTGAGATCTCCTCTTCTTCTTCTTTTATTATTATTTTTTTCTGTAAAATAAAAAATGTTAAGATAATGTTTAGATTAGGTTGGAGGGTGGGGATAGTTGACGTATGTTTTTAAATATGTGTGTTTGTTTTTTCTTTAAAAAAAAAAAACGTTTTTGTTTTTGTCAAGGATGGCTGTGTAAAGAGTTACGACTTTTGATACGCATCCTAATAGTCTTGTTGTATTATATTTTGATTTTGAAATTCATAGTAAATTGTTTTTGTTCCCTTTTCTTTGAATTACTCAAATTTGTGAACTCTCCACTTGGTTATTAAGAAATTTAATTGTTTACTCATTTAACAGATATTATTGAATCATTCTTCACACACACACTATAACACATACTAGTGGGTTGTAAGTTAAAATTTTTGCAGCATTTAGTTCTTTTGATTTATTGGGGATAACATCTAAGGTAGTAGAAAGTGTATATTGTAAAAAAAAAAAACAACAAAAAAAAACAAAAAAAAGAAAAAACAAAAAAAAACAAAAAAAACAAAAAAAAAATGAAAAAGAAAAAAGAAAAAAATGAATATTTTTAATTTTGCTATATCTAGAACCCGAGTAATTAAGTCCATAGGGGTGCTTCAACACCTAGTGCCCTAAGGCCAACTGGTCTGGGAGTCACTGACCTAAAACTCGCTACATGGGTTATAGATATATTGTTTACTTATTTATTAGAAACCCGAGTAATTAAGTCCGTAGGGGTGCTTCAACACCTAGTGCCCTAAGGCCAACTGGTCTGGGAGTCACTGACCTAAAGCTCGCTACACGGGTTAAAAATGTAATATTTTAAAAATATGTGTGAATAATCTACTGCCTAAAGATAGAATTTCTAATGAATTTTGGAACGAAAATGTTGTTTTTCTTTTAATGAAATCCCATAAGTATTGTGTTAATTACTTGAGCACAAAAGAATGTTTGATGATATTCGGATAATGAGTGAACATCAACGAGGTAAAGAAATTTAGGAGAGTTCATTTATTTGGTAGTTTAGAGGATAGATGAATGAAAGCTATTAATTTACATGTGAATTTTGTAAATCTTAATTTAATATAACGCTTTAATTGCTAGGGGCTAGCAATAAGCTGGTTGGGGTGTGATTAGTGTTAAAATTGCATAATTATCAAGCGATAATAATGTTATTTTATGTTTAATTTATAATTTATATTTTTGTTTATGTAATATATTAGAAATTATTAATTATGTTTTAAATATATCTAATTTTGTGTATTTTTGTGTGTTAATTAGGAAAATATTAATTTCACGTAAATCGAGGCTCCAAACAGTTAAACCGAGGTGAAATTTGGATTCGGAGGTCCGAAAACTTTAAGATCAGTCAAGATCGGCTAAAATCGGGCTTGTGTAAAAATAGTTGACTTTTCCTGTTGACTGAGCTATGATTGGATGCTGAAATGAGCTTACAATAGACTTGAGTGCATTGGATAGCTGGCAATTTTGACTGAATCTCAACCGTTCATGATTCAATGGCCATGATTGTGCCACGTGGCAGTAGTTGGTAAATCAAGTTGCAGGATCCGAATCTTTGTATTCGGGTCGACCCGATCCACCCATTAACCCGCCAAATCTCAACCGTTCTTTAGACAAATCGGACGAGTCAAATGATGCCATGTGTGATGTTGACTTTTGAAGTTTGACCAGCCATTGGATATTGATCTAAAGGTTGTGAGGAGCACATGCATGAAGCTTATGATGGACCGCAAAGCACTGGATTATGAATTTATTTTTCTATAAATAGAGCCTCATTTTTATGTTTTTAATCTCTCTACAACTCTCTTCTTCTCAAATTCTCTCCATCTCCCTGTAATCTTGATTCTAAGGTGTGTTTTTAATATTTTGTATAATTATTTTTATAAATAAAATTAGTTTTATTTTCAATTTTAGTTGTTTTTATTACTTTCAATTATAAGTAATTTAATTTTAATATTTCCTTTTTATTTCAATTATGCTTAACTAAATAATATTAGTTAGGGGAAGGTGAAACTCTTAGGAAATAAATATGATTTAATCAAATTCTATTTTTAATTTTATAAATTAAATTATTTTCTATTTAATCTTATACATATTTTATATTTTGAAATTTTGATTTATTGTAGACAAACAAATGAATTTGGCACAATAAATTCTTAAGATCTTAATATAAGGTATGGTAAAATGGTATTTTGACTTATTGTAGACAAATTAAATTTTGGCACAATAAATACTTAATCCATCATAAAATTAAAGGGAAAATAATAATAATTTATATAATTAATCTTTTGGGTAATAAATCTTTAAAAAATGGCAAAAAGAATTTATTAAGTCTTATTTATTTCTAAGAATGGATCCATAACCCTAACTAGTTCAACTTCATAGTTTCATTTAAATTAAGTTGTTTATATTTAAATTTTAATTTCAATTTTTAGATAAAATAAAATAAACAAATTAAATCTTTTCTCTGTGGATCGACCTCGGACTCACCGAGCTGTAATATAACAAGGCACTCCTATACTTGGGAGTTTAAAATTACTTTTAAGTTGTGTCAGGGGCTAAATACTTATTGATTCGAATCTCTTGTATTTTGATTCACCCATCTAAATCACCGCTTTTGAACTGTGAATTTTTGGTTGTAATAGAGAGCGACCCTTTATTGATAAGTGGCTACCTTACGAACACTTTTTTCTCAACTAGTAAATCCAAGTTTAAACACATTTACTTGTTTTTTTTTTCCTCTTTGTGTAAACACTTCGTTCAATATGTACTCATCTGATATTGAGGTGATTGGCTATCAGTTGGGAATCGTTTTGAATCTTCACCTTATCCGCTCACAAAGCCTTACCTAACTTTAATCTAACATTGAAGGCCTCATATTTGGCTTGATTAGTAGTCGCTTTAAATTCTAACCTTAAGGCATATGTGATCTCTTCTCTTAATGGACTATGCAATATTATTCCCACTCTTGCATTTTGGTTTCCATAGGATCTGTTCACTCTTACTAGCTAAATTTTATTTATATTATCATTTGTTGCTATTGAGCCCAACCATCTTCCTTCTCCGCTTCATGCACTCTGCTATAAAATTAGCTAAAGCCTGTGCTTTGATCGTTATTCGAGGTTTATAGCTTTTATCAAATATGCTCAATTCCACTAACCATTTCACCAAACATCCAGAAGCCTCTAGTTTATATATAATTTACTTATGTGATTGATCTGTTATAACTACTTTTAGATGCGCCTGAAAGTATGACCTCAACTTGTGGGCAACAGTTACTAATGCCACGGTCCATTTTTCTAACTTTGAATACTTCGTCTCTATATCGAGCAGGGTTTTGCTGGTGTAGTAAATTGGATATTGGATACATGTTTCCTCTCTAATAAAGATTGAACTATTGGCCTAATAAGATACCGCTAAATACAGATACAACATATCTCCTCCTCGAGGGGTTGATAGCAGCAGGGCTTTAGCCAAATACTCTTTCAGCTATTAAATACCTCCTTACATTCTTGTGTCGACCTTATTTTCTTTCATCTCCTTATGACCTAAAAAAGACATGGCATATATCGGTTATTTTGGAAATAAATCTATTCAACCCTACTAATTTTCCTGTTAGGCATTGGATCTCCTTAAGCGTGAGAGGAGACTTCATCTCTACAATTGCTCGAATCTTCTTGGAGTTTTCTTAGATCTCTCTACGACTCACCATAAACCCTAAGAACTTTCTAGAGCTCACTCCAAATACACTCTTCTCCAAGTTGAGCTTTATTTTGTACTTCCTTAGCAATTTAAAGTTGTCCTCTAGATGAGTCACATGGTCAATTGAATTTTTAGACTTAGTGATCACCCACCCCATTGTACGTATAATTAGCAGCTTGAAAATTTTATTCACCAACCTCTGGTATGTTGTACTTACACTTTTAAGACCAAAAGATATCACCTTCTAATAGAATAAATCCTAATAATGAAAAAGGAGTGCTCCTTAGAACATGGGCATTTATTTGTAACTTGAGTAAGTTATGGCCAGTTATAAAATCAACTAGTTGGTTGATTTTTGGCAACGAAAACTTCCTTTGGGGCACGCCTTGTCAAGGTCCGTAAAGTCCACGCACATTCTTCATTTCCCGTTGGATTTTTCTTTATCAAGATCATATTAAAAATCCACTCAGGACAGTTCACTTTCTTAATGAATCCTATTTTTAATAGTTTATCAACCTCACTGTTAATGGTGTCATATCTCTTCTGGTTGAAGCACATTTTCTTCTACTTTATAGGCCTTGCATCCATTTTCTAACTTATGGCAAGTTAGTTTGTATCTAGGCAAACACACTTGCATGTGCTCACAAACATTCTACTAACTTTATTTTCAAATCCTCCTCAATCTCGACTTAATCTTCACCACTTTCTTAAAGTCATTTCCTTCATGCTTATTGCCTCCAAGTTTTCGATTGGTCTTACCTTTTTTTTTTCTTAATCTCCTCGAGTATCAAATTAGGTAATCTGTATGGCTTCTTTGGTCGCTATTATGTAACGCCCTTTAGCAACACTCTGGTCGCCCTTCACGACTCTCACCTCTATTTATAAGGTTTTTGCTTACTTTACCACTAGTATATTGAACAGAATATCGTGGCTTGTCAGCACATACCTCCTATAGTTTTTTCGTGGCATGTTCGCTCATACTGGGGTTGATCTTCATAAAATGACTGCGGTTGAAGATCTTCATGGATTATATTGCCAACTTTTACCTCTTTTGATATGTACTTTGCCATCATGAAAGGCCTTCAATGTATTCATCTAAAAGTAATTCCGTACTAGATCTTCTACTTGATTCCTTGAATCACAATATTATGTTGTAATGTGGTTGTAAGTATCATAAAACTTGTAAAAATGGTTTCTATTTGCTTGTCGTATCATTTTGAAAATAATATC
Organism: Atalantia buxifolia; assembly: GCA_030444775.1. Classification (NCBI taxonomy): domain Eukaryota; kingdom Viridiplantae; phylum Streptophyta; class Magnoliopsida; order Sapindales; family Rutaceae; genus Atalantia; species Atalantia buxifolia. Next base: position 13,141,431 of record CM059832.1, read on the forward strand.
GGACGGTACAACAAACCTCGATCCCTAATTGTGTAGTAAAACTATTCAATTGCGATCTTCAAAGGTGTATACTGTCTATAAGTAGTACTTTATTCGATCATTTGCATCGTTTGGGGATTTTTTATGAGCTGGACCTAAAGGTAGTTGGTTTGGTTAGTTGAATCGGGTATTTTACGTTGGGTTGTTAGTTGGGCATGGTGGTGGTGATTATATGGTTAGTTGTGCTCTCTTTTGTGATTTGTTAAGCAAATGATGAGGGTGGGTTTCTGTTTTCGTAAAACGATAGTGATCTCACGAAGAGATGTAAGGAGCTGTTCATATTGTAGTTTCTCTGCTCATTACTGGTTTGTTATTGTGTCTGACTGGACCAGCACTTTTCTGAGCTTTTTTTTCTCTTTGCCCCAATTCTTTTAGCTGCTCACTTTTGACCCTGGCTGTTTTTTTCTCTAGAATTTCAATATCCATTTTAGCCTATTTATAAGCAGCAGAGTAAATGATAATGGTTGGGTTCCTCAGGTTGTACCACAACTACCCTATCTTCATCCCTTCTTTTATCCATTTAAGTCCTGAGGATGGTTGAAAGCCCTGAACTCCAAAATTGCTTAGTGATATCTTATGACAAAGTCCCAAAAGGTTTTATTTTCCCTCTACTTAAGCCACATTAACTTCATAATACATCTTCTGGTGTCATTGCACTCTGAAATTGCCTTGTAATGTCCCTAATACCTGATCAAAGCTCATAATGCTTCCTCGCAATAGCTTACAATACCAATTAAGTGTTTGCCTTTCTAGTGTTAATGGGAATGCTTTACACCTCTGCATTTATGCCAAGCCTTATACCTTAATCATTTTGTTAAGACACTTAAAGCGTACCACAATAGTTTTTCTTAGAGTGTTTGAGGTCAGAAAGGTGAAAATCTCTTGGCATTATGGTGCCTATAATTTTAGCTGAGTGTAAGGACCCGTTATTTAACATAATTCTCAAGTTTGGTGCCTATTCTCGACCTTGCATTTCCTCAATGATCTGTGCTAGCCTTTCACCTATCCTTCTAACTCCCCTGCACAACCAAGATTCTATGCAGCTATTTGTTCATCCTCCTATTTGATATCCTTTAAGTGCTATCTCAGCTCATTTTTTTTCAATATTTACTTCTTCTATAGCATTTACTGGGTTTTGCTTGCCACGAAGTTAGTTTCGTGCTCTTGTTCTGCTAGCCATGAAACATTATGTTGCTGGGCCCTAGAAAATTTTATTTCTCCCTCGAATACATTTCGTTAAACCTCATTTGCCCATCCCTCAACTCATGTAAAATCGCTGTTGAGGTTTCTATATACTTTTCCATCTGCTCCATCCTCTTATTTACTACCATGTCTCTTACTTCATTTGTTATTTCCTACAAGGGTCGTTGCCTCTAATATGCATGTTTATTACCCTTTCACACTACATCTTTCCACTCGAGCAAATAGTATCAACCTCTAGCACCTCCTGTAAAATCACCCACGCTTAAAGAGAACAGTTAGGGGGATGCTAGAGTTTTCTTCTGTGCGAACCCTCCGACTCTGAAGCCAATTATCTAGATTTTCTAGAAAAACTTATACTACAATTCATTTGCTTTAGTTATAATTGCCTTAAACAAAAAACTTTGAAGAAAATATAAACGAAAGAAAAGAAAGAATTTTTAAGTGAGAGAGAGAGAGTGAGTTTAATGGTAGAGAGAGCAAGATGTCACGGACCGCAAGTGTGACACCCGCGATATGCGCCTGTACGCTAATATCGATAATGGTTGTGCTGATTATAGGAGATGTGCTTCAAAAGCGGGCGTGTGGGGAATACAATGATCCTAGATCCCTTGGAGTTCAGGCAGGCCGACCCGATTGAGTTTGGGGAGCTTGTCGCTAGTCGAAGACTTAACACTGAAGGGGAATTTAGGCGAAGCCCTACACACTGGTTGGGAATAGGAGCCGTTCTCCTGATGAGCCCGAGGCAAGGTGAAACCAGTCGATATTGTGCCACTTCCACTAGGTTTACTCTCGTAGCATCGAATGCGGGAGTGCCTCATGGGTTCGGAACCTCTCGTCCCGTGACAAATGGTATCAGAGCCGCGCTTGCCATCTCTCGAAGCCCTCGTTGCGAGCTTGCCAAGCGCTCTAATGCCGCACCACACAGGTCCCCACCCTTGTGATCGAAAGGGTCGACAAGCAGGACGAACAGGCGGGTTCTCACACCCCTAAGCGTTCACACTGATGCCGATAGTGTCTGCACGCGGGTCCTCTCCCAGGATCGAGGACGAGTAGGCAGAGAGTTCATGGGTGAGATTGGTAAGCCGGTCTTCACGTTTTCGCGTGGAGGTGCACATTTGCGAGGCGTACTCTTCATGCACGAGGACGTGCATGATTATGGCGGTGGGAGAATGTCACGGACCGCAAGTGTGACACCCGCGATATGCGCCTGTATGCTAATATCGATAATGGTTGTGCTGATTGTAGGAGATGTGCTTCAGAAGCGGGCGTGTGGGGAATACAATGATCCTAGATCCTTTGGAGTTCAGGCAGGTCGACCCGATTGAGTTTGGGGAGCTTGTCGCTAGTCGAGAACTTAACACTAAAGGGGGATTTAGGCGAAGCCCTACACACTGGTTGGGAACTGGAGTCGTTCTCCTGATGAGCCCGAGACAGGGCGAAATCAGTCGATATTGTGCCACTTCCACTAGACTTACTCTCGTAGCATCGAATGCAGGAGTACCGCACGGGTTCGGAACCTCTCGTCCCGTGACAAAGAGCTTACTTAGCTAATTTGAATTTTCTTGGATTTTTATAAGCAAATGAAACCGTCGTCCCTGGATTGCAGTATGATCATTAGTCGATCAGCCTTGCGTCCCGATTTTTCAGAGGGAATCTACAGGTTGACCTCTAACGAAGTCTTCACAGAGTTAATCCAGGCCTCTCCTTGCAAGTCCCTTAGCCGACCATATGTATTTGTTCATCACCCTCGATGAGGTTCTTTAGTATCTTAAGTCGAGGAGAGCATGCTTTGTATGATGTCACATTTAATCATGCTCCCTCTTTTTATCCCATAAATAGGTCCATAATCAAGTAAAGATGAAATAATTCAAATTTAACTTTTTAAGGTCATATGAATATGGGAAACAAATTGATGGTTTTACTATCCCAACATAAACATCTAAATTATGGCCCTTCTCTATCAAAATAAGGTGTTTTGATGTTTTACCTACTCAACATAATTCGAGCCAAGCAACACAACATTTTCGTATAACAAACTAAAGGTACATTTGATAATGATTTTTAATTAGTGTTTTTTGCCCTTCTTTTAAAGAAGAAGAATGATGTTTCTAATGTGGTTTTCTCAAAGTGAAAAATTGTTTGGTATTTTGTTTCAAAACAACATATGAAAAAGAAAACAATGAAAGCATGTTTGTTTGTTTGTTTGACTGAAAATGTGAAAAATAATAAAAATGTATTTGGTTGTTTGCCTGAAAATATTAAAAAAATAGAAAAATGTGTTTAAAGAGTTTTTTATAAAATAGTTTTCTTCAAATATATTTATACATTTTATTTTTTATTATTATAATTTAAATTAAAATGAAATCAAATTTCATACGGCAACAATAATTTTAAAAAAATCCTCTCATAATTTATTAACTTCTAAAAAAGTAAAATAAAACAATAAACGTAGCATTAATTAGCATATAAAAAATAAAAATTTGTATACAATTATATTTATTACAGATATTTAAGTAGTTCATCAGTGCCTAATTATATTTTACAATAGAAAATATAAAGAGTCACGTATAAAATATTTGCATCCAAAACATGCTCAAAATATTTACATCTATCCCTTCCGACGTGAAGATCATAATCAATGGCCGTCACCTACAAATAAACAAAATAAAAATTAGATTTATGGTATTTAAGAACAATAATAAGATCAAAAGCTTAAATATATAACAAATAAAAATTGACATACACATTATGTCATGTATAAATAAGAGCGTGCAAGAGATATAAGTAACCTGCATATTGGCTATTGGTTGTGTCTGCAAGAGATAAAATGAAAGAGTTTTTATAGTTGAAGAGATAAGGTAGGACTAATGGCGTGGTAGAAATAGTTGTTAATGTAATAAAATAATAATTAAATAAACAAGACTGGTGGCAAGTGGGCCAAGAGACCACTTTTTTTTCTTTAATTTTTTTTTGTTTGTTCTCTAATTTTTATTCAAAAAAGTGGAGAACGCCAATTTACTATTCTCTAATTTTGTGAAGAAAAGTGGAAGAATAAAAGTATTTTATTCTTAAAAATTGTTATCGATTATCAGAGAATAGACTTATCAAACATGTTTTGTGTTTTTCATTTAAAAAAAATCCAACAAAAAAATTACCAAACGCACCCTGAGAAGCTTGAAATTTTGACCCTTAGAGCACGATAGTTTAATCGCTTGAACCCATTGCCTAATAAGCTATTATTTTGGTTATTAAAATTGAATTGAAACAATTTAATGTTAGCCGATAAATATTCCACAATTTCATATCAATTATTACTCCACGTTCAAAATTTTGTAATGTTGCATATACACCATTTCTCATTAGACTGTAAAGAGCATGCATGTTGTAAGATAAATCAGCACTTGACCCAAACACTTATTGAGTCTTAAAATATTAAGGACCAGTCCAACAAATACCCAAAACTTCCTGATGACAAATATTCAAATTTATATACAAACGTAGATAACTAATCATCTAAGAATCTACCCATGCCATGGCATGCCGCATAATCCGTGACTCAGAAATTGCTAAAAGAATCTTGAAAGCGTTACGTTTGGATTGAAGTCAAACAGGAAATCCACGTTCTGAAAAAGTGATTTTGATAAACCTGAATCCACCCACCAGCTTTACTGCATGGGATTCCCTTGCATGGCTTTTGCTCGGGTCGAGCGACAGTCCCCTCATGTCAGATATTTTGCAGGGAAAATGCAAATTAAATTTCGTCAGCTACTGTCCGGTACATTCGCGAGAAAATTAATTATGTAAAGGTGGATTTTCACTTTAGTTGCCAAAATATCTGGTAAGATAGTCTCTAAAATATTATTACATCAGTTCTTACCAATAGGATTGAGATAACCGAAAGCAATTAACACAAAAGCAAAAAAGAAAAGAATGTGTCGACATTTAACTGTTTGTTTGAATAAAAAATTATAAGATTTTTGTTTTAGGAGAAAGGTGTTATTTTGGTGTCCTTTCAAAACATGAGATAAAAAGAAAAGGTGTTTTTATGCCATATACTTTCACAACACACGCTAAGTGCATTAAAAGTTAGCACAGAAATTCAGGAAAAGATATGCGCCCACGAAATGAAGAAAATTGACCTCTCAATCTTGAAAATAAAAAGAGAAAAATGCTCACTGCGCAATCAAAAAATCATATTCTAATTTCTAAAGGCCAAAAAAAGATAAAAGAAAATGCGCACTCAATTTTAATATTTAAAGTTTACGTACTTTTAGGAATATGCGCGATTGTTTTAATTGGTTAGTTGTTGAATCCAATTAAAAGAAAATGCACAAACGAATTTGAAGATTTTAGTTTTATGCGATCAAGAAGATTATCTTCATTCTTCAAGCATCCCTCTCAAAGGAGAAAAAAAAAAAAGGATTATCTCCAAGCATCATTTTGATTTTGATCAGTAATAGCAGTGGTAGGTGTTGATTTTGCTGGCTGGTGCCAGGTGGTAGACTCGCTAAAAGTGCTGGTTTGCTGCCCATGAATTGTCTAATTATTGACAATTATAAAACAAATCTAGATTTATCTTGTAAATTAACTCTTTTAACTTTTTTTAATTTTTCAATAAACAACGGGGACTATAATATTAATAACCAAATAAGCACGTTCCACCATTAAAAATTAGGTGCGGTGCAACAAGCTGGATCGAAATTATTTATATATATTTTTACCGCCTAATTGAAGAGATTTTAGTCTGGATGATAATACCTTTTATGGGAAAAAAAACAAATGTTACCAGAAGGTTCTCAAATATGAGTGTTTCTTCGAATAGAAATAAAGATAATAATAGCGAGAGTGCAACTTGAATGAGAGTCACATTCTTCAAAACAGACGAAAGTGAAATTAAACCCCAAGAAATTGAATTAACCTTGCATCCTTTTTAAATGAAACAGATGGAAACAGACAATTGTTACGATTTGGACAGTTCAAAATGACAACAATGAACTTGTGCCCACAAATGCTTTGCTGTTTTTGCACTTTTCTTTTCTTTTTTTTTAGTCCCTTAAATGACAATCCATCCATGAGAGCGTAATTTGCTGGCAGTTTCTTCATTTTGTTTCTTTTCTTAAAGAGTTAAGTCTCAGCCAAAAGGCTGAAACTCCCACAGCCATGCATTGGAGAGACTATCATCTCATGCCCGATGAGGATTTTAGATAACGAAAATCACTACCTACCAACCATTGCTCATAAATCTCCACTCGTGTCATTTGTGACACATTTTACATATTTCTGACTGGGAAATGATACTTGCTTTTCTCTATCAATTACATATTTAAAGACACCTAACTTAAATTAGTTTTATTACGGTACATCTTCATAAGTTGGGAGTACATATCACTTTTGAGTCATGTTTAATTGAGCGCTTCAATTTAAAAAAATGTCCATCAGGATTGAACGTCATATCTCATGAGAGTTAAATGGCTCTTAACGAGAATGGATAATGAGTATATGGGTGGCGGTTGATTTTTGTCTTTTTTTTTTTTTTTTTTGGTTTGGCTGAAGCATGAGAATTTTCAGATATTCTTTGATAATATGACAATTAATCGATAGAACTCATTTGGGACGGCGGTATAGCCATGTAGTGACTTTTTACTTGCAATTGCTATGATTATGAAGTAGAATCATTAACTGTGCAAGTGGGAACGAACATTTTAATGAAATATAATTGGCTGTCAATTCAGAAAGTGATATAAGTTCCCTTTTATGTCGATAATAGATTAATTTTCGAAGCAAAGTCGAAACACTGTGTCAGTTGTGCTTATTGAGCTGATTAATAACAAAAATTTTGCTAAACGATTAGATCTAGCATAGTGCATTTTTTTACTAACTCTTACTTTTAAGAGGAGAAAAATTCTTAACTAATTGTCCCTTTAAGGAAAATGAAACATTTTCACATTAACTGAGGTTATTTACACTCTAAAAAATATTTTATTATTTTATACACTGGTCTAATAAATTTAAGTTTTTATTTATACGCTCTTTAAAATTAAAAAAAAAAATTAACTTTTTAAATTAATTATCTTTATTTACTATACACACTCATAAAACATTAACTACACTCTGAATATAACTTTGAAACCTATTTTTTATAAGGGTTATTTTTCACCTGTCCCCATATGTTTCAACAAATTTAGACTTGCACCCTAATATTTCAAGAACTATCACCGCACAACCTAATCAATAAATTATGCCATTAACTTTACACCCTAATGTATTGTTTTAACAAATCTCACAATGTCGTTACCATCAAAGCCATCATTTTCCCTTTTATCCTACTTCCATCAAAGTTAACGGCGAAATTTGCCGATTAGGATATACGTTGATAGTTGTTGGAACATTAAGGTACGCACCAAAATTTGTTGAAACAGGTGGAGGCAGACGAAAAATAACCTTTTTATTAAAATTTATTTGGTCAGAAAATCAATTATGAAAAAACAACAAATTCATTTTGTTTTTATATGCATTATTTCTCTCAACAACCACTTGTCTTATCTTCGCCTTCATATTACCATGATCAAAGCAACGTTTAGTATTAATCCCTTTATAAAAGAAAATGCAAGCAACCACAGTACCATAACTACTTAACGAAATTACTCCCTTTATAAAAAAATGCTTTACTCTTTGCAAGAGAGTTGAATGAATTTTTTTGTCATAAATAATGCTTATTATCTTTTTATGATAAAAAAAAAAATCAACATCTTACAATTTCAACGAACACTTGCATTGTCCCATCATAAGAATTGAATAAATAAAAATAGTTATTTGTGATGTGCCAACAAAAAAGGTGAAGAAAAGTTGTAAAGTTTTAAAGGAAAAGAATCGATAATGTCGAATGAATGTATTAAATGAGTGTTTGGAGTACTAATAATATTATTTTTTTATTGTAATAAATCTTATCTAGTGGTAATTTATTTTATAAATATTTTTATAATAAAAATTTTATTAAAATATGAGTGTTTTAAGATATTTTTTACGGTACAAATAATTCAACCTTTTCATGTTTCACATAGAGGTCCTATTGCAAGATTCAGCATCTAGAGGTTTCTATAATCAAAATCATCTTTTTCTTTTCTTGGCCTCAATCATACTCATTAATAATACAACACTGTTGTGTTATCTTAACGTGGCAAGGTCCCTTGAGCACTGCTGTGTTATCGGCTCTTAATGGAAAGTCGGTATCATTGTCTTGTCGACCAGAAAGAAAGAGAGAAAGTTTCAAATGTTCACGATTTTGCATTTGGAGATTTTCAGTTGGAGTCTCATGGTCCCACTGCGGTTGGGTTGGTAATAAAATTCGGATCCGGTCCGGATGCGTAAAAATTCAAAAGATTCAGATTCGGAAAAATTTAGATTCGTATATTAAAAAATACGGATTTGAATCTTAAAAATCACAATTTGTACAGATTCGGATCCGGATCCAGATACAAGTACATTCGAAAAATTAGATATCTGGATCTTTTTTTTTATAATTAAATTATTTATTTAATTAAATTTTAATTAAAAAATATATAAATTAAATTATTTATTTAAATGTATAAGCATAATTAACTCTATAATCTTCATTAACTTTAAAAAATATGTTAAAAAATTAATAATAATAAGTAGAGAATATTGTAATGAATCGGTTTAACTTAGATTTTTATTTTTTAATTAAATTATTTGTTTAAATGTATAAGCATAATTAACTCTATAATCTTCATTAACTTTAAAAAATATGTTAAAAAACTAATAATAATAATAATTATTATTATTATTATTATTAGAGAATTTATAATAAATCGGTTTACCTTAGATTTTTTTTAATTTTTTTATGTTTGATTTATATTGTGAAATTATTGTTTGTGAATTTATGGCGATGTTGTATGTTATTTATGTTGAATTGATGTTAAATTGTTGATTTTTAAATTATAATTGAATTTTATTTAATATTATTATGTAAATTATTAAATTTAAAATTATATTTAAATTTATTATTATACAGATCCGGATATCCGGGATATCCGCCCGCAATCCGTGCGGATATTATCCTCATCTGGATCCGCATATTTTTTCTCGGATCTGGATGCCAAAAGTTTAATCCGGATCCAGATCCGGATGCACCTACATATGGATCTGGATCCGGATTTTGCCACCCCTACACTGGGGATTGACTCTTCAATTATCAGCAATCAATTAATTGCGTTTGGTTAATCATAAAAATCTAAAAGGGTGTCACTGTTGATTAGAAAAATAAAATAACTTAGATTTTCTGCTTAAATTTGCTATTCTATTATTGATTTTCCTTCTCTCTTTCTCTGAATCTTAAAGTTGTAAAGAAGTATAGTACCATATTACGCGCAATTCATCGCAGTAAACAGTTTGACCAATCATTAAGATTCTATGGATGAGTGGAGAGAAATTTATCACAAATGAATTTTTTTTGAATTCCTCAAATAAAAGTTCACGATACATATTAGAATTTTACAGATATCTCGTGAATTACCCCCTACCATCCGAGTTAACTAATGTTTTATTTCAATGAAATCCTCAACAGTAAATACAGTCACAAAACTAACTACAATGGTCAAAATACAGTTTCAGTTACAAAATTTTGGTCAAAGGTAGCATGTTTTTCATGATGATAATTAAAGAAGAGATCTAAAATATATTGGAAATAAGAACATTTGCTTTTTAGAATTATGTTCACTGAAGGTCTGCAGCCGCCTAAGCCATAAATATGATAGCAACAATAATTCCAAAATTGCAATAAAACAAAATGAAAACAAAAAATCAAAAGTGAAAGATGAACAATTGCAACACTCAAGCTGCCCTGCACCACTAGAAATTGCGGACAACCAATCAATCATGCACTTGCATGTTGCCCTTTGCCTATAAAAGCTGACAAGCTTACAGCTTCATTATCCTCTTCTCTTCAACTTAACCATGGTAACTAATTCTTCCTCAAACAGCTTAATTTTCATGCGTAATGTTAATCATGTTGCTGAAGGCTAAATGGTTTCCCTTTTCCTTAATGCTTTAACAGGTCTTGGTTGCATCTCATGGTGAAAAAGATGAAGCAGAAAATGTGGTGGATTTCAGAGGGAATCCTGTTGATAAGTCCAAAACTGGTGGATGGCTAGCTGCAGGCCTCATCTTAGGTGCTTTTTTAGTTACATGAAGCAGAGCTAATGTATTTAGTAATTGTTTCATGTTAATTCATTCATTTATATCAATCAAATTGATGTTGCAGGAACTGAACTCTCTGAAAGAATATGTGTTATGGGCATATCAATGAACTTGGTGACATATTTGGTTGCCGATATGCATTTATCATCGGCAGAATCTGCAACCATTGTCACCAACTTCATGGGAACACTAAATCTTCTTGGTCTGCTTGGTGGTTTCTTAGCTGATGCAAAACTCGGCCGATACTTGACGGTCGCAATCTTTGCATCCGTCACTGCTTTGGTAGGTTTTTGATTCATCAAAGTTCAAACTACTTATCATGTTCAAAATTGATTATCAGTGGGAACTTATCATTAATACTATTTTATTTTGCAAATTTTGTAACAGGGTGTGGGATTATTGACAACGGCCACAAGCATTCCTAGCATGAGGCCTCCTCAATGTGATGATTACAGAAGAAAGCATCATCAATGCATTGAGGCAAACGGCAAGCAACTGGCTATGCTCTATGCAGCACTCTATACAATAGCACTTGGTGGTGGTGGAATAAAATCTAATGTCTCAGGCTTTGGCTCTGACCAATTTGACACATCAGATCCCAAAGAAGAAAAGGCCATGATTTTCTTCTTTAACCGATTTTATTTTGCCATTAGCATAGGGTCTTTATTTGCTGTGATAGTTTTGGTGTATGTGCAAGATAATGTTGGAAGAGGCTGGGGATATGGTATTTCAGCAGGGACTATGGTGGTTGCAGCAGCTATATTGCTAATTGGGACGCCCTCGTACCGGTTCAAAAAGCCTAGAGGCAGCCCTTTAACTGTTATATGCAGGGTATTGCTCTTGGCTTGGAAGAAGAGGAGTCACCCTTATCCTGATCATCCTAGCTTATTGAATGAGTACCAAAATGCCAAGGTCCCCCACACAGAGAAATTCAAGTAAGTAATAAGTTTAATAAGTATTGTGCCACATGTTTAAGCCTTTCGTTAGACCAGCAACTAAGAAACTTGTTTTCCTTGTGCTTGTGAAAATATAAATAGGTGCCTGGACAAGGCTGCAATAATTGAAGACAATGCTGTTGCCAATGAAAATAAAAACAATTCTTGGATCGTTTCTACCGTGACTGAAGTTGAAGAAGTGAAGATGGTGTCAAAGCTTCTCCCAATTTGGGCCACATGTATACTTTTCTGGACAGTTTATTCACAAATGACTACATTCACTGTGGAGCAGGCAACCTTCATGAACCGAAAAATTGGCTCCTTTAGTGTGCCTTCAGGTTCTTTATCAGCCTTTCTATTCATAACCATCCTTCTCTTTACTTCACTAAATGAAAAAGTGTTTGTTCCCCTGGCTCGAAAAATCACACACTCCATCCAAGGAATGACAAGCCTTCAGAGGGTTGGCATTGGACTAATTTTTTCAGTGATTGCTATGATTGTTTCTGCCGTTATTGAGCAACAGAGGAGGGAAACTTCAGTTCGAAAGCACATCCAAATAAGTGCTTTCTGGCTAGTCCCTCAGTACTTTCTTGTCGGCGCGGGCGAAGCTTTTGTTTATGTGGGACAACTTGAGTTCTTCATTAGGGAAGCGCCAGAGAGGATGAAATCAATGAGCACAGGGCTGTTTCTAAGTGCCATTTCAATGGGGATGTTTGTTAGCAGCTTGTTGGTGTCTATTGTTGACAGAATAACCAATAAGCACTGGCTGAGAAGCAATTTGAATAAAGGGAAGTTAAACAACTTCTATTGGCTGCTGGCAGTGCTAGGAGTTTTGAATTTCACGGTGTTTCTTTTCTTTGCAATGAAGCATCAGTATAATGTGCAGCATCGTGTTAAGGGAGATAAAGAGCTTGAGAATTTCAACGATAGGAAAGTTGAAGATTTGGAGAACAATTGGATTGCTGAGGGGAAAATGGAGCTCTAGTTGGTGTTTGCTTTTGAGCTTAAATATGTAACAATATATTGCCAGGTTGTATTTAGTTAATTTTAAGCATTCTTTTGTGTGCCCTATTAAGCATTGTGATATCTTGTGATGTGTTAATTTTTTTTTAAAGTATGTATTAATTAATTAAATGTTTATGATAAGAAGTTTTATGATTCCAAATTCTCAAATTTATTTATTTTATGCGGTCTGTTCATCCAGCAGAACTAACTGCCCGCTCTTTAGCTTCTTAAGCCCGTGGGCTCATTTGGTTTTGGATACTGCAATTAAAGCCCATTTCTTATACAAAGAAAATGAAAATAAACAAAATTATAAGAAATAAAAAAATAAAACTAAATGTGTGCATTATGGATTTTTTTTTAAACTCATTTTCTTCCCTTTTGACCTCTCAGTCTGCAAAATATAAATTGAAAGATAACTCACCGTCAATTCGTCATAAAATACACTTAAAAAGCTTTAATACTCATTAAGAGTGCGTTTGATTCAGTGATAAAAGTTTAGAATTGAATTACGTTAATAAATTTTAATATAATTCACGTTTGGTCCACACATTATCACAAAGAATGATGGTATTTGAGTTCATCAGTTTATCTCATCAACCTTCACGTCTTAAATAACCCTACTAAAAATTTTAAAAAAAATTCTTTCAATATCTCTCATTTAATCTCCACTGTACTCTTATTATAATTTTTATCATTTTCATGCATCTTACCATATAAAACTTAGAGAATCTATTGGTTATGAAGGCCTATGCTAAACTAAGGAAGATACTCTGATATTCTTTTTCTTTCTTTTTGAGTTTTTTTTTATATAAATAATCTACCATAAAATCCATTCGGCTTTTTAATAATACTGATCCATTGCATCATAAGGTGAAGAATATAATGTCGAAATTTAGAAGGCATCATGAGAAAACTATAAAATTATTTGGGCAAAATTAGGTTTTTAAGAATCAAATTAGCTTCACGGTAGATATTTACCTCCCTCTGTATTCATATTATTTAAGTGTTTATGTGTTAATTGATTTATGTGATTACTAAGTGTGAATGAAACTTTGTATTTCTTTAGAAATCTAGGGTTTTGTTGCCTACTAAAGTGAATGATTTTTTTTTTATTTTAGTGTTTTAAGTGAATGATTTTGTAAATTTAGGCTAGAGGCGTTTAATATCAGTCTCATCCTCATTTGGTTTTGTAAAACCATTTTCATTGTTGGGTGGTTTATGATTTATAAATCACTTAGGTTATGGTAATGAAATTAGTAAATTTGAGATTTTAGTTCCTGAATCACCTCACCTCATTGATTAGTTATGTCTTTATGGCTTCAAGTGCTTGAGACTTATACTGTTGGATAGTTTAAAAGTGAAAAGTAACTTTATTGTTTCTTTTCATGTCTAATTTTACTTTAAACATGTGGACTGATGATATTCGAGATGTCAGAAACATGATTTTTAAGGTAAATTTTTTATTAATAATTTATGGAATTCTACAAAAAAAAATTTGAGGGTTGATGGATTGTTGCTGTAAACTTGGTTGTTTCAAAACTTGATTAAATGATGTTTGATTGACTTGAAACTTGGAGAAACTAATGGTGCGTTTACTAAATGGGAATTAGAATGAGCTGCAATCGAAATGGGCTGGAATGGAAATGAGGAATAGGAATCATAATAAGTTGTTTACTTGAATTATAGGAATCGGAATGAGTTAGAACCCATTGATGTATTAACTTTATCTAAGAATCGGAATCAGAATAAGTTAAGTTGTTTTAAGTTACTAAAATGCCCTTAGTTGTTAATAATAATAATAATAATAATAATAATAATAATAGTTGTCCTTTAGTATTAATGATAATAATAATAAATTTAATAATAACATTATAAATAAATAAATAATAGTAATAATTAATGATAATAATGAAATTAAATAGCCAATACAACAACAACAACAACAACAACAACAATAATAAGAAGAAGAAGAAGAAGAAGAAGAAAAAAATTATTGTTAATAAAAGTAATAGTTATAATAATAATAATAATAATGATAATAATAATAATGATAATAATAATAATAATAAATAATAATAATTTTTTCCTTTTTATTTTTTTATTATTATTTTATCTCTCTTCATTTTTTTCCTTTCCTCTTCTTTTTCTTCTTTTTCTTTCTTTCTTTCTTTCTCCCTCTTCTGCAATTTCTTCGTTACTTCTCCATGGTTAATTCCATCTTCTTCATCAACATCATCATCATCACAAATATCTTCTTCTTCCTCCTATCAATTTCGTTTCTTCTTCTTAACCAACATCAAAATTCTGTTTCATCTTCATCATCATCATCCTCGTCACAATTACACCATCTTCATCATTACACCACAATTACATCATCAATCATCATCATCAGCAGCAGCAGATTGTGACGAATGGAGCTGCAAATCGAAATCAGAGCTGCGTGACTAAGGTAGTTGACGACGCAAGGCAGCAGACAACGACGCGGGGCAGCTGACGACGATGCGAAGCAGACAACGGCAATGACAGAAAATAAGGGACATTTTCGAAAAATTAAAAAAATAGTGAGGACATTTTTGTCATGGGCAAGAATGGGATTGTGATTCCCAACCCCCCCTCCGGAATCACAATACCGGTATTTATTCCCGAATAGTATGTGGGGCCCATGCACTTCATTCCGATTCATATATTTAATTTAGCAAGTAAACAAGTTTTTTATTTTAATTGTTCCATTTCGATTCCCATTTCGGAAATATAAACACGCCATAAAGGTAAATGTGTATCATTTCGTTCTAAAAATTCTAGATTGAATTGGGTTTGTATTTAATTTTTAATGGATTTTTCAAAATAATTAGTTGCTGTACAATTTTATTAGAAATTACTCATATATTATATTTGGTGTTACAAATGAATGGTCTACCAACATCAGAATAAGCAAAAATATGGAAAAACTAAACTCCGACTTGTAGCCCAGTGGTTGACCATTGTCCTTACAGTCAAGCATGACTTTGAGGGTAATGGTTCGAGTCCCTACAGACTCAATCTCCCTCAATTAAATTTAATTATGTGGAGATTGCTTGAAACTTTCCTCTCCCTTGTGAAATGCAAGTGAAGTGGAGACATTCCTTCTCCGTGAGGGGTATTCGGCTGAGCTATGTACTTTCATAGAATAAAAATGTAATAATATAAGTCTCAGGTATATATCTGATTGTAAATATTAGTGCAATGATTTGTTGTCATAGCAATTATAAATATATGTGTAATACAGTAACCTGATGTTTAATCAATTCAAAAAAAATATATAGGAACTTTCAGATTGATTGAACTTGTAATTTATTTTTAATGATTTTTCAAACTCTACTACCTCTGCAATAAGTTCTTTTGATAGAATATTTCGCTAACTTTTGATCTTATAAAAGCTCAGCCTAATGATATCATAATGATGGCCGCCTCCTTTCAAAACTTGGATTGCTAGTTTTATATGTCTCCTGATTGGTTCTCCAAGAAGATGGGTGTCAATTTTTCTTTCTATTTGAATTGTCCCAACTAGTTCTTTCTGAGTAGTTCAAGTGCTCTACTCATGGATTAAGAGAGGTTACCACCTATTATTTATAGTTCCACAACCCTTTATCTATTAGTCATTGATCTTCTAGAAGCGAAAAGCGAATGTGACATGATTCCTCAATTTTTAATATGTTATTGAATCATATGTCCAATTAAAATATAGAAAGTATCATTCTGATATATTTAGTAATTTAAATATATAAATATTCAAAAACCTATTGCTACTATTGTAGTTTCATAAGTAGTTTTGACTCATAGTTTATCACATAAAAACCTAATATAGAGTTGTGCAAATGACATGAGAATTTTATATCTAAAGCATTGACATGTCTAAATATGTTCTATTAGTTTTCACAACATTCAAAAAGTATTAAATTTTAAAGAAACTTTGAAACTCAGGTTGTCAATATTTCCAGTTGAATTTGATTAGTGAAAATCTGCTAACTTTTGATATTTTTCTAGGAGAAAAAAATATCTCCACACTGTGCTGCAAATAAAATACTAAAATCATAAATCTTTTTTCATTGTATTTGAGAATGTTCTTAAAGGTTAGTGTTTTTTTTTCTTTTATCCCTTTTCTTATTGAAATGATTTAATTTATAATTAGCCCCATTATCAATTTGTAGGGTTTACGATTTATTTGAGTTTTGTATTGTTGGTGAAGTGATATCTTGATTATTAGGATCTGTTTCTAAAATTGAAAATTTAAGATTTCTAGTCTAATTAATTTTGATCATTTATAATTATTATTATAATCCACAACTCAAAAGGTGAATTTTGTAATAATAACATTTGTATTTGCTAGTTAGCCCTATTAATGATGCATTGACTTCAAATTTTAGACTTTGCCTTCCACTTGGAAATGTTGTAATGCTTGGCTTCCATGTCAAACTAGTACCTTTGGATGTAGGTGTGTTGTGAAGATATTTAGCGATGGGACCAGCCATCCCCCAAACGAAGAGCCAGCCTGCTTATAGGCGAGCAGACGAGCGAAACCTGGTAGCAGGAACTTGCGAGCAGGTACCTTCTGCTCATTCGCGAGGACGACCTCCTCGAGGCTACAGTGTGAAGTGGACTCCTCCTGAGGGCCCAAAAGCCTTTCCTGCTAGATATCGGGGCTGACAGACCCAGTCAAATAACGGTTAGCGAGAAGCACACCCTTAACCGAGAATCTACGCACGAAACCCATTCAACCGACTACCACGTTATTCAACCACCCACTCCATAAACAGGGAAAAATAGTGAACGTGGATCGTGGGAGGCTGAATCCGGAGGATAGCTATAAAAAGATAACCAACGAAGGTAAGAGGGTTGGACTTTTTGAGATTAGAACAGGAAGAGATATCTTATTTGGGAGCCAAGAGTAGGGTAGCAGTGTTTTCCGACAGAAAATGAGTAAAACCCAAATTACTGACTTGAGCGTCGGAGGGTTTACGCCGGAAAAACACCCGGCGTGCTCTGACCTGTTTTTGTGTACACAGGAAACTACGGGAACGAAGTTCGTACGGGACATCGTTCTGCTGGTCTGGAAAGGAACGCGAGGAGAGTTCGTTGTGAGTAGCGAGTTCGATTATTGAGGAAAGATTCTGGTCGTAATCGAGCAGAAGCCAGAATCCCACATCAACATTTTGGCGTCGTCTGTGGGCATCGGAGCAAAAAGCTTTCGTTGATAGAGAGTAGAAGAAGACGAATAGGGAAGAAGACAATGGACATCGGTGGGAGTAGTGCCCAAGGGGGTGATTCGAGACATAATGAGTCCGTGACACTGAGAGAGATTGCTAATGAAGCACGGGAAAAAGCAATATGTGAACGAATGGAACGGATGGAGAAACAGATAGATACTCTAATGACCATCTTACACGAGTTAAGAAATGAACGAAGGGAGATTCAAGAAGACGGGATGAGAAGTGGAGGGATGACGCCGGGAAACGTGGTCAGAAGGAACAACGACGACGTGGTGAGGGCTCCCGCCATCAGCGGACTTGGTGGTGTAGTGGGAAGCCAAGTTCCACGGAGAGAAGTCTAGGGAAGAAGAGATCAATCCCCAGAGAGGCAATTCTTTGATGGCGAAGGCGGAGTGGCGAAGGCGGAGTTGCGAATGCGGAGGAAAGGAAACTCCGGAAACACCTGCATGATGTCGAACAAGAACGGGATCAGATTGCGGCTCGTGACCCTGGGCGCGTCATACAGTTAGAAGAGGAGGTCCACAGACTAGCGTGGATGATAGATGACATGCAGGGAAGGAGCAGAGCGCCCGGCTGGAGGATAATGCTAGACAGCGAATCCCCCATCTCAGCAGGAGTTATGAGCGCAGTCATCCCGAGAGATTTCCGCGTCCCGGACCTCAACTACTCGGGGAGAACTGACCCATTGGTGCACATAGAGCGCTTCAACGACATAACTGGGGTGCAGGGATTATCTCAAGCTCAAAGGTGCAGAGTGTTCCCACTATCTCTAGAGGGACGAGCGCGAGAGTGGTACCGAAAGCTTCCTCGAGGGAGCATCAAATCATTTGAGCAGATATGTCAGGAGTTATTTGAAGCCGATTCAGGGCAATAAGACTGAAGATGACATGATGGAGTTGGCAAGAATGAAGTATGGGGAAGATGAAACCCTTCGGGAATACATCAAAAGGTTCCATCGAGCTGTCCTCGATCTGGGAGCCTTTAACTATCCCCAAGTATTAAGGGGATTGAAGGAAGGAGTGCGGATTCGACGCCTATAGTATAATTTAAAGAGCCCGACCATTCAGTCATACTCCGCCGCTTACGAGCAGGCAAAGAGAGATATAGAAATTGAGGAGGAAAAAGCGGCGAGGATTAAGATAGATCAGGTGGAAGGGTTAAGGAGAAAAGAGAGGGGAGCCACACCAGGAAAAGGGCCGATTAAGAGGAAGAGTCACCACGCCTCGAGCAGTAGTGCAGGAGGCCGAGTCACCACTTATCAGCCTCATCAGAGGCCACCTTGATATCAACATAGCAGGATGCAACCTCCTCGTTCACCAGTCGAAGACTCCTGGAGAAAGCATGATGAGACATACGGTCATCCTTATCAACACCAGGAGGGTGGAAGACCGAGTAGACCAGAACCATCTTTTCTTGCTCCGATCAGTAATCAAAGGGAAATGGCAGTGCACATGATCGACCCAAGCCAAAGCTATAGGCGGTATACCCCGTTGAAAGTATCCTTGGAGGAGGTGTTTGAGGCCATGAAGGACAGGCGATTACTGTATCCCCCTGCTCCAATAACAAAGTTGCCCAGCAGGAGAGATAAGGGACGGTATTGTAAGTTCCATGGCACCCACGGCTACAATACGACCGAGTATAGGGATCTCAAGACTCAAGTGGAAGATTTAGTGAGAAATCGCTATCTGGATGAGTTCGTAGATAGGGTCATCCCGATGGTCGGCTCATCATGTGAATGTGAGCAAAGTGATAGAAGTATGAGCCGAGAGCAGCCAATAGTGAGGGTAATTGCTGGGGGACCGACTTTGGCAGGAGACTCCATCAGATCGAGAAAAAATTACGCGAAGTATGACATGATTAGCAAGGAGGTGTTCTTCAATACTCCAGCAACCAAACGAGGGAAAATCAGGCAAGTGCCGATCATGCGGACGGATGAGGACGAAGAGGGAATTCTATACCCACATAAGGATGCCCTGGTTATTAAAGTCACCGCGGCTTGCAAAAGGTTCGACCGGATCCTGGTAGATACGGGAAGCTCAGTTGATATCTTGTTTAAGTCAACTCTTGAGGAAATGAGAATAGCAGATCTCAAATTCGAGCACACTAATACCTCCCTGAAGGGGTTCAGTGGAGGAAAGCTCACTCCTTTAGGCGTGATCGAGCTGCCTGTGATAATAGGCAGCACCCCAACCGAGAAGACCATGTTCTTGGATCTCGTGGTTGTCGACGAGGAGAGCCTTTACTAGATGATTCTAGGCCGCCATTTTTTACGAATGAGCAAAGCAGTACTTTTTAATCATTACCTAGCTCTGAAGTATCGGGTAAACGGAGTAGTTGGAGTAATACGAGGAGACCAGAGGGTTGCCCGAAGCTGTTACTCCACAGCAGCGAAGGAAACAATGCAGATCACATCGCTTGATACTCGAGTGGGGGTCAAGAATGGCAGGCAAGAGTCGGTGGAGGAGCTGGAGACAGTAAGCTTGGGACAAGACGACCTGGGAAAGACAGTCCAAATCGGAACGAGGCTCAGAGAAGAGCAGAGGCATGAGCTTGTGCATTGCCTGTGAGCTCACGCAGATGTGTTTCCATGGACACATGAGGACATGCCGGGAATCGACCCGAAGTGGCCTGCCACAGGTTAGCAATGAGGAAGGGGACTCGGCCAGTAAGACAAAAAGAAGATGCTTCAACTAGGAGAGGTATGACGCAGTAAATGTTGAAGTCGAAAAGCTCTTGAAGGCGGGGTTCACTCGGGAAGTTAATTACCCCGAATGGATATCGAATATTGTACTGGTTAAGAAAGCTACTGCAAAATAGAGGATGTGCGTCGATTTCACTAATCTCAACAAGGCGTGCCCGAAAGATAGCTTTCCCTTGCCCAAAATCGACCAGTTGGTAGACTCAACAGCCGGTCACGGGCTGCTGAGCTTCATGGATGCCTTCTCGGGATATAACCAGATCCCAATATACAAGCGGGATGAGGAAAGCACCGTATTTATTACTAACTAGGGCTTGTTCTGTTACAGGGTTATGCCATTTGGTTTGAAAAATGCGGGCGCCACATACTAAAGGCTGGTGAACAAAATCTTCAAGCCGTTGATTGGAAGGACGATAGAGGTCTGTGTAGATGACATGATAACAAAATCTAAGAACCCGAGCGAGCACGTCACGCACCTAGAGGAGACATTTGGGCTTTTGAGAAAATTCAAGATGAAACTCAACCCAGAGAAGTACGCATTTGGAGTTGAATCGGGAAAATTCCTGGGATTCATGGTAAGCCATCGAGGGATTGAGGCGAATCCTGAGAAGATCCAGGCAATCGTGCAGATGAAATCTCCTCGCAGCTCGAAGGAGATACAAAGCCTCATGGGGAAGCTAGCGGCGTTAAGTCGATTTATATCCCGAGCCATAGACAAGTGCCAGACCTTTTTCCAGGTAGTACGGAGAGGGAAGAAAACAGAATGGACTCCCGAATGTGAGAAAGCATTCCAGCACCTGAAAAAATATCTTCAACAAGCACCTCTGCTATCTACTCCACGAGAAAGAGATATGTTATTCCTGTATATGGCAGTATCAGACCATGCAACGAGCTCGGTTCTAGTGAGGGAGGAAAAATGAGTTCAATATCCCATATGCTATACAAGTAAGGCCTTGCTGGATGCGGAGACCAGATATCCCTCATTGGAGAAATGGGCGCTTGCTCTGGTGGTTGCTGCTCGAAAGCTGAGGCCATACTTTCAAGCATTTCTCTTATCAGCGATAACGAATCAGCCGTTGCGTCAGACCTTGCACAAGCCGGATACTTTTGGTCTGCTCGTGAAATGGGCTGTCGAGCTGAGCAAGTTCGATATAAGTTATAAGCCCCGAGTAGCGATAAAAGCCCAAGTAATGACAAACTTCGTTACAGAATTTACAGAGCCAGAAGCAGGTGTTGACCAGACCAGCAATAGTATAGAGAACGGCGGGAATCAGATATAGCAGATATCAGTGGATAGATCCTCAGGAGAGCAGGGTTCAGGAGCAGGTATTGTTTTAAAAAGTCCAGAGGGGGAGGAGGTCTCTTACGCTATAAGATTCAAGTTCATGACCACGAACAACCAGGCGAAGTATGAATCTTTGATAGCGGGTTTGGAATTGGCTAAGGCAGTAAAAGCGGATAAAGTGCAAATCTGAACCGATTCCCAGTTGATGGCTAACCATGTAGGGGAAAGGTTCCAGCCGAGGGATAGAAAGATGGAGCGGTATTTGAAGAGAGTCAAGCAGATGATAGAGGAGTTTATATCAGTGGAAGTATTGTAGATCCCAAGAGAGGAGAACCATCAAGTAGACATCCTGGCCAGGATGGCAGCAGCAGCAGATCCAAAAATGCCCCAGACGGTCCCTGTGGAAGTAAAGACCATCCCCAGCATTGAGGAGAGTATAAAAGTGCTGAGGGTAGAGCAGAGATGTTCGTGGATGGACCCAATCTCCTCGTACATCCGAGATGGGTTCTTGCCACAAGATAAGTTGCAAGCTCGAAAGATTAGAACTCAGGCGTCGAGGTACACAATGATCGATAGGGTGTTATATCGGTGAGGGTACACCCTTTCGTTCCTTCGATGTCTGGACGAGGATGACGCATATTATGTGCTGAGAGAGATACATGAAGGGGTTTGTGGAAACCATTCTGGTGCGAGATCCCTTGCCCACAAGGCCCTTAGGCAGGGATATTTCTGGCCCACGATGCACCAGGACGCACAAGAGAAAACCAGAAATTGCATGAGTTGCCAAAGTTTCGCAAGTTTCTCTACCCGGCCACCCGAGAAGCTCACTTCTATGGCCTCGCCATGGCCATTTGCTCAATGGGGAGTTGATCTGATTAGGCCACTGCCGAAGAGAAGGGGGACAGCTACACATGTGATTGTTGCAATTGACTATTTTATAAAATGGGTTGAGGTAGAAGCCCTCAGCAGAATAACAGAAAAGAAGACAACCGATTTTATATGGAGAAATCTGGTCTGCCGGTATGGGATCTCTTACGCCCTGGTAACAGACAATGGCAGGCAGTTCGACAATAATAACTTTAGAGAGTTTTGCTAGAACCTTGGGATAGAATTAAAGTTCTGTTCACCCGCTCACCCTCAGTCCAATGGGCAGGTAGAAGCAGTTAATAAAGTCATTAAGAAGCTTTTGAAGACCAGGTTAGGAGTAAGGAAGGGAGCGTAGGTTGATGAACTACCAGGGGTGTTATGGACATACAGAACGATGCATAAGACCGCAACAGGAGAAACTCCGTACGCTCTGGCATTCAGGCGTGAGGCTGTTGTGCCTGTGGAGATAGGGGTGACCACACACCAAACTAATCACTTCGACGAGCCTGAAAACAATGACCAGATGTGCTTGAATCTGGATTTGCTGAATGAGAAGAGGAAGCAGGCATCGAAGCAATCAACTTCCTACCAGCAGAGGGTTGCTCGTTATTACAACCGAAGGGTCCACATACGACAGTTCAGGGTCGGCGATTAGGTGCTTAGAAAGGTGAATCAGAACACAAAAGACCCGACACAAGGTGTATTCGGTCCTAACTGGGAAGGGCCATACAGAATTAAGCAGATAGCTGGGCCCGGAGCCTATAAGCTCGTCCACGCAGACTGCCCCTGAGCCTCGTAGACGACCTTTTACGCTTGGAAGTCCTCCTTAACCCTATTCTGCTCCTCCTCAAGAGTGATGACCTTAGTCTGCGCAAGAGACTCATGCTCAACCAGCTTTAAATTCTCGAGGTTAAGCTCACTAGCTTTTTTTTCAGAAGCGTCGGCTTTGTTTTTGGCTGACTGAACGTCCTCCTTCATTTTTCGATCGTAACGACCGACCTTCGCCTTATAATAAGTCACCATACAGCCAAGGTGGAAAGCACTGAATTGCATAGCCCCAACCAGCTCGCCCAGAGTGCTACCATCAAAGTCCTCCAAATCCTTCCTGCTAACGAGCTTGGAAAATTCGTTGAGATAAGGGGCCAAGTGCTCGGGTCTATCCTCAGGCAGCTGGTGTTTTGGTCCAACTGGTACAGAGGAGGTAAAGGGACCCGCGCGGCTCGTCGCGCCACTCGTTTCCCTAGTCTTATGGGGGAAGTGGTAAGGTCTTCAAGGGGATAGCCTGCTCCATGGTGTTAGCTTGCTTTGAAGGACGAGCATCCTTGTTATGGTCTTGCTTCGCAGTAGTGGGACGAGAACGCTTCCTTTTGAGAGCCCCAACCACAGCATCCTCCATAACTTGGTTCGCAGGTATCAATTGAGACTTGACCAAGCAGCGAATAGACAGCAGATTCCTACACGGGCAAGAATTCGCCAATGCAGTGTCAACCCGCTTAAGTGAAATAGGATCGAGGCCGAGATGCACACCCCAAGAACCTGTATTTCAGAATAAAAACCAAGTAAGAAATCATTCAAGGGTTGAAATAACGGGGGCTATCAGATTTCTAAAAGCGAGCAGGCAACCTGGAACTGCAAAATAGGAGGGGACACGAAACGTCCTCCCGTCTATTTGTGCCACCTGACCCCAGGAACTCCCAGCAAAAAGAAATTTCTTCTTCCAGTTCCCACCACCACCTGTTGGGAGATCAGTCAAAGGTTTCCTGGTCTTGGTACTTGACATGAAGTAATACCAGCCAGCGTCTTTTAGGCTACTCTTTAGCTGGGACAGGTGTTTGACCTCGTCAATTGTAGGTTCACCTTGACCGCATTTGCTCTACAAGACGAACAGACCAGAGAGCACCCTCCATCCGTTAGGGTTAAGCTGACCAGGAGCTAGGTGTAGCCCATCAAGCATCTGGATAAAGTAAGGCTGCAGGGGGAGCCTCATCCCAAATTTGAAACTTTCCAAGAGTAGGGTGACATATCCCCTAAGTGGGCGACTGGGAGTATCTTTCTTCTCAGGGACTCTAAGGGAAATATCATTGGGGATGTCATAAATAGTTCGAAGCTCTACCAGGTCATCTATGGTGGTCATACAATCCATGTAGTCAATAGCGTAATCATCGGCTAGAGTCCTACCACCTAGTTTCCTTCGCTTCCCTGGTCGTGCTATTTCAGAGGAAGATTTTTCACCAGACCCCTCACCTGAATCAATACTTAAGGTATCCTCCGAGCTCCGAGAACCTTCATCACTACCACCACTAGGCGAGGTGGAGACTTCATGAGACATTCTCCTAGCACTAGTTCCTATACTAGGAGATCTTGTCGGTTCTAAAGGGATCCTAGGATCGAAAGCAGGTTCTACAAGTAAACTAGGAAGGAAACCTAGCTCATCGCCATCAACCTCTATCACTTTCTCCTTGCCCTTTAACATTCCCTAAAATCTATTCGGAAAAAATACAACCAGCCCTACTCAAAATAACAACAATAATCCAAAGTTGGAGGAGAGAGAACAGTACCTGGAGTAACGGACACCCGAACAGAAATAAAAGCAATATAGTTCGTCAGAGAAAAAGAGAAGTTTGTTTGCCGTAGAGAGATTCGGGAACAATGGCGAAATGGGAGATCGCTTTTAGGAATTAGGGTTTTAAAGTAAAGGGAAAGCCTTCGGTTTATTGCCATCTAGAGGGCGCGCTCTCCGAGGGTCGCATAACGGTCGATTTGAAATTCAAACGAATGGACGGATTCTCCCTACCTTTTCTGCATTTAATGGTGATGTGACTCTTCGAGAGTGAAGCGTGTCAAAATTCCAAAAGGGTAAAATAAGTAAAGTAGGCGAAAACCAGCCTCCTTACCCTTTTGCGACTAGGGGGCCAGGTCATCTCAGAAAAGGCCAGATCCATCCAGCTTTTGGTACAAGTTTCTAGTATTAATCTATTACATTGCAAATACCAAAAACAAGGGGACCGGTGTTGTGGAGATATTTAGCGATGGGACCAGCCATCCCCCAGACGAAGAGCCAGCCTGCTTATAGGCGAGCAGACGAGCGAAACCTGGTAGCAGGAACTTGCGAGCAGGTACCTTCTGCTCATTCGCGAGGATGACCTCCTCGAGGCTACAGTGTGAAGTGGACTCCTCCTGAGGGCCTAAGAGCCTTTCCTGCTAGGTATCGGGGCTGACAGACCCAGTCAAATAACGGTTAGCGAGAAGCACACCCTTAACCGAGAATCTACGCACGAAACCCATTCAACCGACAACCACGTTATTCAACCACCCACTCCGTAAATAGGGGGAAATGGTGAATGTGGATCGTGGGAGGCTGAATCCGGAGGATAGTTATAAAAAGGTAACCAACGAAGGTAAGAGGGTTGGACTTTTTGAGATTAGAACAGGAAAAAAGATCTTATTTGGGAGCTAAGAGTGGGGTAGCAGTGTTTTCCTACAGAAAAGGAGTAAAACCCAAATTACTGACTTGAGCGTCAGAGAGTTTACGCCGGGAAAACACGCGGCGTGCTCTAACCTGTTTTTGTGTACACAGGAAACTACGAGAACGAAGTTCGTACGGGACATCGTTCTGCTGGTCTGGAAAGGAACGCGAGGAGAGTTCGTTGTGAGTAGCGAGTTCGATTGTTGAGGAAAGATTCTGGTCGTAGTCGAGCAGAAGCCAGAATCCCACATCAACAGGTGCTATGCCATGAAGTACGTTCAAGATATTAATCAAGATTTAATCATTTTTTAAAACAATGTAAGTTTTCGTATGAGTTTCTCTAGTATTTTTTTAAATGCATTGTGCAATGTACATCTTCGATGTAGAATTGTTGAGCAATTTGTTGGTGCTGATATGATACGTGGTTTTTTTTTTTCTCTTTATAAAGGATGGTTTAGCGTTTGATAAACTACTTAATCTCATCTATTATGACCAAATTAGATTGTCTATAGGTTCAGTAGTTTAAATGACAGGGTACCAAAAATAAGTGCCCGCAGGATTGGGTTATGAAGACATACTTGCATCCCTTGGTGAGGCGCTAGTTATTTTAAAAGCATGTTTAATTAGTTATTTTCTTATATACTGGTGATTGTGAATTTGGTGGAGTTAACTAATTTTTAATGTCTTTTTCTGTGCTTCAAAGGTAATATTAAAATAATAAAAATGATTACTATCAATTTTGAGCTTGTTAGGCGTCTTAAGTAGGCACTGTTCAGTGAGGTAGTATTTATTTGTACGTTCTTTCTTTTTGTAATCTCTAGAAAATATTGAGTGATTGGTTGTATATTACTGTTTCGGTTCTGAAGTTTGTAATATATATTGAGTTAGTATTTAGATTTGAAGTTTAAGGGATGTGATGAGTAGTATACTATGGACGATCTTTCATAAATTCGTAATGAGTGGACTAAATATGTTGTCAAGTTAATTATAGCATACAATAATAAGGTAATTTATGAGTTTTTTTTTTTTGGTAAATATCCAAGACTTAATTTTTGTAGCAACTGATTAATTCAATATGCCATGCCACGCCACGATTGTAGGTAGGAAAATAATGAAACTCAAGGTGTAGAGGTATTAAGATGAATTTTGTTGCAAACTTAATATTGTTTTCATATTACTGAACACAATTTTTCTTGTAGTGTAATTTATTAGACTTACCAATATAAAACAACTGACCTTAAATTAATTTTATTTAAATAATTCAATTAATGAATAATATGTCATGTTATCAATATGTTGAATAAATAAATAGGTTATCATATATAAATATTGAGAATAATTTCTGGATGTTGTCTTTGTCATTAATTGTAAATGACAAATCATGAGAAGAGATGTATTTTACATCCTTGAGAGTGGCTATAATTGAAGATGCCATTGTTTTTTGTGATATAACTTTTACTCCAAAGGTTTAATTACAACATGTCGTCATCTACGTGGTTAAATTATAAATGACAATTCATACCATATCCTTAAGTGTATGAGATGCAACCAATATCTAGGGACGAAACTTGGAGTAAATTTCTAAGGGAACCAAGTTCAAACTTCAATTATTTTCTGTAGATTGATTTTAGACAGTTCTTCTATTTGTAGTTGAGGTGTAGTCGTTGAAAATTTTAGAATTTTGCTTGTAGTCACAGCAATTTTGTTTGATGAATAAATGAGGCGACTGATATAAGTGAAAAACAAAATGAAAAAATGATTAGCAAATTAAAATAAAAAATTAGGCCTAAATTTTATCAAATTTTAAAAGGCTATTTATCATTTTGTTAGAATGGAAAAGTATTTAACAAAATGAAAATCAAACAACCGAGCCACTGTAATTTTATTTCACAAAATATAAAATTAATATATAGTAAGTTTATATATCAAATGTGCGGGGGACAAATTGATATTTTTAAACCTAATGTTTAATATTTCATTTCAAAATTTCAAAATTTTTTCAAGAGCTAGTAGGCGTCATGGCCCCCTATGGTCCTATAAAGCCTCCATCCTTGTCTATACAATGAATTTATAAGCCACGAACCATACAATTTTTGTTTCGAAGTAAAAAGCTTGACATGCCATCCATGTATTGAATATATAAACAACATTAGGTACCTGTTCATTTACCACATAAATGACATTTCATACATAAAAAATTAATAATTTTCATTAATTTACCATTAATGTAATTATAGTTTTTAATAAATAATAAGTGATAAATTAATATTAACATATTTAATTCTCATCTAAGTTAACTCAGTTAGCTAGTTCTAATTATGTATTGTACAAAACAAAGGACAAATCTTTATGAAATGTGAACACATACTTCACCATACAATAAATATTTCTAATGCATTAGTATATAATGAAGTCCCCACAAAATAAGAAATATCATTGTCGTGCGTGCAATCATTTTATAAAATTATAAAATATATTCGCAATTAAAATTTATTCTATTTATACAGTTGGTCAACCCGTAAAATTCTTATAAATTTGGACTGCTCTAGTACACTACTACCTTTTGAATCCAGGACCCAACCCAAAGCGACGCCGTCCTTTCGAACTCGATTCATTCATGAACTCACAGCCTAACCAAACCGTCCAAATCGACTCCCGATGTGGGAGGAGACTGCAATGTCGATTTTGCCCCTTCTTCTTAACGAACGCTCTACAAAAACCAAACCACCGAAAAAGACGAAGAAAAAAAAAAAAACACTAACAGCCGTCTCTGATCTCTCTCGCTCTGAGTGTGTTTTAATCACTCTCTATTCATTATCAGCCGCTGTCTCTTCATCACGTCAATAATGTCAAACACCAACGCCCCCACCGTTAAAAAGGATGGACCCGGTCGCCTTGCTTCTGTGTATAGTGAACTACAAACCAGCAGATTGAACGTCTCCCTCCCCCTCCCTTCTGTCCTCAAGAAAACCTTTAACGTCCTCGATGGCGCTCCTAGCTCCGCCTCCGGCAACCCCGGTACTGTCCCGCTGATCTCATATATATATAATGCAGACATGTGCGCCTTTTTTTTACGTGAGAAGTTTTAAAATTGCTTGTATATTTTCTCATTGGACATGATTCCAGAGGAGATAAAGAAGTTGTTTCCGAAATTATTCGGACAGCCGTCTGCAAGACTGGTGGAGTGTGATCCCAAGGCATGTTCCATGGAGAACAAGAGTTTGAAGATCGGAGTTG
This sequence comes from Atalantia buxifolia, assembly GCA_030444775.1. Classification (NCBI taxonomy): domain Eukaryota; kingdom Viridiplantae; phylum Streptophyta; class Magnoliopsida; order Sapindales; family Rutaceae; genus Atalantia; species Atalantia buxifolia. The sequence continues at coordinate 13,170,628 of CM059832.1, forward strand.
TCCTGTCCGGAGGCCAAGCTCCTGGGGGACACAATGTCATCTCTGGAATTTTCGGTAGAGGCCTTTGTTTTTGTTTTTCAATTTCTATGTACATTTATATTTAAAAGGCTAATTTTGAAGATCTTTTGTTTTTTGTTTTTCTTTTTGGCTTTTAGATTATTTACAGGAACGCACAAACGGAAGCAAGCTTTTCGGGTTTAAGGGCGGTCCAGCAGGAATCATGAAGTGTAAATATGTTGAGCTTTCAACTGAGTACATCTATCCTTATAGAAACCAGGTCAGGGTTTTGATCAGCGCTTATATTATTGCTTTATGAATTCTTTTATAATAAAGATCTTCTATGCACTCCATTGGCAGGGTGGCTTTGATATGATTTGTAGTGGCAGAGACAAAATTGAAACTCCAGAACAGGTTGGTGCACTCTGTTTATTTACAATTGTTCTTGTCTACCATTTTGGTCTGTCGTCAAACTGTTATGAAGGACATGAGCCGAAAGACATGGCAATAATTTATTGCAGGGGTATATCTAATCTTGTGTGCTCATGATGTTTAGTTTAAGCAAGCTGAAGAAACAGCAAAGAAGCTTGATTTGGATGGCCTAGTCGTAATTGGTGGGGATGACTCCAACACAAATGCTTGTCTGCTTGCTGAAAACTTTAGGTTCATACATTGTGCTTAGCCTCAAGACTATGTACCTGCATGTTCTGTAATCCCGTGAGGTTCTGTTAATACGATATGATTCACTGCTTGAAACTTTGATCAGGAGTAAGGATATGAAAACACTAGTTATCGGATGCCCAAAAACAATTGACGGCGATCTGAAATGCAAAGAGGTCCCTACAAGTTTTGGATTTGACACTGCATGCAAGGTGCTGATTTTATTTTACTTTTTTTGTTCTGAAACAAAGTGAGCTTAATGCAGATCCTCATTTCATTCTATATCAATATGGGTAGATTTAGCTATTATTTTCATGGTTCATGATTATTCATGGTCTATCCTGGCTTCAAAAGTTCAGATATTTTCAGAAATGATAGGAAATGTTATGACAGATGCTCGCTCAACTGGAAAATACTACCACTGTAAGCTCTCTGGTTACAGATTTCTCGAATTTGCTTTAATAGTTACATTTTGTGAAGTCCATATATGAATAGCAATACCATTGCTATTCTTCCTAATTATATCTATTTCTGCAGTTGTAAGGCTTATGGGCCGTGCAGCTTCTCATATAACATTGGAGTGCGCTTTGCAGACTCATCCGAATATTACAATTATTGGGGAAGAGGTATCCTATGTCGATTTCAATTTGTTTAAATACTTGCCTGTTGTAAGTAAAGAGGTAATGCTCGTCAAAATGACTACATGAACCCTAGAATCCAGAGCAAAGTTACTCATATAATAATTCTGTTGGCTGCTTTCTGCACCAACTTCTGTAAACACTAACAGCATTTTGCATTGATGAAGGTTGCTGCCAAGAAGCAGACACTGAAGAATGTTACAGATTATATAACAGATATAATCTGCAAAAGGTCAGAAGCTGGTTACAATTATGGCGTCATACTTATACCAGAAGGCCTGATCGACTTCATTCCGGAGGTATATATGAGACAGCAGAAGCAATATTTTTCCGTTACCGCGTGGAAGTTGAAGCTTAAACTACCACATTGCTTGTATTGCCCTGCAACTTGCAGGTACAACAACTTATTGCAGAACTCAATGAAATATTAGCTCGTGATGGTGTTGATCAAGATGGGGCGTGGAAAAAGAAACTCAAGAGTCAATCTCAGGAGCTATTTGAGTTGTTCCCCAAAGCAATTCAGGAGCAACTATTGCTTGAAAGAGATCCGCATGGGAATGTGCAGGTTTTTTTTTTCGTTGCTTATGACAGCTTTATCCTATACCTGTTTGTCATAATTCATGGCACTTTAATTCTATTTTTGTTATAATATGTTTGTGTCCCATGTGTAGGTTGCCAAGATTGAAACAGAAAAAATGCTTATTCAAATGGTGGAAACGGAATTGAATAAAATGAAGCAGAAGGGTGCATATAAAGGGCAGTTCAATGGACAGTCGCACTTCTTTGGGTAACCAACATATTGTTTCTTCAAAATTAATCTTGAATCAGCTGTTTCTTGATGTTTTACATTCATTGCATAGAGAACTCACATTACACTTGATTTTGAACAAGCAGTTATGAGGGCAGATGCGGTTTGCCCACAAACTTCGATGCAAATTACTGCTATGCGTTAGGTTATGCTGCTGCAGCTCTCCTCCATGCGGGAAAGACTGGATTGATTTCATCCGTTAGTATTACTTCCTATTGAAATTTCCCCTTTTCATTGCGACTTTGTATGTGATATTGTCTTATGTTTTCAAAACCTCGGCATCAAATCACAGGTGGGAAATCTGGGTGAGCCTGTTGAAGAATGGACAGTGGGTGGAACAGCATTGACTTCCTTAATGGATGTCGAGCGTAGACATGGTAGCCATTCCTATTAATGCAGGAGTCGCTCTGGTCTCTGGACTTTTATTCTTCCTTTATCAACTCTGTTCTTTTTTTTTTGCTTCTAACTCTTTCAGGGAAGTTCAAGCCTGTCATTAAGAAGGCAATGGTGGAACTTGAAGGTAACATCTTGAATTTTAACCTCTTCATTTTGCCGTGGTTTCTTGAAGCTGTGAATTTACTTAATTTTTCTTGTATTTGTAAATTTTCAGGTAAACCATTTAAGACATTTGCATCTTTGCGTGAGGACTGGACAATCAAGAATCTGTATGTAAGTCCAGGTATATAAATTTCTTTTGAGCTTGCACTCTTTCTCTGGTGACACTCCAATATTACACCGGTTAGCTTTTTTTTTTTTTCAAAAAATTTTTATTCATTAATGTCCTGATCATATGTTGCCTTTGTGTTCATCAGGACCAATTCAATTTGTTGGCCCAAATGCAAATGATATCAATCACACTCTAAAGCTGGAACTTGGACCGCCCGCTCAAGCAAAGTTGAATAAATGAATTCCGTTTATTTCCAGTTCAGTAATTCCCGGTGCAGCTCTAGACTACTTTGAAAGTGTGCACGCAGCATGGATCTAATAATTATTCACTAGCAAATTTTACAGTTTTGCTTAATTACATGAAAATTGGCAAGGAAAATAAGGGTTCAGGTTGTTAAAATTTTAGCTTACTTACTTTATCGGCATCTCGTAATCTCTTTTATGACTATCAATGTATAGCCATTTGTGATTCAGCTTGAAAAAATTGCAGATTAATCTTCGCTATTCTTCTCTTGTTTCTTGTCAAAAATTGAAATTTTTTGAGTAGTTAGGTAAATTTATAACCCCATTAACACTTCTTCGCAAAGTATCAGTAGTGCTAAATGAACAAAGGGACGATAGAAGTGGCGGCGGCCACTGCCGTTTCTGTGAGTCCTACTTCTGTTTCTTTTTTTTTGTTTAAAAAATTAAAATAATGAAAAGAAAATACAAAATAATGAAAAGGAAACATTAAAATAGGAAAGTTTTAATTTTGAGAATTTGCAGTGAAGCCAGAACTCTCCTCACAAATGTGAGGGAAGGTCGTTCCCGCAGACGCAGCATTGCGGGGGTTTAATTTAAAATTCCTTCCTGTTTCAGAAAGCTGAAGTGAAGCGCATTTCTCCCAGGGAGAGAGTTGACGTCCTCGAATATTTGAGAGGGTTAAAAATCTGGCGGTCTTGCACATATCGAATTGATGTAAACGGTGCCGATATATGTATGATTGTAAATATCATGAGCAATAGTCTCTTCAAAAAAAAAAAAAAAATAGGAAAGTAACGACAAAAGGTGAAAAGCGCCATTATCCCCAAGCCCGATGAAACCAAACCCAACGAACTCAGAGCTGCATTTGCATTAATAGAAGAAAAATGAAATAAAACCAGCGGCCATTATCCCGGAGATCTGCATTCGGATATCTGAATTTGGTGCCAAAAACCATGCCAACAACGTTGATGAAATTGTAGCCGGGTAACTTTCACTTTCCCATTACATTCAAATAAAATTACTTTTTGGTTGTGTTCTGTATATTTAAATTGTTAGAATTTTTTTAATTTAAATTGTTAGAAAGTGATGGATTAAATTTGTAAAAATTCTTGGATGCGTGCGTTTTATATCTTTAAATTGTTATGAATCATTATGGCTTTTTTTTTTTTTTACTTTGAATTGATAGAAAGTAATGGATTAAATTTGTAAACAATTTTGGATGCGTTTTATATATTTAAATTGTTAGGATTTTTTAATTTAAATTGCTGGAAATAATGGAATAAATTATAAAATTTTGTGGATGTGTTTTATATATTTAAATTATTAGGATTTTTTAAATTTATATTGCTGGAAATAATGGAATAAATTTATAAAAATTTTGTGGATGTGTTTTGTATATTTAAATTGTTAGGATTTTTTGTTATTGGACAAAATGTTATAAAAATTTTTTAATTACTTATTCTTAATACAAATGTTAATTATTTTGTAGAAATGGAGAATTTGGAACATGAGCATGCATTTGAAGAGTTATAGGAAACAAGAGCCGACAATGCAATTGAAATTATGCAACTAAAAAAATATGAGCCAACTCTTGGAATGTTATTTGATAAAAAAATATGAGCCAACTCTTGGAATGTTATTTGATAATTATGAGAAATATTTGCATTTTATAAATCTTATGGTAAACAAGAGAGGTTTCTTGTGAAGGTTCAAACTACTAAGAAATGGATTGATGAGATTGTCAAATATGCAACATTTGCATGTGGTCGTAGCGGTAAGTTAGAAAATAAATATGCTAATGCGTTAAAGCCGAAACCTAATGTGAAAAATGATTGTGATACAAAAATTGGAAGTTGTCTAAATGAAAATGGAAAATGAGTTCTTTGAATTTCAAGGGTGCGTTTGGTATTGTTTTTCAATTAATGTTTTCCAGACTCTTTTTAAAAAAGAAAAATGATGTTTTTGATGTTATATCTTTAAAAATGAAAATATGTTTGAGCTTGTTTTCAATACAGTATATGAAAAATAAAAACAGTGAGAAGGTGTTTGGTTATTTGTCTAGAAATTTGGAGGTAGTGAAAGAGAGTGGGAGAATTATTTTATTAATTAAGATTTTTTTAATAATGACATTATATTTTGTGAGTTTATGCTATAATTATCGAAATTTGCAATTCATTATATATATGTTGGTATTGTTCATGTTGATTTTTTTTTAAAAGATATAAAATTAATATATTATTGTCTTATAAATATACAAATATATACATCTACCTATGTATATCTATTTATACAAAACAGTGTAAGAGATAAGGGTTTTATCATCTCATGATAATTCTTAAACTTAACTTGCCAACAAAAAATTGAAATCATTAGTTTATTTTAAAACACAAAATAAAAGTTATATTAAATTATGTAAAATCAAGTAATTTACATGTTTCAAGTTGAAATAATTTTTTTAGTGTATATGTATTTATTTTAGAGAATCCAAAATTAATTAATTTAATAGCATATATTATATATTAATTTAGTTATGGTACCGATGTAGTTTTCTTTTTCCTAATAAATGCAATTTTAATAAATCATTGTAATTATCTAGAATAATTAATAATAACTAATACAACAGAATAAAAAAAAAGTGTGTTAAAAAAGTGTAGTCCTATAAGAAGCCTTCAGTAATCACTTATATTAATATATTATTAGAATTATAAACTTAAATAAAATATTATAAAACATCACTTATTTAGCAAGTAATTTGATAGCAGGTGTGGGACCATTAGAATAATTGCATTGCTGCAGTGGGACCCGTGTAAAATGAACATTGAAGAACATCATTGAGTCGTTTTCTGCCTTTCTTCACAAAAATTGAAGAATGAGAATATCTTGTTCTCATAAAAACTTGTAACAGTACAGAAACAAGGATAACCAAATATATTTTCTTAATTTTTGTTTTCGGAAAACAAAAAATACTGGATGAAAAACGTTACCAAACATTCTTTAAACCTTCAAAACAACCATAGATAGAGTCCAGATAAAGTTAGATATTTTCCTTATAATCGCAGAATTAATGCAAGTGCTAAAAAGCGAATTGAAACAAATGATTGTGCGAAAATTAGAAATGCCCAAAATTTCAATCATATTATTGTTGAAGTTGGTGGGCATGAAAATGTCTCATTTTTATAAAAAGATTGCAGAAATTTTGTTGACAAAACAAGGCGATTACAGTTTGGGGATGGAGACGCTATGGTGCTTTTAAAATACTTCCAGAAAAAGCAAACATAATGTATTTTTTTTTTTTAGCATTGATTTGGATAACCAAGATCGATTAAAAAGTGTATTTTGGACAGATCTGAGGAGTAGGGCAATTTACAAATACTTTAGCGAAGTCATTACATTTGACACTACATATCTAACCAACAAGTATGACATGCCATTCGCTCCTTTTGTCGGAATTAACCATCATAGTCAGTCTATTTTGTTAGGATGCGGATTAATTTCATGCGAGGATACAAATACATTTATATGGTTATTTGAGGTGTGGCTATCATGCATGTTTGATTCTCCTCCCTTTAGTATAATTACAGACCGAGATAAGGCAATGCAAAAGGCAATTGAAAATATTTTTCCTACTACTAGGCATCGATGGTGTTTATGGCATATGATAAAGAATGTAGCTGAGAAGTTAGGGGCATTTAAAGAATGTGAAGGTATTATTTCTTCACTGTTTTTTGTTGTTTATGATTCACTCAGCTCTATTGCGCTCGAGGAAGCTTGGCATGACATGATAACATAATATGATTTATGGGATAATGACGGGTTAAATGTGATAAGAGGCATCGTTTGATTCCATGCTATTTGAAATACTGTTATTGGGCAGGAACGTCAACTACTTAGCGAAGTGAAAGTATGAATGCATTTTTTTATGGGTTTGTTAACTCAAAAACAAATCTGAAGTAGTTTGTGAAGCAATATGAAAATGCATTGAGAAGGAAAATTGAATTAGAATGGCAGGCAGATGCTAAGTGTTTTAGTAAAAGGACACCATGTGTAATCAGATATAAGATGGAGAAGCAAGTTGAAGAAGTGAAAATTATTTTTAAGTTTAAAGAATTTCAACAAGAATTAACTGCACTGATATATTATGATATATAGATTTTGTGGGATCAATATATAGAATAAGTGAATCATATGGGCAAGGTAAGAAAAAAATCTTTGAGGTTGTTTTCGAAGAAGTTGAGTGTGAAATTAATTATATCTGTTCAAAGTTTCAATTTAGGGGATTCTTTGCAGACATACCCTTACAGTACTGATACGTAACTCAGTTGAATTACTTCTAGAAATATACATTTTATCAAGATGGAAGAAAGATGTAAGGAGATGTTATAGTAAGATGAAAGTTAATTATGGTGTCCAGAGTTTGTCCATTTAGCAAGACAGATATGAAAAATTTGTAGCATTTTCAGTGAGGTTACAAACATAGCTTTCGATGATGAAAATAGTTACAAAATGGTATTAGATTGGATTGAGAAAACAATAAATGATCTACCTAAGCAAATTCGCCATGGAAGTGAGGAAAAAACTATTATTGGTTGAGTAAGTTGTAGGAGCAACAAGAAAATTCACAATGAAAGTGTGGAAAAAACTGTTACTGGCAAAGTAAGTTGTAGCAGCAACAATGCTCAATTTGTATTGAATTATCTAGCAGTAACACGTCGTAAAGGCTACCCATCTTGCTTAAGGAAAAAAATCTTCAATTCGTAAGATATCTGTTCAAAAGAACAAGGCTGCACAAAAAAATAAGGTTTGTTTAAATATAAATATATCTTATCTAATTCATTTGACCTTAGTTTAATTGTCTTTAATAATTTTGTAGGATTTACAAGAAAATGCTCCATCGTCTTATTATGTGCCTAATGAAATCTTCACACAGGATAGCAGCATAGTCACGATAAGTTTTGTGAATTTTTATTTTAAAATTTTCTTTATTTTGAGGATATGTAACTAAGTATAAAATTGATCACATGTAGACGCTACGAGAAGGAAGTAATGTTCATGAAAATCTCAACCAATACGACACTATAGGCTACTACAATATAATAAAATTAAATTATTTAAATTTTAGTTTTAGTTTTAAGATTTTTTAGATGGATTTTACATATATTTTATCATTTGATTAGGTACCTATGTACCGATCCCAATTCAGTGGAACCAATATTTATCAGTCATTACTTTATAATTGGCATACAGTAAGTTATTGTTTACAAGTTGTTAATATATAATTCTATTTTCATATTTTTGAAATGTAATATGATGTTGTTTTTGTGTATTATAACAACCAGTCTCACTGTATACTTTACAGTCGCATTCTTCTCCTTCAATGACCTATCAAGGATCTCAAAATGAGAATTTCTCATAGTTACTACAACAACAGCGTAATAAAGATAACAATCATGATGTTTGACTTGTATTTTGGCTTTAAATTGTAGTGATGGATTAATGATATGTGTTAGATTTGACTTTAAATTTTTGAAATTGTAGTGATGGATTAATGATATATGTTAGATTTGGCGACTGGTGTATCATTGCATTATTGTTACTTCTTTTGATACACATAATATCTCTAGATATGTATAGGGTCCAGAGGGAAATGTCCCTTCTTCCACGGTTAAACATTGCAATTCACACATAACAATCATTTTGTTTAAACACCGTAATTCATACGTAACAAGGGGTACAATCTCTTCATTTATGCAAAATATATACAACAATGATTATTTCTAAAATACAATATACAGTGGATAAAATAGGTAGAATACTGCAATCATTTTTTACTTTACCAATTTGTACAGCTTTGTCGCATTGCACCCTCTTTTTCACGTGTTTCCGCAATATATTTTGTAATTTCTAATGTATTAGATGTCTTTGGCAATTTTGCATGCATTTGTTTATACTCGTTGTATGCTGTTTCGGCATCCAACAAAGATTTATAAGATAGGTAAGCATTTCCTTTGAATCCATTTACCTACTCTTGGCATTCAGGCCAAGAATTATATATGCCTGGCTTTCATCCTTTGAAAACAACATAACAAATTTGAGTAGGCATTTGATTTAAACATTGAAAAATTCAAATCAAATTTTATATGCCCAAATTAATACTTGCATTCCTAATTATATGCAAAATGCAAAAAATTAGTAAGAGCTAACTTGATAGGAATATTGAACTATAGAACTGTGTTCCTTAACATTAATAAATAATTTAAATTTCTAAGCATGCATCTCTGGATCCTCTTAATATAGAACTGCTAGAGTGAAAAGTTCACTACCTGTCCTCTTCATTTAATGGTGTGAATCATATAATGGTGTGCATATATTCTGACCTCTAAGCTATAAATGTATAACATGGGCAATCCACTTAAGTGAAGGCTAAGGAACAATACAAAACTACACTTGGACACTTCACACAATCGTGTTGAGTAGTAAATGAAGAGAGAAGAACTGCATGTAGTTTAATGACTTCCAACATTCCTTACAATAACAGTAACACTAAACTCATTAACAACATACTAAGCAAGAAAAACCAAAGACACTATGAGAGCATCTAATTAACATTTTGAAGAAATAAAAAATTTTGAATAATAAAGATTTCTTAATATGTATAATTGATCAATATTGGCATTCAAATTAAACATTATGCAAAATGCAAAACTAATATTTAAATAAAATATTATGCAAAAATTCGGTGCATTTCAGAGCATGACTACAATATTTTCCAAATCAACTTATCACACAAAAATTATCACAAATCACGTAATTAATATTTGTTTACGGAATTATCATTATTCCTTTCACCCAACTATCATATCGCAAATAAAATATATCACAAAATTCAAATCAAAAAATATTATTTTTTTAATTATTTGACAAAAAGTTGATGCAAAAAAATTAATTATAAGAGACAGAGAGAGTTAAACGAGACCTTCACGTTGACAGTCTTGGCGTGGTAGCGGTGACTCTACCGAATTCGTTATAGGTCAACGTGGCGGTGGCAACTCTGGCTGCAATGTTATGGTATTTGTTCTACTGGTGGCGGATCCGTTGTAGGTCGATCGTTTCCGTTGGAGATCAATCGTTAGTAGGCGTTGAGGACGAGAAATGATACTGTTTAAAGCGTTGGTTGGCGACGGGGATGAGTGGGGAAATGAAACGGAGGGGACAAAGTGAGCGTTGAGGAACCAGTGGAGAAAGTGAGGACGAAGTGAGTGTTAAGGAACAAGTGGATCAGGTTTCCTTTGTCAGAAAATATTTCATTATTTTTTTTTATGATCTGTTGTCAGCCCCACAAAAAAAAAATTGGAAAAAGGAACACGGGAAGCAGCAACATTGGCTGCCGTTTTTTGTCGTCCTTCTTTCGTTTCTTTGTTCGTTTAGCATTTTCCGCAAAGTATAGTTTATTCCTCACTCATTGAACCATCTACGCCTTATGGAGGTTCACAATGAAACCTTACTCGCCCTCAACACTTGTTTACTACCTTTCAGATTACTAGCTTTGATGTAAACAATATTGTTAGCATATATATACTATCATAAACCTGTTTTCCTATATACTTTTAATTTCATGAACTTGGTCGATTATCAAAACTTTAATTACCATTTTAATCTGATGTAATAATCAACTGTATCCATTATATTGAATTGAAGTGGGGAAATCAGTAATGGGTTTAATTTTTCATATTGAATTTAACATTTTGAAAAATAATTATCTCGTGGAATACAAAAGCTTTTTTCTTTCTTATCAGTTGAGAAAGTTCCTTTTATTAGTAAATGAAAAATATTATAGCCCCTAAATTATGATTATTTTCTTGTAGAGGTTGTGTAGTCAACGTCATACTAGTATTGTATTGGGACTAAACTACGACGGCACAAGGCCCTCGTATATAAAATAATAATAACAATATCTATTCTACTGTTTCCGGAAACGACGTCGTTTGACGTAACCCGCGATAGCAAGCAAACAGATACATATATAAACCGATCGATCGGACATCGGCCTCACCGAATCGAAAAATCGTAAACGAATCGGATCAATGGAGAACCCAACCGCAGAAGCAAACTCTTCTTTAATCAATTCGTTCGTGGAGATCACATCATCCACCAAAGACGAAGCTCTCTTCTTCTTGGAGTCTCATCAGTGGGATCTAGACGCCGCCGTTTCGACTTTTCTAGACAACGCCGCAGCTGCCACCGCCTCCCCCGAAGCTTCTCAGTCGGTCGCTACTCGCCCTGCTGTTAATTCCCCGTCGCTTTCGAACTCCCCCTCGACCTCTCCGTCTGCGTCTTTGTCTCGTTCCCCGTCCCGGTCTCGGTCGCCATCACCGGCTGCGGCTCGCGATCCGTACGAGCTGCGTTCCCGAAGCCGACCGGGGAAGAAGGAGGATAAGAAGGCGGCGACTGGGACATCACGTGGCGGTATTCGGACTCTTGCTGATCTGAATAGGACTCCTGGTGGGGCCGATAGCGATGACGATGACGAGGAGCCGCAGCAGTATTATACTGGTGGTGAGAAGAGGTATAATTAAAATGTTTTAATGATAAAAAAGAATGGAAAAATTTTTAATTTTCATTCTGCTTTAATTCTATGAGAATTAAAAATTTGTTTCATATGATCAGCAGTTTTAACTGTTTAGTTATGATTAATTAATGAATGTGGTTGATTATTAATAATTATATTCGTTTTTTTTTTTCTCTAATGGGAAAGGCTAAATTTTGTGTAAATTTTTCTGTAATTGTATGATACTATATGAACCCTTGAGCTTAATGTCTAGCTTATACGAGGGTTAATGAAAAATGTGATAATCTTTTCTGGATTTTTTAGTTTGTTCGATTTCATTTAATGGCTGAAATTTGTATGTTGACATCTACGTTGATAAATTATCTTGACATGTCCGCTGAAGAGTGGAAACAAAGTTGAGAAGATTTTTATTGAATACATGGAAACTTTCTTTGAAATCTGATTAATCATATTTGCACGAGAACTTATTTATGTAATGCAATTGGGGGCATATGGTGACCAAGTTGGTTCTGTGTTTTCTTTGTTCTGCAACAGAGTATTCACATTGCATGATAAATTTGTTGGCTTATTTTTTTGAACTGTTCATTAATTCAACCCTTTTCTAAGACTAGATTTAAAAATTTTATTGGGGTTTTCATCTCAAAGTGACTATTTTTAAATTTTACTTTTATTATGGTTGCAGCGGGATGCTGGTCCAAGATCCTACCAAAGGAAATCAAGTGGATACAATTTTCAATCAAGCTAGACAATCAGCTGTAGAAAGGCCTGACCTTCGAGCATCATCAAGCTCAAAAGCCTTCGCTGGAACAGCAAGGTTACTCTCTGGAGAGACAGTATCATCTGCTCCAGCTCCTCCGCCTGAAAATGTCTCACACAACATCACTTTTTGGAGGAATGGGTTCACTGTAGATGATGGTCGATTGCGGAGGATGGATGATCCTGCAAATGCTTCCTTTTTGGAGGTAGTATTTGACAATAATGTTTCCCTAACTTTCATGATTTTGCTATCATTGTCGCTGTGAAAATTGCTTGTGCTATGCTAATTGTATTACAAGAGTTGAGTTGCAACCTGACCTTCACATTCAACTTCCAAAATGAAAAGGAATTGTACCTACTGTAGGGGGGAATAATGATTTACTGAGATTTCTCAAAACCTGTTCCTAATTGGATGTTGTTATGGGGACTGGGTAGGTCCTCTCTTTTACTTATAGAGATGCGTTATACTTATGTATTGGTTGCATCTCAATGCAGAGCATCATGAGGTCCGAGTGCCCAAGAGAGCTTGAACCAGCTGATAAGAAAACTCGTGTGCATGTTGAACTCATCAATAAGCGAGAGGAGGACTACTCTGTTTGCCTTTGCTCCCTTTGTTTCTGAATATTTGTTCTCGTGTTTCCATCTTGCATCTACACTACTTAACTCCACTGTTTCATGTAGGAACCACCGAAGCGCCGATCTGCATTCCAGGGTGTAGGGAGAACTTTGGGTGGCAGTGACTCTCCTGCCTCTGAGCCAACTTTTGCTGCCGCTGCCTTAAACACTGCTCCATCACCATCATCTGGTCTAGTTGTGGATGCAACTTTACCGACTACCTCTGTTCAGCTGAGGTTAGCAGATGGTACTCGCATGGTTGCTCGCTTCAACCACCACCATACCGTCAGAGATATTCACAGATTCATTGATGCGTCAAGACCCGGCAGTGCAAGAAACTACCAACTACAGGCAATGGGGTTCCCTCCAAAGCAACTCACCGATCTAGACCAGACGGTTGAGCAAGCTGGCATTGCTAACTCGGTGGTTATCCAGAAACTGTAGTTGCTTAGTCAGCTTCCAAGTAGTACTTGCTTAATTTAATATTTATTATACAGAAAAATTCAAAGAGTTTGGTTTGGATTTCTGTTTATTGAGGTAAAGATTCAGTGTCTGTGGTTTTTTTCTTTTTAATTTTTAGTTTTATTTTTGAGAGATGATTTAGCGTCTCACAATTCTTCGATAACAGTGACTTGGCCCCATAACATGGAAACTGATTTCAATTCCATTGCATTTGTGTCTGTGTTTTGGGTTAGTACAACTTCACAAATCGCAGTTAGAAAACGAGACGGCTTCTAACACCCCTCAATTATCCTTTTGAAATCCTTTTTTTTTTCCTCCTGAAACAATTATAATTATGTGGCTGATCATCAAAATAAGCCTTTATCTCCCTATCAAACAATTCTTCATAATTTGTAACTCATGATCTCAAAAAAACTTATGATTAATGATGTGTATATTTGTTAATCATTTATTTTATGTACATGATTATGTTACTATAAAAGGATAGTCCATCTCCTTATTTGTATATACTTGAGAATGAATAAAAGTAGTCTCTAAACTATTTCTATTTCAATGATTTTTATTTGCTATCTCCCTGATTATACTGTTTCTGATCTTGTTGTAACTAATTATGACATGTGAAGTAATTTGCATTGGTGATAATTGAGTGTTAGGAACAAGTTTTCAATGCTGTATCGTGGCTGCATCTTTAATGGAGGCGATGGAGAACGGACACATAAACTCAAGCCTTCAGTGCTCCCAAGACCCAGCTTGAACAAAAACGTGGCCGTCTTTCAAGCTAGAGTTTTTTTCTTCGAAGGGTATAAATTTAACATGATTTGCTTTGAATTATATATGCTTATTTTTTGCAATTTGTATTTTTGGGATTAAAAGTTTCACCTTGATTACAATGAAAGAAAATTAAGAATGCATCTTTGAAGAATTACATTACATGCAAAATGAAAATTTCAGTGTATGTTCGTGAAGAACCATAGTCAAATCGAAATTGTGATTTATTATTCACCATCTTGCACGCGATGAACTACAAATTTAAATTTGCAAAATTGTAATTTCCTTCGTCAGGTATCATCTCCCTGTAGGATGAAATTAAAATTTAAAGATTTTAGGAGAAATTAATGAAAATTGAATATTCAAATGGGTATTGTTTCTTTAAAACAATTTAAAGAAATATGTCAGCACCAAAAGATGGAACAAAAGTTCATATGATTTTCTAGCTTTTACATAGGAGGAGAAAATCATCAACAATATATATAAAGAGAACCTGTGATGTGTAAAAAATTTTATGGCTCATTTATGCTCCTATAGCAGCAAACTGAGATTGTCAATATGTATATTAAAGCCATTGCTTCTCTTTATATATGAACAAAATATTAAGCTTTTAAAATAAATGATTGGTCTCATCTTACCATTATTAGTAATATATTTACATTCCTTGAAGCAAGTGTTTATTTGGTAATTGTGGGATTAGTGCTAGACGTGCCATGACCAAAGTTATCGACATTACAATTATCACCATTTTGAGTATTAATGATTGCAATACAAAGTGAAACAAATTAAAAATTGAAATAATTTGTAATGAACTAGAAGTTCAAGTAGTCTAGAGTTTCTTACATAGTTTGAAATGATGAAGTTACAATGATAAATTTGCAAACAGGGCTAATGATTATGTATTAAATTATAGAAAATTCACAAGAATTTGAATTAAAGAACTAGAAACTGCTTTTACTAATTGATTTTTGTTTAAATCAAGCGAAGATGAACTTATGGAAACAATTTATTATTTCGTATGATTCATCATTACTTACAATTAAAGATTTTGTAACAAAATTTATGAGAAAGACATCCCATCACAAGGGGGAGGAAAGCTATACGTGATGGATAACATGAATTTATGATAATGGTATGTATCACTTAATCGCATATGCATCACATTAACAATCGCATATGCATCACTTTAACTCATTTTAATATTTATGTAAATTAGTTTGAACTTGAAGTTCGAAGGATTACTAACAGCATGCACATTGTTGATCAATTGTTGGATAAACTTATTGATTAGAAGAAGTGATTAAAATCACATGTAGAAAATATCCTAATATGGGTTGATGTCCTCAAAGGATGAAATGGTGATACAAATAACATATGAATGCTTGAAGTATATGATAGATTAATTGGTGCAAACAATTAATTTCTTGGAAAGATGATATAAATAAATAATTTGGTGCACTTAAAGAGACCATGTTTTCATGTACATCAAAATATTTTATCTATAATTAAAGTATTGAATATAAATCCCCAGAGAAGCACAACGTACTGAGTAGAATATGAATCTCAAATGCCCTTGAAAAGGCAAATAGTGAGAAACATAGAGATTCAAATTTCCTACAAAAGACACATGTGCAAATTAAGAAAGAGAGATCTTTAGCCCTTACGGATGGTATATAATAGAAATTTTGAAAGTTCTCATCGGACACATATATTGAAAAATAAAATATTTGATCAATAGTATGTTGGTAGTTGAGGCAAGAGAAAAATTGAAATTGACATAAAATTATTGTTAATAAAAATTTAATTGTTATGATAAAATATTGGAAAATTTACCACCGTCCACCTGTTTGTTTTGCATTTATAAAAAATGCACAAGTATCTTTTTTCAACGCACTACCTGAAGTTATACTTTTGTTTCACTCTTCCACTTCCATCTGGTCTCCGTTAATGCATTTAACAGAATATTAATGAAATGACTTTTTTGCCCCTCAAGTGAAAATTACAATTTAACCCAAACTAAAAGACAAGAAAATAAGATTCAAAAAATGTAGCCATTAGCTCCCCAACGGCTACAATTTTAGTTGTATATAAACACAAGAAATAGCAAGAAACGTGTCAAACAGCTCACAATGCTCAAATACATCATCTTCAAACACATAATCTATACCATTTATTTGCCATTTTTAAAGCTCAGAACCAGCCGAATTAAAGCCAAAAACCTGCTCATACATCAACCTAATCTTCTCATATAGTCCATCAAACACATAACTGCACATTGAAGCAAACAAATATGCCATTCATTGTCCTAATTACAACCACTACCAGCCAAATTAAAGTTAAAAACCTGCTTATACATCTACAAAATCCATTTATATAGTCCATCAAATATATAATCCACACATTCAAGCTCACAACTTTTCCTTTTTTCTTTTATAAATGGCATTAAGTTATAGCTCAAGTTTTGCAGTTAGCGGACATCCACATAGAAAAGTTAAATGCATTCCTAAGAACTGTTGGTGTGGTGTGCAAGCATGTGCTATGGTTTCTACTACACAACAGAATCCTAATGCAATGTTTTGGTCATGTAAGTTTTGGCAATGGTTTACTACTAAAGCTCTCATATACCTTAGTATTGATCAGATGGCGGATAATCAAAATATGGAGTTGTATGATGATGTGGTGAAGACAAAAAAAAAAACACTTAAGCTCATTGAGGGCAAACTTAAAGATATCATAATTCTGCTGCTTTGTGTCTGTGCAATTGTGCTTTTTAAAATGTAATGTAGCCTAGAAAATATACATTAATGTAATTAACTTCTATCACTGATAATTAATGAAAGTATTCAATTAAAAATAATTTTTACATGCTAATACCTACTTATTTAGTAAAACAGTTATAACTTAGCTTAAAACTTAAAAGTGGCATACTCCATAACTGTCATGTTGGTTTTACAAGCCATAAATTAGTAATGCTTTTAGCATCAAAAGCATTAATAGAAGCAACTCGAAAAGGTAACTACTGAGCACTGCCTAAAATGCACAATACTACCATATCTTGATTTAGAACAATGCATATAAGAACAAATGTAAGCTTTTTAACACAACATAACTAAATTCCAACATAACATAATATCCAAAACGGTAATTATCCAAGAGGGCAACTACTAAGACATCATAAATAGTCTATATCATTTCCAAAGTAACATATCATAATTATCCAAACTGAAGCCAAAATAACCACCATAATCTTAAATAACAGCCTACATAACAAGTTAAAATGAGTCAAGTTTCTTCGATTCATCTCATCATATAGAACCTGTGACATTTGAAGATTGAGATGGATTTTGGGATTGGTTCAATGCTGAAGTTGTTCGTCCTCGTGTTTCAGCATCTCCACCGCTAGATCGAGCCTTCCTTTTCTTGATTCCAGCTTTATAAGTTTCTTCTGGACCACTTCGTATCTGAATACATGAAATGTTAGTTAAAGAAATTCAAACACAATAATAAAAATACGAGAACATGGAAGCATTTTTATGTGCACCTGTTATCGCTTTCTTAGTGTTTAGGATGAGGCAGTTGCTGGTAGGAATGAGGTAGTTGCTGGTTGGGATGAGGCAGTTGGTGGTTGGCCTGAAGCACTTGAATGTGATGTTGATGCTGGGAAACATGCTGTGAATGAGTATCGTGTTTCACAAGTAATGCACAATAAATAAAAAATACATGCTAACTAGCACTTATTTTCTCCTCCTTATTCTCTGCTCTGAAGCATTCCGTGGCTGATTTGTTGTATGTGATGCCTACAAAACATGATAAATGTAGTAAATATTGAACAATAAACATAATAAATAGTAATAATTTTTTGTAATAAATAATAATAGTATGAACATACTTGAGAATTATTTTTTCTAGCTCGAGCTACTTTTGCAACGGATGGCCTTAATGGGCAGGATCTAACATTATGATTAGATCCACCACAGAATGAGCAAATGATAAAAAAAAATTCGTTTTTCTTTTTGTGGCTCATCTGTGGCTCATTTTCTACATTTATTAGGCCTTCTAATCTTCCTTTGCACAGTTAGAGAATCAATTAATAGTCTTCCAGTGAGCTCCCATGTACACTAATCTAGAATGGGATTAAACATCAACGAATATGTGCTAAGGTAAGCTTGTTTGGTAAAGCACATTGGAACATACTCTTGAACTTCATGTCTTGCGTATCTTATGGCAGCCATAGCATGTGCACAAGGGAGGCTGACAATTTCCCAATAACCACAATAAAATTTGGATTCAACACGGCCAAAGTTTCTATTCCTATCTTCTTGGTCACTGTTGAACAATAAGGGCAGTTTAGTAATTTCAGACTTTAAGGGTATTTTGGTAATTTCAAGTTTTGAGATATTTAAATCTCTGTCCATATTTAGTTTTGTTGATATTAATTGTGTTATAGCCTAAAGTTTGTGACAAATGTGTATAAAATAACCTGAAGTTATTATAAGTAACTTTTGGAACTTAAAGTTTTGAAATTTATATTGGGACCTGAAGTTCTGAATTATTGCATTAGAACTTGAAGTTCTAATTCTACAACTATATGTACATGATCTAAAAGCTCTAACTTTAAGATATGTGGACCTGGAAAAATTATATAAATATATATATATGAACTTGGAGTTTGAATATTATGGACCTAAAAGATTCGAGATATGTTTTGAGCATATTTGAACTAGAAGTTTTAGAATATGTATATAGTTACTCTATTTATACAGTAATTATTAACGATCACAAATATTTTTAACCTGAAGTTCAAAATTGTACTATGGAACCTAAGTTCAAGATTTATGAACTTGAAGTTCTATGCATAGTAAATCAATTTTAATTTTTTTGTTATTATGTTATTATTATGACTGGTTTAACTGCCTATTAAGTTATTCTAATTTTAATAAATTATGATTGGCGTAACCACCTATTAAATTATATTTATGTTAATAACTAAGATTTATTTTTGCATAAATTTCTTAAATATTATTGTTGTAGCCTGAATTTTATGATACAAATCGGAGGGAAGAACCTAAAGTTCCAGCATCATTAAAAATTAAAACTTGAAGTCCTAACCTTATCAAAAATCAGAACCTAAAGCTCTAAGTTATGATTTTAAAATATAGAATCTAAAGTTCTAAATACATGCAAGAATATAATATGACAATACTTGATCACAATTGAATAGTAATAATAAATAATTATAATCACATTAAAAGCTTATCATTCCCTAAAGTGAATCTGAGCATCGAAACTTATGATAAAATAATATTATCTTTATAATAGTCATAATTTCTTACGACAATAATAATATTGAGGAAACCACCTGAAGTGGGATTTTTAAAGTGAGTAGTTTAATTGTTATTACTTATGTTTATTTATGTTTATTTCTTTATGCTTTATTATTATGTTGATATTTATGGCTAGTTCAATAGACCATCTACATTGATTTTATTCTATTAATATTTTCTGAAACAGAAGGTATACATTATATTTGGCCCTACAGGCTTGATTGAGTACTCATAAAGAGTTATAATCAATCAAATACTTAAAAAAAAATACATAATCTTGTTAGCAAGAGAATGAAAATTAAGTATTTCGAATGCCTTATTTTCAGTTAGATTTAGAATAAATATGTTACATTTTAAAGGTACCACTGAAATGGATATTATATTGTAAAGGCATTAAATAAATACTAGAGAAGCTGTAAAGCCTTCTCAACTGGATTTTATTATAATTAACAGTTACAAAATAATAAACCAAAAGTTCATTTTTCAAAACATATTTATATTGTGGCATGATTACCTTGGACACTCAATAACTATAATAATGTATAGAATTATTGAAAATCCTTATGGACATCCATTAAAGAACTAGAAGATTCTATTGCCCAATTAAATTGTTTATATTGCTTGCTCATAAGAAAAAATTTTGGTTAAACCATTCTTTTCTGAGGTTAGTTATAAATATTCATCATTTTACAAAAAATCAGGGAGATATATGTGAACCAATCTATCCACATAGCGAACCATTTCGATACTTTATGATTTTAAATAATGCATATACATGATGGGCACATGTTTATTTGTTATGCACACACAATTTGCATTTGCATGATTGATTGCATCATTTTATAATGCTGATATCTTAAACCTTTATCAAATGATTTTATCGCCACTTACGGACTGTTACTTTGAAGAGACAATTTTTAATCATTGGAGAATAAAAAGCCTCCTTAAGTAAGCCATGAATTGTCTTGGAATTTTTTTTTCACATTCGTACTAGTTAATGTGAAAATGAAATACAGAGAATAATGTTTTTACAACAAATTGTAAACCAGTACCAGATGCAGATTTAGTAAAAGTAACCAAGTCACATATTTCAGCTGCTAATACATTGACTAAGGTGATTGCTCATGCTTAACAATCAAGGGTACGAGAAGCTAGTGAATTATATATTACACGTCAGAAACGTGACAGATCACTCGGTTGCAAAAACAATGCTCCCCAGAAGACGAGAATGAAAAATCAGGATACTATTGAAAATGAAACTCAAGCTATAAATGTACCTATATTATCTACATCACAGTTTTAGGTGAACTGATGGTCCCTAAAGTAACAAAAGTCCATAAAGTCACAGTAATTCTTGAAAAGGTAACTGAATGCAGAAATAGAGAGATTTATCTTGAATATACTCAGGATAATATTTTTAAAGGCGTCTGGTCCTTAATGAGACCAAACACCCTAAAAAAAACACTTTGAAAGACTCTTGAAATGGTATATGCCCAAGATGAGGCATAAGCCTTTACAATGGCCAGACATAAAAAAATGTCTATAAATTTTACAAGCACAAATATGTAGAATCACAAAGAAATTGTCATCAATGATTTGTTTGCATTATAGTAGCTACTAACATTGTAAATGCCATGATCTGCAAACCTTTGATGAATATAGACAAAGGCATGATTGACCTCAATGGATGAAAGCAATTCCAGCAGAATTGACTTCTTTTGTTAAGCATAAAGTTTATAGACCTACAGTCTAGACACCTGAAGATGTCAAACTCAATTGATACAAATGGTTATTTATGAGAAAACATAGAGAAATAAAGTGTGAGGTACAATTTTCTCACTTAAATATAATAAAATTTATTTTAAGCTAACAAGTTTCTTAAGTATTATTATAATAATAACAATAATATAAAATATTTAATTAATGATGACATAAACAATGACATAAGTGATCATGTAAAATAAGTTTGTAGAGATCATTAAGAATTCTAGAATTTAGTAAGATATTTATGAAGGATAATCTCATCTTTACGTAGATATTTAATAAGATGACATAAGTAATGACATAAGTGATGATGTAAGAGAAAGTTGTAGAGAAATATAAGAATTATAGAATTTAGTAAGATATTTATGAAGGTTAATCTCAACCATTGATCAAGAGTATTGGTGGCAAAATCCTAACAATCCATTAGCCTTAAGAAATCCTATAAATACCCCATACCACCTTCATTTTGAATACAGCCTAGAAAATTTCATTCTCTTCTATGCTAAAGTCATAACAATAAGAGTAGAGAAATCTTTAACTTAGAAAGGTTTAGAGAAGTCAAGATCAAGAGGTAAGTAACACTTCAACTGCAATGTAGGGACAAAATTCTTTTTATTCTTAATGCCAGTTTTAACAATTTCTTTATCGTGTGATGACTACTATGATGTGTATTCTTATATGGTCGGCTATGCCACTTAATTTATGATCCTTAGTTATGTTATGATTTAATATATGACGTTTAATTATGTTATAGTCAGCTCTGATGTCTAATCGATGATGCTTAGTTATGTTATGGTCAGCTCTGCCATTTAATCTATGATGCTTAGTTATGTTATGGTCGGTTCTGCCACCTAATCTATGATACTTAGTTATGTTATGGTCAGTCCTGTTGCCAAATCTGTGACACTTATACTTAATTAAGCTATGGTCGGCTATGCCGCCTATATTAAAGAATCTTGTTCTTAAATAATGTTGTGTATTGATTCTGTTATGCATCTAGGAACTTTAAATGTTATGACATAAGTTGCATTGGATGCATGACATAAGTTGCATTGGATGCATGACATAAGTTGCATTGAATGCATTCATATAATGGATTACATTATGAAGAAAATGTTTCAAAAAATGAATTTATAAAAAATAGGTGGTTGTACTACTAGGTGGCAAAGTTTCTAAAGAGTGCAAGCCCTCAAAGCTAAGTAAAAGGAAATCTTTTGGGGACGGCGATACGTAACGCCTAAAAGATCAACTAATAAAGCCCAAGGGCATATTGTTTAAAAAGTAAAATTGTCAACCTTGTAGTGCAACATACCTAGGGCCCTAATAAAGTTGTTTTAAATTTCTTTTAAAAGCTTAATATGGTCATTCACATGCATAATAATTTACACATACATAATAATCTTCACATGCATCAAAGTGTTATCTTATTGGGCATTAGCTCATAAAGTCCTTACATTGCAGGTAACAATGAGTAGGGCAAGCTGGCGCTAAGTTCTAACTAAGATTAAGTGCATGTGGACATAATCGACCTTGGGATTTTATTACAGGCTTAGTTTTGTTTTAATAAAAAAAATAAAAATAATAAGTATCTTAGCTTTATGTAATAATTAAGTTTTGAAATAAACTATGGAATTTCTGTATGACTTTTACTTTATGTAAGAAAATTTTGTTTGTTGTGTATAACTACTTTTAGATTTTGCATTTATATAAAAGTACATTGTTTTAAATATCTTTAAAATAAATATTTAAGTGGAGTGTTACATAAAGAGTATGAGTAGCAGTTATAATATTTCTCTATAATTTAGATATATCCCTAAAGGATATAAAGAGATATTATAAATATATCAATGAAGGATATAAAGAGAATATATATAAAGATGATGTAATATATAGAGAAAAATATTGAATAAAATCAAAAAATAAATTAATGAGCTGCTCTAATTAGTGCCTTTGTATTTAGTTCAACCTTTATCAATACTCTTTATTTCTTTTATCACTAGATACAAAGCATACATGACTAGTTGCACAAGGTCTCCTGTAGAGACCTGGTATTGATGATGAGAATATGTATTCCCCAATGATGAGAACCTTAATACGTATTAATTGATAATGCTCACCCGCTAAGCATTCCTATGATTGTTCAATTTCTTGATCCTGAAAGAGATCCAATCTAACCCAATGCAGATGACAATGAGATGCTTGGTCCAAATGTACTATATCTAAATGTTATTGGTGATTTCTTGTTCTTGGCTTAATGCATTAGACTGTCCAGAAGTACCTTCTCTAAATGGTATTGGTACTTTATTATAGTTGGCACAATACACTAGACCAAACATTGCATTCATTGTAAACTTGTTAGCGAATTTCAACTCAGTGCAAATATGAGTATATTAGAATGACATTCATAAACTCAAGAAAATATCAAATTGGTGCATGACTTTTAAGGAGATACTTCATCGGGAGAGCATATTTTACAAATAAGAGTTTCTACAATTGTATTAGATAAATGTGCATTGTACTCTTTTCTTTCCCACTAAATTTTATTGTCAAGGTAAATGATGAATCCAAAGGGGAGTATTGTGAATAATAGTGGATTAACCATTTTTTCATTTTGTGAAATTACTATTACACCCTCGCCCTTATTCTATATATAGTAATGGAATGAAGATGGAGCATCTCTTTTTTTCCCAGCCACAATTTTCTTCTTTCTTTATAAGTTTTTCTGACCTCTAGTTATCTATTTTTATATCGACATACAAATACATAACATGCAAGTTTATAACACACTTGCAAAAATTATGTAGGCCTAAAAAATGAGAGGCAATGACTCAAGAGGGATTTTTTCTTTTAAAAGAAAAATGGAATATATATTTATATATATATATATATATATATATATAGTAGTTTTTCAATTGGGGATCCCTTAACTAAAAAACAAAATAAACACAAACTCCAATGTACTGTATTTTGTCATGTAGTGTATTAAAATTCAAATTTTTTTATCTTTTAACTAATCCCTGACTTTATTAAAATAAGGAATCTCTGATTAAAAAATTATCATATATATATATATATATGGATAAGAAGTATTTAATGACATAAATAAATATTATAGATGATCGAGATAAGGGGGGCTAAGTATGACAATAAATAAATTAATTAATTAAAGTATAGGCGAGCTTGGAGAGATAAGCCAAATACTCTTTTTTTTTTCTTTCTCTGGTTGAATTCGTATCAAAGCTTATCTAACAAATGGAGGCTAAGTGGCTAACCCATGTATTTACTTGGCTTAGATCACATATGCACGTGACTTTTTACTTGGCTAAGTTATTTATACATGGCTAACTAGCCCTTCTTTTATGCTTCTAACCCAAACCACCTTACCTTTTGTCCTATTAGCCCCACAGTTCCACGTGCTTGCACTTATTGAGCCTTGGCTGCTGTTTTATCTCTTTAGGATAAATATCACCTCTTAATCTCAGTTCTTATGAGTTATAAAAAATTTTATATCATGTGTTCTTGAATGATAGTATATAGATAAATTTTAATTTCTTTAATTTTTTTATTTATTAAATATCAATCACCCACATATATTTTTACTTAAGAAGAGATTAAATTATAAGAAAATCCTAATCCATTTCTTTATTCCTCCAAAGCAGCCAATGGCTAGGCATGATAGATATTTAGCTATGGCACCATGTGTCATTGTTTACTTCATATTTGTGGAGAGCCGCCAATGTCACAAGTTATTCATAAAATTAGGGCACCATTTGACATGCATGATTAGATAGAAAAGGATGGGATAAGATATGATTTCATTTTGGTATTAATAAAATTAATACTATCTTGTATTTTATTTAGTGTAGCATCGGATCAAATTATATTATAAATCTAATTATCTAGTTATAATAATTAAAAGATTACTATGTTTATTGAAGTAATAGTTATTTTTATAAAGTATTTTTACAATGAATTACAATAATGTAAACTTTTGCTTAGTTATAATGTAATAAATAATTATCGATATTTATTTAATTACTTATAAAAATATTTCTTATTTTTATTATACCACTGTAAAATATAATATTAATTAATTATTCTTATTATAAAATTAAAATAATAGCAAATGAGTTATTTATCTTAAACTACTTATCCCATGGCCTCATGGGATAAATTTTCCACTCAGTTTGCGATTAAATGGTGGGTCCCATAATGTTTAATAATATGTTGTTTAATGATTAATATGTTAATAATATTTAATTTTTACATATTATTTAATTAATATTGCTATTTTATATTATATCATTATATCATTATATATATATATATATATATAGAAGTAATTAATATAAAAATAATTATTTAATGATTAATTTAATATATATTTAGTAATAAAATAGTAATAAATTTAAATATAAAATTAATATAGAACATTGTAACACTAAATGTTATATAATATTATTAAATTTTAAAGTTAATATAATATATTATGTCAAATAGACCTTTATACCATATAATTGAGGGTTTGGGTCTATTGATTTCAATTAAAAAGGCTGCTCGTAATAGATATAGATACTAGATTGGATATACTCTAACTCAGTTTGAGAAAGTGTTTTTATCACCGCCAGTGAGTATGGTTTTATCAATCCTCATAATTTTCTATTAAAATGGATTTTATTAAATGAATGGTGACACCCCACCCTTCTGGTCTTTTAATTTATTACGATTTGCTGTGGGGACACCCACTTAGCAGCCATGACCACTTGTTTCATGCTCCAGAAGATTTAAACGTGCATGAAAAAGAATATATAGCTTGCGTGTTTGGAAACGTCTTCAAGGTGGTATTCTTTATCTGGTACTTTAAGATCAAAAGACAAAATAAAGCTGAGAGTATAAGTATTTAATTATTTATCACTCATTGTTGTGATCCAATGAATGAAAACTGTTAAAAACGAGAAAATAATTCTGTTTCATCTCATTTTGATAATCTGAAAAGGAAAAAATAATGATGTACATTGGTGTACGTTGGATATGGAAGCGATCGAAAGAGAATAATTACACAATCCCAATGATAACGTTTGGCTGGTGAGGTCTAAATGTAAAGTAGATAGAGGTCATTGTACTGCACTCATGTCTTCCTGACTCATTGTGGTTTTATAATTGGTCCAGTAATTTATAAGTTATAGTTATTGTAAAAAAATTATAATTATAAAATAAAATTTAATAATGCGTAATAAATATAATTTTAAAAATAATAAATATATTACAAATTTTTTTATTTTATAAACAATAAATTAAGTTAAGTTAACTTTAAAATTATAATAGTTAATATTTATCAAATATTTTAATACAATAACTTATAATCCATAATTACCCTACCTTCATATCAAAAAGACCTTAAATATGTTTGAACACGGCATACAAACAGCTGAAGTCCCAATAAACCAAAGACTTCTTCTATTCAAGTCTTTCCTCGTTTATAACTTATAATTAAGTGAAGGGAGAATCTCTTAAATATTAGAATAATAATAATAATAATTTTATGTAATATAAATTATATTTTGATTGTCATAACCAGTTTAAAATGAAAAACATAAAACACTTACGTAGTTTAGACTTTATTTAATTTTAACGGTAGCACTTCGTCAATCAATTAGCAATAAAAATGAGAAATTGCATAAGATTTTATTAACAATATTACTCAAGCTACAGTCTCTGCAACACCCCCTCTTTTCTAAGTCAAATCAATATATTAATAAATTCAATATATTTCTTATTGGTCCGGTGCAAAGCCCTCCAAATATTAAAACTTGAGACCATTCCTTTCCCCCCGACCTAAAGTTGTGCACGTCCTTTTGTTCATCCATTGTTCCACCAAAATCTATCATGTTTTAAGCTCGAGTAATTCTAGAGTGCATAGCAGGATTTACATCAAAAATCGGATGTGGAATTACCTGCTATTATCTTTAAATCTTGTTAATTTAAATCTTAAATCTTAATTATTTTTTTCAATTTCCCAACGAATCCCTCTTTCCCCAAATTTTGAAACCCAATTTCTCTTCCCTCCTTCCTCCTCTCTCTCTCTCAGCCTATCATGGTCGCAGCCTGATGATCTTTATTTTAAATTTTATATCAATTTATGCTTATGATGCTTAGAATCTTAAAAATTTCTCCTATCATTTACAAAGGGATGGTGATGGGGTGGGGGTAGGGAGGCCTATCCTATTCCCCACCCCATTAAAATTTTTACCTTAATTTCTCAATAAATTTAGTGGAATGGGAATAAAAATCTCCATATGTGGAATGATTCCTCCATCTCCATCCCATTCCATATTTATCTATTTTATAATATGTAAAATATATTATTTCAGTAAATTAAAAATTAAAGACTTAAAATAAAATCATCACCACATTATAAAGTATTTAAATTATTTTAAAAAAATTTCTAAAAGTTTGAAACAATATCTTAAAATGATATCAAAATTAAAAAATATTTAAAGAAAACAACATCTTAAAAAAAAACATAATAATATTTTAGAGCTGAAAAAGAATTATATTGTAGGATTTCTTTTATTCATATCATGTTTATATTATATAAAAATTTAAAAATTTATTAATTGACATTATAGTTGATAAAATAAAAATTGTTAAATAAGAATTAAAAATATATTTATATATAATGGGGATTGGGTGGGGTGTCCCACTTCGTTAAGAATTTAAAAATTATTTTTCTCTTATTTCTCACTTCATTTTCTAAAAATTATTTAAAGATTTTTTCATTTTAGCTTAGACTCCACAAGACCCCAAATCTATAAAGAATTTTACCATTCCTATATTTACAACGTGCACCGCCTGGTTGTTTAATATTCCTGTGACTACATCCAACTAGCCCACTTCTACCATTATTATTTTGTTTTATTGGGTTTAATTGGTTTTATTAGTTATCAATACCTCGCAGAAGAGACTAATAATCACTTGACATGCCGAATAAATTAAGATGGGTGAATGACAAGATTGTGGCGAAGATGGTTGACGAAGGAGATTTTATCAGTTTGGCTAGAACAATGATCAGAGATGTCTTGGAGAGAGAGAATAATTGAGTTCGATAGAGAACACAGCCGCACATGTCCGAAGCGTTGAAATTTTTTTTTTTAAAAAATCATTTTAGAATTTTAAGGTTTAAATTATAACGAGACCACGTGGCAGAATCTTATTAATTGATAGTTTCACATTAACTTCTTAACGTGAAACCTCTAATCAACTTTACAATTTCTCCTTAAAATTCTCATTATACTTCACTAGATTGTGACAAGTTGAGATGTTGTTCAATCTGTTCAATCTTCATTCACACATATTTCATATTACATAGGGCATGAACATATACATAATAATGCCATAAAACGCGAGAGTATAAAGGAGAGTGGTATGTTATCATGTGGAAGAGAGATAAAAGCAAAGCGAATAGAGAAGGACTCCAACATGGAGAGAGTGAGAGATTGGGAAGGGAGAATGGCAGGAGTGTCCCACCAACCAACTTTATCAGAGCTTTAGCTTTTGTTCTCTTCTCTCTACCCCCCCAAATTGAACCCAACTTTCATTGTTTAAATTATTGCCACCACCAAATGCCAACTCAATCGATTATGAATAACCTGATTAGACCCCTTGACTCTGACGCTCTTACATTAAAATGTTGTTAAAAGTTAATTAAAAAGAGAACAGACTCATCAATGACCAAACGCCGTCGTTATGTAAAAGTAAAAACAAAGAATAGGTTAATAAACGGTTGTGCATGTACTTATGCCCATGCCAAATTGCCAATGCCAGTGCCCGCCTATCCTTGTCTTCCAACACAAAATCCCAAGAGAATATCAACCGATGGACGGTTCAGATTAATTTGATCGGCAACGCTTATCATAAAAGAAAGAGAGAGAAGGGTAGTACAGTAGTAAGCTTTGGTTCACATCAATCGTTTCAAAAGCTTTAATTTTGCTAGCTTGTCATCCCACTTGATATATGATTCATGATTCTCTAGCTAGCTCCACAAGCCATTTTTAGTTTCTCTCTCTGTGTCTCCTGTTTCTCTCTTTGACGTCCACCATGAGAGATGATGCGAGTAATAGTAGTAGTGCATCAGAGTCTCAGCAATAAAGCAGGTGATTGGAAGTGTGCTAGCAGCTAGCTTGTTCAATTTTCATTCATTGGGAAGGCAAAAAACTCAGTAGTATTTGCAGAGGCGCACGTTATCTATCTATCTTCGTGCTCTCTCTATCTCTCTCTTTCTCACAATCTTCGGATAAATTGAACGGAATGAATATTATAAAGATTAAAGATTAGTGACTAGGATTTTCTTTCTCTGCACTCCATCATCTACGAAAAAGATTACTACTGAGAGTGTTAGCTACAAAACCGGGAGTGTTCTTTCAGAGTACAGCTAGCTAGCAGCAGGATCTTTCTCTGAGAGAGAGAAAGAGAGAGGGGAAAAAGAGAGAGAGAGAGATTTATGGAAGGTGGAGGATCTAGTAGCACTAGAAACCCTAATTGTTGGATGGTTTTGGGAGAGAGTAGTAGCAATAATAATGGTAATGTTAATAATAATATGAATGGATCACTTTGTTCTATAATGATGATGAATTCTAGTGCAGGAACAACAAGTGATCATAATAATAAGGGGTTTCTTCCTCCTAATTTGACGATGCCCCCACCACAGCAACAAGAAGTTCAGTACGACTGCACCGACAATACTTCTAACTCCATCAAGTCTAGGATCTTTGCTCACCCTCACTTCCCTCGCCTCTTGGCCTCTTATGTCAATTGTCAAAAGGTGAAGAAGAATTTGTGAAAGAAAATTAAAAAAATTAAGAAAAAAACATGTGTGCATGAGATTTTCTTAATTTTCTTGTAGATTTGATGATGTCATGATCTACATAATACATGTTCATCAAATTATCTGATCAGGTTGGGGCTCCTGCACAAGTTGTGGCTAGGTTAGATGAAGCATGTGCATCCGGGGAAGCCATCATGAGTAGGTCATCAGCTGGAACAGCAGCTTCTCGTGTAGGTGATGACCCAGCACTGGACCAGTTCATGGAAGCTTACTGTGAAATGTTAACCAAATATGAGCAGGAGCTTACTAAACCGTTTAAAGATGCCTTGCTTTTCCTCTCAGAGATTGACGCTCAGCTCAAAACCCTAACTGTTTCTTCGAACATTTCTGGTAATGGAATATATTCTCGCTTTTTGCTACTCTCTGTACTTTCTTTGTAATGGTTTCTAAGATTAGGATGACTAGTCGTTTCAAATCTTGCATGCTTCTAGCTTTTCATGAAAAATGAGTTGCATACACACACACCCCCACACACACATACACACATAAATACGTGTTTGTATGAATGAAGAGAATTTACATTTTTTTTTTGTTTGGACTTTTAGAGGCTCGACTGCTGATGCACACACACAAACACACAGATAGCTAGCTAATTAGGTGTCTGTGGCTTTGATTCTCTTTTATTTGTCTGTATGTGTCTATAACTCTGATTAATTGATTTCTCCATCTGTCTTTTATAATGTTGTACTGAATCCTTAAGTAGTTCTAGGGTTTGTCTTCTTGTTTAAGTTTTAATGGAGAAACTATTACGTAACTGTCACTATAAAAATTAACCTGGGATGTAGATTTACTTCTTTTGAATTTTGAAGGATGTATATAGAGATGCATATTTGCTTTTTGATAAAGGTTTGTAAATTTTTTTGGCCATATATATGTACTTTTTTTTTTAATTTGTAGATTGTTGTCATTGGCTTGATGTCACGTTATATGAATTGATCTTGGTCCAGTCAAAATTGTTTTTGAAGTTACTGAAGAAAAAATAACTACTGCTAGCTAGGCTCAGTCTTCCCAAGCAAGAGGTCTCCATATGGAATTAAAAAAAGAAGAAGTAGGATAAATGAGTAATCTATTCAAGCAATTAAGGTAGAGTTATCATGATAGACATCTTTCAATAATTTAAATATTTAGAAATGAAAATTATTTAATTAGTCTTATTACTGTAACATTTTGTTCTTTGAGGTACATTTAAGTTGACGTGTTTAAGAAGTTCATAATATTCAAGTCAAAACATTTGATATTTAAAAAGAATAAGTTGGATTGATGAGTAATCTATTCAAGCAATTAAGATAGAGTTATCATGATGAACAGCTTTCAATAATTTGAATATTTAGAAAATAAAATTATTTAATTATTCTTATTATTGTAATATTTTGTTCTCTGAGGTACATTTAAGTTTATGTGTTTAAAAAGTTCATAATATTGGCGATTGTTATGTTACATAGTCATAATAATCATATAACATACATGATTATGTAGCAACTGTTGAATGGAAATCTAACGGTGGTGAAAATATAAGATAATAAAATCATATTATTTCTACAACCGTTGGATTTTCATCCAACGACTATTACATAATCATGTATGATTATGTAACATAACAAAAGCCCATAATATTTAAGTCAAAACATTTTCGCTGAGCTTATTGATGAATGTACTATTTGTATGTTGGAAGTCTGAGGACAACTAGATTGAATGTTGTTACCTTAATCAATCAGTGAGATCTTGGCTTCCATTATACAGGCATTAGAAATGATGCTTTCATTAGTCGAGATTAATGATTGTTTGTATGACTTTTTCTTTGTCTATGAAAGACTTGACCAAAAAAGTTCATACAGGCAAGTTAATTGATTCTAATAATCTAACAGATTTCATTAACATAATTCCGAATCTTAGTAATAAACTGAAGAAGTGTATTTCTTCTAAATTACCCTTAAAGCTCCACACTTCTCACTCTTACTACACTATTAGTTATTCTAACATATGTCAGTTCCCTTTAATAATGCATTATGTTTCCCTTTTGGTAAGACATGGGACACATGCAGAAGGTTAATTTGAATTTGTGTCGGCATGGAATCAATATATACCTCCAGGACAACCTTCTGGTTTCATCTAGAATGGGTGCCTATCCATAAGTTTAAAATATACTTGTCCCAATTGTGTGGATTAAAAGCTATAATTAGTTAATTAGTTCAATCTTAATTCTAGTTATCATTCCCCATCTTTAGATAAAGCTGAAACACGAACATCATGCCTTAGCTATTCGGTGAAGAAGAGACGGGTTTGTCCCTATAAATGATCAAACAATTATTATTCTCTAGAAGGAGTTCACACTAAGTGAGTTGTGACTGTTTCCTCACCCCAGTGAGAATTGGGAGCAAAGGAATTGCTTGACAAAATTTTGATAATATATTGAGATCATTGTCTCAGAAGCTGCTTATCTTGGGAACACTTAACACAAGAAACTAATTAATGTTCACAATTTTTTAAAACTATGATCTCAATTCCTGACTAGCTGATCAGTTTGTTGATTGTTATGTATGTCTATTTGAAATAATTGGATACCTATCTGAAAGTCTTTAATAAATCAGCATGCTCAAATAAATTGACTTTTGAAAATACTCATTTTCAAGAACCATATGCATTCTGATGTATATTGCTAGTTGGCTGGAAAAACAAATGAACTCAGGCTTTGTGATTTTCTAAACCATGTTTGCTAAATTTGTTTACCTTGAATATACACACATCTACTGTCCTGTATTTCAGAAAACATTATTAAAAATGAAATGAACACAGCAAATTTGGTTGTATGCTTTTATTTTTTTGAATATTGTCTGCCATTTCTATTTTTTGTCTTTCATAAATGAAATTGATAACAAAAAGGTTCTAATAACTGATAATATCCTTCTCTTGGTGGACTTGTATCGTGTGTAACATTAAATCAGGAAGAATATTTTTTTAGGTTTTGTCTTGTTTTTGTTATCATAGATCATAGCTCCACACAACTCCTGAAAGGATGTAAATAGCAAGCATGAAAATTTTCTGTGATCACATCTGCCAATAGAATTTCTTTTGGTTCCTTTTGTTTCCTTTTGTTTCCTTTTGTTTCATCAATGATCTCGTTTTTTACTAGATGTGTCTCAAACTTGCTGCTTCTGGGTTGGTATGAAGTGGCCACTGATGCAGCTAAATGACCTAGAGGCTTCATTTAGGGATTTGACATGGAGCATCTAAATTACTAATTGTCCTTTTGGGATCTTTGTTATGCTAATCTGCTTACTTTTTTTAACTCCAATGTGTGATATGTGAGCAGATAGATGCATGCTTGTCTGCTAACATCTTTATAATTTGCTTATTTACTTTAGTAGTCGTTGCTTTTGGTGATTCTGCAGGGCAAAGTGGATCATCAGAAGAAGAGATTGATGTGAAAGACCGCAACATAGATCCTCTGGCTGAGGACAGGGACCTGAAAGATCAGCTTTTACGCAGATACAGTGGATCTCTGGGAAGTCTCAAGCAGGAATTCTTGAAGAAGAAAAAGAAGGGGAAGTTGCCAAAGGAAGCCCGACAGCAGTTGTTGGATTGGTGGAGCAGACATCACAGGTGGCCTTACCCATCGGTATGAATTCATTTGCCTCCTAACCTTTTATGCTTCAGTGCCCATACTTCTTAGTTGCCAGTCTTTAATAGGTCATTTAGTTTATCAAACTTTTGTTGCCCACAATGAAGAAGTTTTGGTCAGCACTAGTAATTTGAAGCATTCTTTCAGTACTTATAACAGTTTTGCGTATGTATAAAACTTCTTAATTTGTTCGTGTGGTATAGTAATTGAGATGGTATTCACAGGAGCCGCAAAAGCTAGCACTTGCAGAATCCACAGGCCTAGATCAGAAACAAATCAACAACTGGTTTATCAATCAAAGAAAACGCCATTGGAAGCCTTCTGAGGATATGCAGTTTGTCATGATGGATGCTGCATATCCTCAATACTACATGGAAAATGGTGTGGGTAATCCCTTTCCCATGGATTGCACCACCCTAGCTCGCTTTTAATGACATTCTCATGCTATTTTATCAGCTTGAGCTGTATTTTGAAGAACTACTAAGCTACTATGTTAACACTTCAATCTGATCTGATTGGTACCACCTTATATATTAATAGTGTTGTGAAATTAAACCATGTATTGATATATCAATTACAATGATGTATCAATTATGAATGAACCAGAAGGGGATGCTGCAGTTTCATTGTCTGATTTGCAGCACTTTTGATGTTCGGTTATCATATATCAATTACAATTCCTCTAATTTGATGCCAAGATTGATTTATAAATGTGTTTGTTTCTTCCCCACCAAGTTACTACTGCTTATGGGTCCAAGCAGCTGAATTATTGGTAGGGGTAGATGTTTTAATTAATATAGCTTGAAATATTCTATTCAATTTACACTACTTAGTTGTAGAAATAGTTTGTTGTTTAGAGTAACTAGTGAAAATGTTTAATGGGAGCTTCCTTCACAAGAATTTTGACCGCCGGCTGCCATTACTTTTCCTGATGAGTTTTCTAGCGGGAAAGTGTATGAAACTTTTAAAATTGCATGATTTTAAAGTATTATAGCATTATGAACTTAAAACTTTAAAATCCGAGGGTTTTAAAAAAATTTTAAATTTTTTTATGCTTTAAAATCTTAAATTAAAATTTTTTAATATATATTATTTAATAAAAAAATAAATAAATATTTTAATATATTAATAGATTAAAAAAATAAAAAATATATATTTTAATATATTGATTTTTTTTTTAATTTTAATGATATTTTTATAGACAAATATATATATATAGACACACACGTGCGTACGGGTCCGTCTAAAATTTTGTTATGTCTTCTATATTTTATATTATCTATAATTTATTTATTTTATAAATATTATAAATTTTTTGAGATTGTAAAATTTCGTTTAACTTTTTAAACTCTATAGTATATTATTAAAATTCCTAAAGTTTCAATTAGAGCTTTATAATTTTAAATTTTCAAAATAACTTTCATTTAATTAAAAAAATATAATAATTATTAAATAAATTATAATTATAATTATAATTTTTAAATATATTATTATTAAAAAAATAAAAAAAATATTATAATTAATTAATCTATTAACAATATTTATAATAATTTTTTTAGTTAAATTGTTAATGATAATAATTAACAATAATAATTATTATTAATTAATTTTTAAATAATAATAACAATAACAATAATTAAAATACAAAATAATTATTATGATAAAAATTAATTAAAGATTTTATAGTAATTTGTTACAATTTAACTCATTCTAATTTTTATTTTAAGATAAAATAAACACATAAATAGTAATACAGCTTATTTTAATTACGATTTCTGCAGTTTAAGTAAATAAATTATTATAATTTTAATTCCTTATTTCGATTCTAACTATTCTGATTCTAATTTATTATTTTTTTAGCTAATTTCGATTACTGTTTAATAAATGCCCTATAAAATTCATAATACTTATGAATAAATTATAAATAATATAAAGTGATTCAATTGAATATAGAATGTTTTATAATTAGCTGATGAATCGAAATTAGCTGGAAATATAATGAGTTACAATCAGAATAGTTAGAATCAAAATGAGAAATTAGAATCATAATAATTTATTTACTTGAACTACAGATATCGTAATTAGAATTAGCTATATTACTATTTACGTGTTACTTTGTCTTCGAATAAAAATTAGAGTGAGTTAAATTATAATAAATTACTATAAAATTCTTAATTAATTTTTATCATAATTATTATTTTATATTTTAATTATTGTTATTGTTATTATTATTCAAAAATTAATTATTAATAATAATTATCGTTAATTATTATCATCAACAATTTAACGAAAAAATTATTATTATATTTATAATTATAATTCATTTAATAATTATTATATTTTTAAATTAAATAGAAGTTATTTTGAGAATTTAAAATTATAGGGGCAAATTGAAACTCTAGGGATTTTAATAAAATAAAACAGAATTTAAAGGGTTAAACAAAATTTTATAATGCAGAAAGTTTTATAATATTTAAGAATAAATAATAAATAATATTGAGTATAGGGTGCTGAATAAAATTTTACGCAGCTGTGAGGGCGGACCCGTACATACGAAGCAATAAATATATTGTAAATTCCTCGCGACAGATTCTACCGCTGTCATCTAATTACCTTGGTTTTCTGATCACCTACTCCTAGCCTGCGGTCGGCCCAAATGAGAATAATAATCGACAAACAATTATTTATAGGGAGAGCCTAAGTTACATTCAATGTACTTTATATTTAATCATGAGAATCACATAAGTTGTGGGACCACACAATTTATGTGGTTCTCATAATTAAATATAAGGTATATTAAATGTACCTTAGTATTTACCTTATTTATAATATTTCAAGAATCTTGAATAATTCTTTAGTAATTTTAGAACAATGACAATTGAACTTCTACAACTTACTGGACAGTGGTTGCAGTTTCATTTTCATCTACTCCCTAAAGAGGTGGCAGAAGGGTTCCATAATGAGAGCATTTTGACGTCAACTGATAAGTATTCGGCTTCATGTTCTTTATCTAGTTTTCTTATTAAAGAAATCAAAATCTGATTACATGTCTCTGTTAGAAGAACTTTGAGATCCGAACATTGAATTACCAATGCTCAAATGAAAAATACAACGACACTGCCTACAATTACAGAGAGGTAAAATACAGACTGAAAAGAGTCCATACATTAACAGTAATAATGCAATGCATAACTTTTGACTGGATCATGGTTGATGCTGACGTGTCATAATTACTGTTCATCATGGCTTCTCAACAAAAACCCCACTTTCTCTCTCTCCATTTTCCTCTATTTCTCTCTCTGCACTGTCTAGGGTTTCTCTGTGCTCTGAACATTGACGCTCTATCTTTGCACAAGACCCACCAAGGCCTTGCAATCAAACAAATAAATTGAATACATTTCCCTCAAACTCTCTTGCTGAGTAAAAACAGAAAAAAAAAAAGAAACAGAAAAAATCAATCTTTCTCATGGCAAAAACCAAACCTGGGAAAAAAGACCTTGACTCATACAACATCAAAGGCACCAACAAAGTTGTCAAACGTATGTATTTTCATTATCTCTCAAATACCCTGATTTTATTTTTCATTTTTATTTCTGATTAAACAAACCCAAAATCTCCTTTTTTTTCTGCGTATTCCAGGCTTGAAGTTAGAAATTGATATTTTAATTTATATTTTGCAACTTGGGTTTTCCTAAAAATTGGATTTTTTTTTTCTGTTTTAATGATTAGTGTGTTGTGTGTTGCAGCTGGTGATTGTGTGCTAATGAGACCATCGGACTCTGATAAGCCCCCGTACGTGGCGCGTGTGGAGAAGATTGAGGCTGATCATCGGAACAACGTGAAAGTTCGTGTACGGTGGTACTATCGACCTGAGGAGTCAATCGGAGGGCGGAGACAGTTCCATGGAGCTAAGGAGTTGTTTTTATCAGACCACTATGATGTGCAAAGTGCTCACACTATTGAGGGGAAATGTACAGTGCACTCTTTTAAGAACTACACTAAGCTTGAGAATGTTGGTGCCGAGGATTATTTTTGTAGGTTTGAATATAAAGCTGCCACTGGAGGCTTCACTCCGGACCGCGTTGCTGTGTGAGCTTCCTTCCCTCACATTTTCATTTTATTTTACTTTATTTATTTTTCTTTTTTTTGGTTTGTTTGTTGAGCTTTTATGCTTTTGGGTAATCGGTTTTCGTATTACTTATGTGTTTTGTGTTTTGATTTTGAAGTTATTGCAAATGTGAGATGCCATATAACCCGGACGATCTGATGGTGCAGTGTGAGGGATGCAAGGATTGGTAAATATTGTTGCATACAAATTTTGTTTTGTAATTTTGATGGTGTGCTGTAATTGAATTTTTTTTTTAATTCCGTTTTTCAGGCGAGTTTAGATTCATTTGAGTTTGTAATCTTGTAATTATTGAAGTTACTGAGATTTTAATGAATTTGGCTTGTTATGATTTACATTCTACTGCTTTCTCTCTGTATTTCTTGAATTTGCATTCATTTCTAATCTCAACCTGCTATCGATTTGCTGATTTTTATGAATATTTTGCAAAAAGAAATGCTTTTACAATTTAGAAGTTTCCAATTTGGGTAGGAATGTGGAAATTGGCTAAAACCATTTCTCTAGTCTCTGTTTCTGTTTGGTTGAAAACACTTCTGAACCTGACATAAGCTAATTGTAGTTACTGGAGCAGATAGAATGTTGCAAGAAAAGTGGCATTGTTGAGGTTTATCTAGGTGTCTTAGTTGCAAGTGCCAAGTGGCATTTACATATTTCTAATTGTCTAATAATCCTAATACCATTTCATTAATAAATTTTATTATTAATCCAGATTTGGTAATTTATACAAGCGAATCATTGACTTGCATGTGGTTGCTTTGTAGGAATAAAAATTGATTAATAGAATGCACATTTGCAGGATTTATTAACTGTGTTAAGGCTGCAGATCTTATGCATTAGATCAACTTCTGCCATCCCTGGCATGCAGATAAAACTTTCCTGATATTTTCTGTTCATCCCAGGCTTAGTTTAGCAATTTTGAATTATATGTAATCTTCCTCTGCTCCTCTGCTCCAATTGAGATGGTAATTTGTTAATGATGTTATGGTTGGTTTGTCTCTTTCTCACAAGTTGAACTCTTACTTATGGAGTTTCTTTAGATACATTATATATTTCTAGCATGTTCTCTCTACCTTGACACAAGTGAGGAACTGGGTGTGTGGGAGTGAAACTAGGTTTAACACGTGTACCTTATAATTACTGTTTTATGAATAACATATTTTAGGTGTATCCTTAGGCTACTTATAGGAAGAAGTTGTGTAATTACTTGAAAGAAATTAATTTATTGGACTGGCAAGATCAAATATCATATTACAACATGGATGTAGCTAGAAGCTATTTAGAGACCAGTGCAATAGCAATTGTAATTTGTATTGCAAGTTACATTATTGTTTTATTTAGGCTGGCCAAATTTGTAGACTACTCTATTTGGAAAGTAAGATAAGAAATAAGTTGCATTTATTCTTATGTTTTTTGGTTGGTCCTCGACTTTAGGAGCATGTTTTATGTTTTCAGTCTGTTTGGAGGTGCTCATATTTTAATAATTATCATTTGCTTCTTATGATATAGCTTATGTCTCTGCTTTTGGTGGTCATTGCTCTCTTTACTGTAAAGGTTGTATGATTTGTATCGTAGTATCAATGATGAGGACAATATTGATGATAATCTTGCTTTCCTGATGAAATATCTGTGTTGCAGGTTCCATCCTTCTTGTATGGGTATGACCATAGAGGAGGCAAAAAAATTGGATCACTTTTTGTGTTCTGATTGTTCATCGGATGTTGATGCCAAAAGATCTTTGAATGCATTCCCGGTTTCCTCGTCTATCGAAGCTAAGGTGCGAGCACACATGTTTCATTTTGTGTATGTTGTCTATATTCTTCAAGATAAAAACCAGTAGGGTAGCTCCCACCTGTGGTTATCTTATTGTCTAGCATATGAGGATCGCTCTCACATTGTTGGATTTTGCCACCCATCATATATATATTCTAAGGACCACTTACGATTCCTTTCTCTTGATTCGGACAGCTTGGGTATGAGTTTTTGTACCGTCATCCTTTTACTGTCTATTGAACCTAGGTTTCTACCGATGCTTTTGGTTTATTGTTGGGCAGTGTCTCTCTGTCTTTCTTGTGCTATTGCTCTTAGTTTATGACTTGCTTGTAGAGCATATGCTCATGCTTTCCAAGTAGAAGGTTAAATCTTTTTCACGCTGGAGCTAAAACAGTAATCTATTTAATCAAGATTTGCTCATATTATGACTACTGTTTTCACGACGGTTTACTATTTTTGCATCATCATTTTCCAAATTCTTAATATGATTTTGGCTTTCTCTTGCTCCTGGCTGGAAGTGCACTCTCTCCTTTATGTTTTTTCGTTTCTTTTTCTTATATAATCATTTAGGTTGTAGATTAGATAGTTACATAATCAGCGGAAAACTTTGAGCAGTTACCTTTTTTTTATCATGGTGCAGTTTTGCTTGTTTCCTTGAATAGTCAGTTAAACATTTTTATGGATGATTTTCTCAAGATTTGCTCATATATCTGGTTACTCAATCACATGTAACACTTTGATCATGAATCAGTTTTCTTCCCCTCTCTCATGAATTGCTGTCTTTGATTTTGTTGCTAGGTGGAACCAAAACGTAGAAAGAGATGACTAAGTGACCACAATGCAAAATGAGGAGGTACTGGTATCCTGGCACATTAGCGCCTGCATCATTGTTGTTGTAATCTTTGGTGATGTCGAGTTGTACAGTGCAGACAAGATATTGTGCTTTGCGTAAACCAGCGGCATTTCTGCCTTTACCATGTCTCAATGTTTCTGTCTGTGTACTACAGTTTAGAAAGAACTTTGTGATAAGCGACGTTGCGGTGATTAGAATCTGTGCATAAATGTGTCATCTTATTTGAGAAATGAGAGCCCATAGCAACATTTTAAAACAAAATCTTAAGGAAATGATGGATTTTTTTGTGATGTGCTTGATACTGGTATAATTTCTTGAAATAATGTTATAATGACTCTACTTTGAATTTTCCGGCTGGTTCCAAGATTAAACATTGCGTGGTGCGTGGAGCAACCAACAGGTTTGCACACATTCTCTAACAGTCACTGGTTTAGCAATTCAAACTTAAAACTGTTAGAAATCAATGGGTCTTTGGTCCAGTGGGAGAATCCTTGCATTTACAATGTTGAGAGTAAGGGTTCGAATTTTCATAAAAGTATTTATGGGTTTAGAACATCACCAAAAGACTCTTCAAATAAGATTTTATTACTTATTTAAAAAGTCACATCAGCATTTAAGGATCCAAAAGACTCTCCAATTAAGATTCTTCAAATAAGAAGTGATCTTCTCTCTTCAAATTTAAAGAGTTACTTTCTCCCTCTTTAATTTATATTTTATTATTTTTTGTTGAAGAAAGAGAGAGATGTACTTTAATTACTATTGATTTTTTCTTTAAAAAAATAATTTTTTAATTAAAATAATATTAAATAATTTCTATTTGAAGAGTCTTTTGGAGAATAATATATTTTTTTATTATTCTATTTGCCACATAGGTAAGCAAACAAATTTTTAAATAGTAAAATTTATAGAGCCTTTTGGAGATATTCTTAGTTCAATCCTTCCTCAATTATCATATAATTGAGTGGAGATAGTCCTCTCGAATATTTGAGAAGGTTTGAACAATCTGAACCACGTTTTAGGAGAGTGATATGTCACGACTAATATTCTAGTTGTATAATTTATTTATAAATATTAATTATAATACCTGATATAATATTGGAAGAGTCCTCTAACTTAAAACTGCCAGAAATCATGATTGTGATGATCATATTGCAACACGCGACTCAAAACCATCAGTCCTATCCATGTCCGCGTGCTAACCTACACACACAGCACTAGTGGCACTATTATCTAGATCTTCTCCATATGTAAACTACTAACCTACACACACGGCACTAGTCGCACTATTATCTAAATCTTCTCCATATGTAAACTTAGTTTGTTTCCTGAGAAAATCAAGAGTGTTAGTGGAAGCTTATGGCATTGTTCATTCTCATTAGGTACTATCATCTTTTGACGCCACTGAAAATGAGTTAAGGGCTAAACGTATCTCCCCAATGAAAAATTAAAAAGAAAAACAGTGGGCAAAACCAATAACATTGGTTAATTCCTTGCACATTAAAATCGTTTCAGTTTCCTTTTTTCCATTTTGGTTTCTGGGTGCGTGGGGTTTGTTTTGTCCTTTTTTTGTTTTTGTTCTGCCTGCTAAATGAGCTGAAACATACAATCCACTGCAATGATGTTATCTTACCTTGATTAGGTTACGTTTGGCACACAAGATTGGATTGAACTAATTATTATCATTAGAATATATTAGATTTAATTGGAATAGGTTGTATTATATAATATTATCTTATGTTTAGTATAGTATTAGATTGGACTATATAAATATTAAATTATTAATATTAATTTAAAGGACAATTAATTAAGATTAAATATGCAGAAAATTAGTTATTGGGTAATCATAATTATAATAAGCAAATATAAATTAGATTACGTTAAATTAAATTAAAAAATATTTAAAAATTTGATTTAATTTTTATTAAATATTTTAAATATATTTTATTTTATCAAAAAGTTAGCAAATTATATAAAAGCAACTAATTACCAGTATTATTAATTTTCATGATTAATTTTAACATAGTGATTATTAAATTAAATACTCATTAGATATTCAAGTAATAATTAATTAAATAGACAATTATTTTTAAGTTAATCCTAACTAAACTCATATTTTAATTGGGATTGCTAATCCCATGATCTTAGGACTAAATTCAAATTTAGTCCCATAATCTAATACAAAGTGAAGCTTGCCAAACATAAAATAAATAATTAGTCCCAAAATTAATCTAATCGTATGCTTAGAGATTGTTTGTTAAATGTCAGAAGTCTGAAATTTTATTAATTTAAGACATTTCTAAAATATACTTGTTTATTTTTTGCAACTTATGCCTGATTTTCAGACATTTACATATGAATAGAAAAAGTAAAGTTTTGTGACTTTCATTTGAATGAAAAAATATCTGAATGACAAGTAAATATTATATTCTAAAAATACCTTTGTTAAATAATTTATTTTCTAAACTATAAAATTTAATTATCCTTTTTTTAATTTATAAGGACATAAATGTCAAATAATCAAATTTAAGATATTTTTTATTGTAAAAATAAACAAGATATCACTTATATTCAAATATTTAAAAAAAAATAAACATATCATTTAAATTTTCGTATTCAGACTCCTTCAAACTTTAAAAAAATTTAAATTTATTTAAATATTTTTTTTAAAAAAAAAATCCTACCTTAATCTTACCTCCCCAACGTTACCTTAGAGATCGAATTAAAGGGTTGAACTAAGTTATTGGAATCTCGAAGCGTGATAAAGAGCAAATGGGAAATTGTTTCTTTGGTGAAATTTCGAAGTGGCAATAGCAGATAATGCACTAATAAATTCATCACCAGCTTTCCGTTCTACCGGCAGTGATTTTTTTAACTTGATGCATCACCCACATTCGCACTCTTTCCCAAGTCTCACGTGTGCAGCTTTTTAGGAATAGTTGGAGAAGCACGTGTGCAGCTTTTATTTCTGAGGCTGTTTGCACGTGTGCACCTCGGATCACATACTTTTCACCACCATACAATAATAACTTGGGGGTTAAAAAAAAAAAAAAGAATTAAAGTTACCACTGTACACGGCACGATGGATTGGATTCTGCAGATTCTTGACTTCGAATGGCAGGGCAAGTGAATAAGCCTAAGAAGGTAAAACCAACAAATAAGGGGAATAAAAATTAAAAAGCACTAACTATTGCCATCAGCCGTCAGCCATCAGCCAACGGCCATCTCTTCTCCTTCTACTTTTCCCCTTTTGTTCATAGAAACCTTTTCTCGTGTGCCCAAAAAGAAGTACCTGAGAAAGTTAAAGCAAAATTTGCCTTTTTTTTCAGATATTTTTCACTGCATAACACAGCTTTAATGATTCTGTTTAATGGTTTCTTACCCTTAATTATTTCTAGATTTTGAATCCAACCCCACTTTTTTTTTTTAAACTTCTTACTCTTTAAAAAAAAAAAATCTGTTAAAAGTCCATGCTCATTGTCATTGCATTTACTCCGTGAAACTTTTCACCATGCCACCAGCTGCCCAGCTTTAATGATTCTGTTTAATGATTTCTTACCCTTAATTATTTCTAGGTTTTGAATCAAACCCCCTTTTTTTTTTTTTTAACTTCTTACACTTAAAAAAAAAAAATTCTGTTCAAAGCCCATGCTCATTGTCATTGCATTTACTTCGTGAAACTTTTTACCATGCTACCAGCTGCCCTCTAGATAGCATGGAATTTGTTCAATAAATTAACAGATGTTAATGAGTAAATGATTAGTCAATTGTTTGTTTTTTGTGTCACACTTGCACAGAAAAGGGTCCCCATGGAAAGTTTCTAATTAATTTTGGCACCGAAAGTTGATTCAATTGATTAAATGATTAAGTTCAGTTAAGACAATATCAACCATCAAGGACTCATGAATAATGTATCCTTATTATATTAAGGGTAGGAAAATTCCATTTTGTATCAAGACCCACTAAACGGAGTTGTATTTTTAATTTGTTGCTCAATAAATGACTAAAGTGCTATTAAAATATATAATAAAACATGTTACCTTTTTTTTTTCCTGATAATATTATGAAAATAAATAAGTATTAATAAAAAAGCACAAAAGTAAACAAATATCAGAAGGTCGGATGAGGTTGGGAAAGTCAGTGAGTTTGCGAGGTCAACGGAATCGACAGGGTTCAGGGAGTGGGACCCATCCACCTACAAATTATGTGATGATCAGCGGGTCCATTTTACACCATGATCACCAGTCACACATTTAACATTCAAAATCGAGGGACATAACCGTAATTTCACTATCCCT
The DNA here is from genome assembly GCA_030444775.1 of Atalantia buxifolia. Lineage (NCBI taxonomy): Eukaryota > Viridiplantae > Streptophyta > Magnoliopsida > Sapindales > Rutaceae > Atalantia > Atalantia buxifolia. Next base: position 13,215,442 of record CM059832.1, read on the forward strand.
CTGAATGAAACCATCTAATCTAAGCCATGTTTCCAATATCCTCTGTTTTTGCTTTTACTTTCATCAACCAAAACACTTCCTTAATTTAAAAAAAAAAAAAAAAGTAAAACACTTGAGAGAGAGAGAGAGAGAGAGAGAGAGAGAGAGAGATGGTATTAGTTTTAATTTAAATTCAGTGTTCTGTATTATGTATTTTGTACCTCAATAGATATTTTTTTCTTTTTCTTTTTTATTATTTTAATTATATGTTTATGTAATCCCTTTTCCTCTCTGTCTCTCTGTATTTATCTCGAAATGAATTGGGCAAAAAGAACTTGTTAGGGTTTATCAATTGAAAGATCCTTTAAAGCTCAGATTTTTGGGGGTTTTTCTTCTTGTTTTCTCTCAGTTTCTTGCAATTTCTCAGATCTTTCCAATCATGTCGTCAATGTAAGTTGTTTTCTCTTCTTCATACAATCAGTTTTTTAAGCGTAATCTTCTTTCGAGTTTTCTGTTATCGCAAAAACAAATCTTTGGAATTGTATATTGTTAGTTCATAGGTTGATCAAGTTATTAACTTTGGAATAGGGTTTTATTTATTTATTTATTTTTATGTACACATTATGTGTATATTGTAATACTGGTAGGAATGTGTACATCTTGAGAGGTTTCGGGGTTGAAAAGTTTGTTTTGTTTGAGATAAACTAGGGTTAGGGTCAAGGTTTTTGTAGATATGATCAAACAAATATTAGGTAAACTACCTCGAAAACCCTCAAAATCAACGAACAATGAGTCAAATGGTGAGTCTTTGAACTCTACTCAAGTACCCAATTCAATAAATGGCTCAAAAGCCAATTTGCTTTCTTCAAAGTCTGTGAATTCAGGTTCACGTTTGAACAATGGGACTCTTGCCCCAACAACTAATTCGAATCAAGGCAAGAAATCGGCTCCCACTGCATCGCCTTTTGGTTCCGTGTTGAATTCCAGTGTTTATGAGGCTTTGCCAAGTTTTAAGGATGTTCCCAGTGCAGAAAAGCCGAATTTGTTCATTAGGAAGTTGAATATGTGTTGTGTTATTTTCGACTTTAATGATCCAGCAAAGAATGTTAAAGAGAAGGACATAAAGAGGCAAACTTTGCTTGAGCTTGTTGATTACATGTCGTCTGTGACCTCAAAATTCAATGAGGTGGCAATGCAAGAGATTACGAAGATGGTAGCTGTTAATCTGTTTAGAACATTTACGTCTTCGAATTCTGATAATAAGGGTTTGGATATGTATGACCCCGAAGAGGAGGAACCAGCTATGGAGCCAGCATGGCCTCATCTTCAGATTGTGTATGAAATTCTGCTTAGATTTGTGGCTTCACCAGAGACTGATGCCAAGCTTGCTAAAAGGTACATTGACCATTCCTTTGTGTTGAGATTGTTAGATTTGTTTGATTCCGAGGACCAAAGAGAGAGGGAGTATCTGAAGACTATTCTTCATCGGATTTATGGGAAGTTCATGGTGCACCGACCGTTTATTAGAAAAGCTATCAACAATATTTTCTACCGGTTCATATTTGAGACAGAAAAGCACAATGGAATTGCTGAATTGCTTGAGATTTTGGGGAGTATTATTAATGGATTTGCTCTGCCTTTGAAGGAAGAGCACAAGCTTTTCCTCGTTCGGGCATTGATTCCCCTTCACAAACCTAAGTGTGTATCAATGTACCACCAACAACTTTCATATTGCATTACTCAGTTTGTGGAGAAAGATTTCAAGCTAGCTGACACTGTCATTAGAGGTCTTTTGAAGTATTGGCCCCTAACTAATAGTTCCAAGGAGGTTATGTTCCTTGGTGAGTTGGAGGAAGTTCTAGAAGCTACCCAGGCTGCTGAATTTCAACGTTGCATGGTTCCTCTCTTCCACCAAATTGGTCGCGGCCTTAACAGCTCTCATTTTCAGGTATGTAATGTCTGTGCTTTATTGATTAATTATGTTGTAAATGTTGTAAGTGTATTACAAAATCTTTGGTTATTTTACAATTTGAAAGTTTATTAATTATTCGTATCTGGTGTCTTACTAAACTAAATTTATTGTGAAATGGTGAGTTTTCACTTAAATCGATTTTACTTCAAGTTCCATCTGTGAAGAGTTTGAGATAATCATAGGAAATTTTTTTGAGGAACTTGTGAGGGATCAATGTTTTTCATTGGCAAATAGGCTTCATTTGTGTATTTATGAGATTTTTGCTGGATGTTGGCGTCATCATATGTGTTATAAGTTTCTACTGCTATATTTTTAGACGCCCAAGCACACTGTCCCCTCACTATTTAACCCACTTTTATGGGTGTTCAATCTAGGCCTTTTACATTTTCCTCATGCATCAACAGCCTTACCTTTGCCAAAAATTTAATACTCAGCAATCACACTTGCTGAACTTCTATTGTTTATTACTTGCCCAAAGAATATATTCTGCTGATATGGCTTACTTTTCCTACAAAGAAACTGTCAAGTAGAGCCACTTTGAGGTTCCCTATGAAACAAGGTATGGAATAGATTTATATTGACAACTGAGTGTATTGTTTTATTACAATCATTCATAAGTGGTCAAAGATGCCAAAGCGCATGTTTATGGCACACATGTCAGATTTTGGACTTATTGATGTGATGTGGACTCATTTTTGGTTAAGTATCTCATTGATCCACATGAAGCAGTATAATTTGAGATTAAATCCTATATCACTGAGAGGGATAATGAGCTAACATGTCCCATTTCCAGGTTGCTGAACGTGCATTGTTTTTGTGGAACAATGATCACATAAGGAATCTGATCAACTTAAACCGGAAAGTGATACTGCCCATAATTTTCCCAGCTTTGGAGAGAAACACAAGGGGTCACTGGAATCAAGCTGTTCAAAGTCTGACACTGAATGTCAGGAAGATTTTTTCAGATGCCGATCAACCTTTATTTGATGAGTGCTTGGCCAGATTCCAAGAGGACGAAGTGAAGGAGAAGGAGACACAGGAGAAGCGAGAATCAACCTGGAAACACTTGGAAGATTTGGCTGCCTCCAGAGCTGTAAGTAATGAGGCTGTGCTTGTATCAAAGTTCATCTCCTCTGTTGCTGTTGCCCCTAGCACCAGCCCACGGGCTACTGCCAGTAGTTGAGAGCTGCATGCACATTGAGAAGAGCTTATCCTAAGTAGCCAAGGTGGAATGTCAAAGGGAGTAACCCAAATGGTGCCATACAGGAATTGTTTGGTCTCACTTCCCTTGGGTCCTACTAATGCAAATCTACCCGCTAAATGATTAAAGTGAAGATGGAGTTATGTGGATATTGAGGTGTCTCCTTTCGTTGGGTTCTCGGCTCATTCCTTATTTGTTTGTTATCCCTGTTCCTCTCCTGTCATGGAGGTGTTTGTGTATCATAAGGATAAGGGATTTGGTTTATACAGGTCTTTGGATTTCTTACCTGATAATTATTTATTTTATGTAATGATGCAAAGATGTTCCTTTTAGTCTAAGTTGTGTTTACTTTCTAATCTAGTGCATCTTTGCTCGCTGTTGAATTTTAAGCCAAGTATATATAGCACCTCGGCAGTAATTTGTTTGTATATCATTGTCCAATGGTTGCTGATATGAAACTATGAATTGTGATGTCTGATTGTGATGTTAGGTTGAGTCTAGGGATGATGTAGTTGGTTTTCCAAGGTGTTGGTACTGAAAATATATGATGTGGATTCCTAAACACGTCTGATTTGGAAGACTACCATGGTAAGTGGAAGTCTGGAATGAGCAGACGTTGTGCCTGAACCCCAAGGGGAGCTGTGGGAGTGAGATTCTCCCTGGACTGTAATTGTAGTCGTTACACAACCTGCATCCTATCATTATCACTTGCATGGCAGCATGCTTTTGTGTCATGTGATGAAAACCATTAGATACATTTGCTAAATATTGTGAAGCGGTATGTATATGGAATGCATTACTATTGCTAGAACAACACAACTGAATATTGCCCAAATATAAGTTTATGTCTCAAATTCATTCTACATTCTAAAGGTTAAAACGGTTTAAAGATCAGGCAAGATAGAGATAACATTCCATGCTGTGCTGAAGGGCTGTTAATCATCCCCATATGTACGGAAACTGTAACGTTCTTGATATGGACCATTGAAGAAGAGGTCAGCTTCAAACCACTTGGGATAACGAACAAGGTCTCCAGCCAGAAATCTCATATAGCGCTGGCTCCCTTCAGGCACAACCCTCACCTCTCCTTCCTCAATGTACACTAGTTGGTCTACCTGCCAGTCCCATGGCAGCTTGCACTTGCCAGTCTTCCACATTGACCATCTTGAAACACCAAGCTCCTTCAGTCGCTCGGGTGACACTTGTCTCTCCACCATCACATTGTATAATTCCTCGAGAGGCTTTTCCACCCGCATTGCCCTTATACCATGACATGGCAAATTTCCGTTGTTTAATTTTCTGGAGTCTCTGCTGGCTTTCTTGACAGAGAAGAAGCCCAATGTTGGGGCAGAAATTACACCTGCCATACCTATAGGATAATAGTCTCTAAGCCAATGTTGGTAACCTGCACGAAATGGCAATAGTTGTGTCAAATCTTACAGAAGCTCATAACCTCTAAATTAACTATATGCATCAACTAATAGATCCAATTGACCAAGACCGTAGCCGCTTGATAAATCAAATCTCTGAGAACCCCTTTGAATGCCAACATCCTAGATAGTATAAGTAAATTATCACACAAACTTCACTATGTCAATAGAAGACAAGATAGTAGAGGCAATATTAAGTAAACTTGTTGAATTCCTTTCAAATGCATCTCTCAGCCAAAGTGAATGTGATATCAATAATATTGTTCTTTGCTGCCGCATTTTGCATTACATATTGGCAAAGATTGGTGTGAAGTTCCAGATCAAAGTGGATCCCAAACACAAACATTCTTATCAAAAAACTTCCTATGTACCAGTCAAAGCCTAGGAAATATTTCATGTGGTTCATGGCCCTGTTAAGTGGAGGAGCACTAACCATATCATCACAAAGCATTCAATGCAAAATAAAATTTTCCACTTATCAAGTTCATTCAGAATAGTTCAAACCACACTGGACTGTCTTGGAATACATTACTGCATTTCAAACAATAAACAGTAAATCACTATGAAGAGAGCATCTAGAAGAAAATAAAATATCCCGGGTAGAGAAATTGCAAGCAACCTCTGTTTGATAGCCAGGAAGATACAGTGAAGGTGAAGAACTATTAAGCTAAGGGTAATGGATCTCATTATTTGACAACCCAAAGAAAAAGGGAAAAAAAATTACATAGAAAATTCCTGGAAGTTAAAAGTCTCAAAATTCTCATTTCAGCTCACTTTCATTTTCCCCCTCTTTTCCCAGGAAACAAACAGAAGGAAAGAAGAAAAATCATAACATGGTTAGCGGTAATCAGGAGATAAAAGAGGAAACAAAAACCAGTGGGTATTTACCTGTTCTTGAATATATGAAAATCTGTTGTCTAGGGAAAAAGTAGAAAGGGCAAGCGAGAGGATTATTCTTCTTAAACCCTTTAGCTAAGGTTTTAATTGATTATCGACAAAGATTTTTGTTGGGTCACGAACCGGTGACCTGTTACATTTCACCCGCAGGCTCTTGCTTACCAGTTACCGCGTCTTTCGGTGTAAAGAAGACAAAAGGGAGAGCTTTGGTCTTCACGTGTCAGGTTTTTAGACACACAACTACAAGTAGTTTCTAGTTGAGAGTAAGTTCGGGTAATAAAAATGTAAAACGGGCAAAAATAAAAGGGAGTTGCAATCGCTTGGGAGACTTTAGAATTTGCTTTTGTTATAAGTCATGGTGTTTCTGCAGCTAAGACACTTTAATGGGGTCTCTCATTTTCCATCACAGGTTCATGGAAAAAGAAAGGCATCTCAAAGGTGTATATGCTTGCAACCACAAGCAGCAGTTCCCTCTAGAACTCGGGTAACGTTTCATGGTCCTTTAGAAGTTTCATTTTCATTCAATTTTTAATGATTTTCTTCGAAATGTGTAGTTAGTAAAGTTGTGTACATTGGTCCATGATTAAATTGTGTGGAAGGTATTAGGCTTTAGTTAATACACTGTATTAGCATTTCCACTTTTTTATCAGCTTGTGTTGTTCTAAGCTGAGCATCATCTCCATATTAGCTGCCACTGTTAGTGCAGCAATAAGTAAGAAAATGTTTAACTCGAAATATGTCAAATAAAGTATGCTTAATTGTTTTGTTATATGCTAATTCAATTAAAATTTTCTTATTTCAATTATCTAGAGGATAATGGAGAGCATTTCAGTTAGTGGGGAAGTTGGTGGTGCTGGTGGAGCATACTCATACAACGCCTTAAAGAGGCTGGATCAGATTTGGTCCAACATTTGTTCTACTCAAACAGGTAAGAGTTAGTTCATTGTTTGATGTAATCTGATCTGCTCATACAACATACAGCACGATTTTTGGCTGTTGGGTGATCTTTACTTCTCATTTGCAGTTCAGCAAGAAATCCAGCAGGTTGTTTCAAGTAATGCTGGTCTGTTTAGCCAGTCTGGTTTGTCTGACAAAGCAGTAGGTGCATTTGATGTTATAGTTTGTGGAGGTACTTTGGGAATCTTCATAGCAACAGCATTGAGTTTTAAGGGTCTTCGAGTTGCCATTGTTGAAAGAAATACACTGAAAGGGGTATACTGGATTCTGAAGTTAATTCTAGAATCAAGAGACAGTATTTGAAGTGAAAAAACTTTCTTTAAAATATCCGGTGTTCTAACAGATGTCAATTCTGTTTTCTTAACCAATGAATAGAGGGAACAAGAATGGAATATCTCAAGGAAAGAGCTCTTGGAACTTGTAGAATCAGGAATTCTAGTAGAAGATGACATTGATGAAGCTGCAGCTGCAAAATTTAATCCTGTAAGCTCTTAAATCATTACTGATTGGAGTTTGTAAGTTCTGTAATTTCATTTTGGGGCATAGAGCGATATATGAGTTTCAAATTTTGTCTTAGGCTGTCAATTGGTCTCCATACATCATGCTTCTAGAAATGGTTTTCTCCTGCTCGGATTTTGTTGTGTAGCTATGGCAAGTAATATGAAAATCCTCTGTATTGTGCTACTTTGGCTCTATTGCTATTGATTTTTATCTTCTCTCTTGGTTTTTTTAAAACTGTGCAGAATAGATGTGGATTTGAGGGGAAGGGTGAAATCTGGGTTGAAGACATTCTCAATCTTGGAGTTTCGTGAGTTATTGTCGACTTCATACTTTTGTTCACACATATTTGTTCAACTATGAATATAGTATGAAAACAAGAGTGATGGTTTATTGTTTTTTATACTCTTAATAGCAACGGAAAACAAACCATTCACTCTTTCCAAATATTTTGTTATCTTTGTCCTTTGCCTTGTGAAATTGCCCTCGTTCTGCTACTAATGACATTAATTTGACTTGCATATCAGACCTGCGAAGCTTATAGAAATTGTGAAGAAGCGTTTTATTTCCCTTGGTGGAGTCATCTTTGAGGGGTACAGCGTGTCCAGTATTTGCACATATGAAAATGCAGCAGTTAGTTTACTGACACTTGAAAAGTACTATATTGTCTGTTAATTGACATTTTTAAGATCTCAACATAACCTCATCTTTCATCATAGGTTTTGCAACTTGCTGAGGGAAAGATCCTGTCATCTCATCTTATAATTGATGCAATGGGGAACTTTTCCCCTGTGGTGAAACAGGTCAAGTTCATTGTACATAACTGATCTATAACAGTTAATCACCCTCCATCAATCTGCTAACCCAGGAGTAATTTGCAAATACTAGATCAGCCAATTTCTTATACTGACATGTCAATGCATGCCTACGTTTTTTATTTTTTTTTGAGTTTTGCAGATAAATAACTAATCCTCTTGGGTAAATATATAATTAGTCCTTCCCCCAAGAGTACATACTGGTGTAGGTCTATCCTCTTGATCATTTTCATGGTTAGCAATGAATTAGGTTGAGAGTGGCAGAATAAACTCTGTACTTAGATATTAAAAGACAAGTTTCATTTATTTTCATATATATATATATATATATACATCTAGTTATGCTCACAATTAGGCAGAAACCAACTCTCAGTGAACTACAATTTGTACAGATAAGAAGTGGTAGGAAGCCGGATGGCGTTTGCCTGGTTGTTGGATCTTGTGCTCGTGGTTTTAAGGATAACTCTACTAGTGATGTCATATATAGTAGTTCATCTGTAAAGGAAGTTGGAGACTCAGAATTACAATTATTTTGGGAGGTATTTTACATTTTTGTGTACCCTTCATATCGATTAATGACTTTTTATTCTGAAAATCAAGGGTCTTAAAAATGTTTAACAGGCATTTCCTGCTGGCTCCGGTCCCTTGGATCGTACTACTTACATGTTCACTTACATTGATCCTCAACCAGGGTCTCCAAAACTGGAAGAATTATTAGAATGTTATTGGGATCTGATGCCAGAATATCAGGTTCATCTTCAGATCCATTCTCCAGAATTTTTTAATAATCAGACTTCCACTTTACCCAATAATTTTCTTGTTTTGCGTCTGCTGTCATGTAAGACATAGCCACTGCTTTTCATCCATTTGCATTTTTTTAATTACTTAACATCAGGAATTCCTTTATTCTCCTGACAAATGTACTTCTCTGTTTGTTTTTCCATCCTTCAAGATTGCACAACTATACTTGCAGATTCAACAGTGTTATTTATATCTCTTTTCTTTCTTTTTTTATTTCCCCTTGTTTTATGATGCCCTTACTATTAGCATAGATGTTGACGTGCTTATTTAACTTTGTAGGGAGTCACCCTTGACAATCTGGAGATTCAGAGAGTTATATATGGAATTTTTCCTACATATCGAGACAGGTGTCAATAATTAAACTTTTAAACCTCATAATATGTACATTAATCTATTCGATCTTTTTTATGTAACTTGGGCATTTCTTTATTAATTTCGTATTAACTAAATGCAAAAGTTGTCATACCAGATGTTTAATCAAATACAGAGATTGTCACTCGTTATTTTTATTATTTCCTTTACTCAATGCAAAAATTACTCTTATATTGCTTATATGTTGGGAAATTGTGTTCTCCAACTCTAACATCTTCGGTTTCTAAATGGGGGAAATCAACTTGACAGCCCGCTGCCAGCTGCATTTAATCGTATTCTACAGGTGGTTTATATTATACACTAGAATTGATTACTGCATTTGAGAAATAAAATGCAACTTTTTACATTTTTCCCCCCCTGCAGTTTGGTGATGCTAGTGGCATACAATCACCTGTTTCTTTTGGTGGTTTTGGGAGCTTGACTAGGCATCTTGGGAGATTATCAACAGGTACAATTTTTATCTCCAATTTCTGTAGAGTTAGCTCTGTACTAATCTAGAATTTAAATGAGTTATTTTGCAGCGCCTGAAGTCAAATGTTATCACACAGAATACATGCAGATTTCTAAGATCTATCACTATTTATTTTCACAACCTTTGACTTGTATCTGTAATGAATTCAATGGGATAGAATATTTATCATACATTTTTTGAAAAATGAATGACACCATTTTGCATGCTGGCTAAATACAAGCATTAAAAAAAAGTTACAGTTATTAATTACTTGTGCACTTCTTCTTCTTCTTGAGGACAGGTGTATATGAGGCAGTCAGAGGAGATTTTGTTGACTCATGCAGCTTGTCCCTGCTGAATCCATACATGGTTCGTGACTCTTCTTTTCAGGCTATACAGTTAAAAAGGATTTTCGTACAAAACCTGAAGCAAAATTCATGTCATGCAGCCTAACTTGAGTGCTTCATGGCTATTTCAACGTGCAATGTCAGCAAAGCAACCTTCTCATGTTTCACCAGATTTTATCAATGAGCTTCTTTATGTCAATTTTCAATGTATGCAGGTAGGTTATGTTTCTATCAGATGAAGCCAATACCATCTGAGTTCTGCTACATGTGCTTCAAGTCCTTTTTCCTTGTCTTTGGCTGATGAATTTCTGTTCCTTTTCTGCAGAAGCTGGGCGATCCGGTGCTCAGACCATTTCTTCAGGTTTTTAGTATTTCTTTCCACTGGATATTTTAATATCAATTCATTGAATGATTTTAAGTGAGAAAATAATTTTGTGTAACCAACTCAATCAAAATGCTGATTTTCCGCTGAATTTCTTCATTGTCTCAGGATGTCATAAAGTTTGGGCCTCTTGCCAAGACACTAGGACTTGTAATGCTAAATAAACCTCAAATTATTCCATCAATATTCAAGCAGGTAATTAATGAGCTGGGAACCTCCATGCTTGAACTGTCTTGTCAGCATACTGTTTAGCTCAAATAGTACAAGATGATGATGATTTATTTTGTTTATGATTTGGTTGTCAATGTTTGCATGTTAAACTTGAAAACATAAGTTGCTATGACTAATAAATCATTTCAATTCCACATTTCCATTTATATCTTCAATTTAACCGATGACAAAGATACCGATACTCATGGTCGATGTATCTTTTCCATCTTCAGGTTGGTATCCCTGTGCTTGTGGACTGGTCTGGACATTTTTTCATGCTGGGTTATTATACTCTTCTCTCAACCTTTGCTGACCCTGTGATAAGGTAACAATATGATTATGCAGTAGTATGCCAACATACTTCTAATGTTTCTGTTCTTAACCAACGTTACAAGTAGGAATGTGTTTCATTAATTCTTTTTCATTTTCATAATTTCTTCACTTAACTTAGTTCTTGGTTGCATCTCTCGCAAGATCTTTGTTGAATGCATTTCCTCCGAGAATGAAGTACGAGTGGAACCGATACCTTGAGGCTTGGAAATACGGATCAGGTTTAGATTACAAGCTATGAAAGAAGTCATTCAAAGAGGATTAACGAGTTACAACTTCAATTGTGAACTGGATCTTCTCTGTCTGGTTTGTCAGCTAGCTCAAAAATGGAAATTCATCAAAGTTTTTTGTGCCGTCTGAAGCTCTTTCAGATGTTCACAAATTAATTCTCACGAGTATGCAAATAGCTATACAGACATTCTTTTTCAATGTACAGACAATTTTGTTATAATTTTTATTTAATAAAAATAATTCACAACATTTTGGATTTCGATTTCTCTTCCACAATTTTAGGGGATGAGATGAGAGCACGGTATGTTAACATTTTAAAGATTCTGTTTTCACCGACCAATATTAGATTACAAATGATGATGAGTTCGCGTAAACTCTTCAGTCTTTCACCCTGTAGGATGAATAATTGGGAGATTAGAAGTTTGAATTAGTTTTATACTCGTTAGATCCTCATACAAAAGCGAAAAACAGCATGAGTTTCATATTGCTACACAACATATATACAATACTATACGTTCAAAATTAATTGGGAGATTAGAGGTTTTAATTTGTTTTATACTCTGCAGATCCTCATTTGAAAAGCAAAATACAATGAGTTTCATATTGCTACACAACACACACACAATAGTATAGGTTCAAAATTAACATGTAAAATTTCCATCTTAATTATTTATACAACAATATACATTCATATTATTCAAAAACAATATACCCCCTAACTTACCAGATTTGCAGATAGATATGCAGTACAGTTTCTTGAACACTATTCTGAGTACATGAGGACAAAAGAATTGCATGAATATCAAGTAGATGTTTTCGCACCCAAAATTCTTGAAAGTTCCTTGACCATAGGCTTCTCCTTAATATCTTCCTCTCTTTCCAAATGCCATTTCTTTTGAGTGTTTTCTGCCTGAGATTAGAAGCTCTGGGTCAGGACAAGCATAATAACACTCTAGGGAAAAAGTAGAGCAATGGTGTTAAAAAATTTCATCTTACATACCCAAGTTTTTATGGGAGTCAGTTGCTCCTTAATCATCTGGAACTTCGGCTGAACCAAGTCTTTTCCTTTAGTACGGATTTCATCAGTCTGACAAAAAAGAGAGAAAAATATTACTTCTGGCAAGTTTGAGCAATAATTTCATGATTTTGAAGAATATTATCCAGGCACAAAAGAACTATACTTACATTCTGTATCTCCAGCTTGGAGGCTGTGAACCCAAAGATCAGACTAGCCCCACCAAACACTATCACAGTTGCTGCTGCAAATGCCTTCCCAACTACAGAAAAACCATTAACAAAGTCCATTAGAACGAGCTTAAACATAGTTGCAAACAGAACAGTCATGCAAAACAACTATTGATAGCAAATAAATGAAAGTCTATTGCATTAGTAAGCAAACTTGGTTTTCAACTAGCTCATATGATTCTTAGTTTATCACGGGTTTTCAGAGACAAAACATTGACATTCATTAATATTCTTAAAAAAACCAATGTTTCTTTTTGTTATGATCTGAAACAAGCCAAAAAAAAAAAAAAAAAAATCCAATTTAAACACAAACCAAACCACAGAATCAAGCCTATCTAGTTGCTTCAAAATCACGTACATTAGAATTTTGGAAACAACAACAAAAATACCAAACAGGGAGTAACAGCAAATCAAGCTGAGCAAGAGAGAGAATTAGGAACCTACTATGTTGAAGTCCTTCAGCAGCAGCCTTTAGCTTCTCAGGATTAACACCCGCATACTTATCCTTCCTCAATTCATTAGCCGTTGAAGCCAAAATTGAGTGCTCTTGGCTCGGCAATTCCCACCTACAAATTCACCAAAACCACCGTCAACACTCAAAAATTGCACCACCCTAACAACAAAACTGAAAAAATAACCAAACTTTAACATTACATCACACCATCCAAAATCAAACCTTTTGGGGCCAAAAGTGACCTGGGGCAAGGACACATAAGCCCTGAGAGGGTTCAAAGCATCAGGTGACACACCGGACCATTTATTTGGGTCATCGTGTAGGGCCCACTTGGATGACCTGGAAAGAGACGACGGATCGGAGGGTCGTCCGAAGATCTTGGACGGCAAAGAGTGTCTCAACACCTCGGGAAGCACGTCAGCTGGGGCTTCATGCTCGGCCACCCGTGATGTTAAAGCTTGTAATTGGACGTTGGCATTTGTTTTGGTGGGTGTTTTTTCTACAAGGCGGTTAACGGCCTGTTTGGATTCTTGGAAAAAATATGCTCCCTCTTTTCCTGCTAATCTTCCCGCAAGGAAACTCATTTTCCCCTGATTTTTCTTTTCTTTTTTCCCCCTCTTTTGGACAATTGTGGAATTTAATTTGGCTGACTAGATCTTTAGTTCATTGGGCTGTTTATACTTTATACCATGGGTTCAGTTTGTTGTCCAAGCTTGTTATAGTTCAATATATTTTTTCTAGTTCAATATATTTTTTCTTTATACATAAAACATCGGGATCACTATTTTTAACATTGTATTAAGGAAAGGTTTAATATTTCCATTATTATAAAATAGGATAAGGATTCTCACTTTTTTTTCTTTTTTTCCTCTTAATCTCTGCTCGTTAAATGAGTGATTAAAATTGAATTTTAAATTTTAATATTAAAAAAAAACTAATTTTTTTAATTTATTTATAGCTAAGCCAGCTATTTTAATTAGATTCAAAAAATAACGAGAGAAGTGGAGAGAAAAAATAATAAGAGGATTCTAATACCATCAAATAGGTTCTAAATTCAAGATTAGATGTTACAATTTGTAGCACCACTAGTCAACTCCAAACAAACATATAGCATGTTCTTGTTGGCATAATTATTAAACTCACCTAATAATTCATTTGCACTCCTTTATATCTCGATTAACTATTTAATAACAATTCAATTAATTATGTCTATTGGTTTAATAATTATTTTGTGACTAAAACTTTTTAGAATTTGGGTTAGTTACATATGCGAAATTTATTTGAAAAAATTGTGCATATGACATATAAATGAATGAATCAGAATAAGGTTTAATATTTTTGGCATGATTAATAACACAAGATGGCTCCATACTAATTTAAATTTGACTGACATGAAGGAGAATTGAACTTTGATGTTTGGTTGGAGTATGTAACTTAACACTGAAGTGTGTCTCAGCTTAGTGCTTGCTACTTAGTAAGGATGTCAATTTTTTTTATTGGGATGAAATTGGAATATATTTTTACATCCCAAATTAAAGTGGAATGGGATAAGGACAAAAATAAGTTCAACTTTTATTTGTGAGATGGGAAGAGGACCAACTATAAAATTTTGTTCCATCCTGTATATCTCATTAATAATATATTTTTAAAATTATTTTATAATTTTAACTTAAGTAACATTCAAAGTTGAAACCTAGAGGCTAAAATTATATAATAAAAGTAATATAATTAGAAAGTGAAGTGTCAGCTAAAAGCCACAATTAAAATTAATTTTTTATATTTTTATGGTCAAAATATAAGTTAGTTACTATTTAAATCTATAACTTTTGAAGCGGAAGTCTTAATATTAATGTGTAATAGAAGCAAACAGACAATTAAAAAATGTTAATATAAAATTATAATCAAACATACATGTAATCAAAATAAAACTATTATTTGATTATTTTACTTTGTATTTATTAAAAAAATTTGTTATATTAAATTATGATGATTGTTATATTAAATTATGATGATCATTCAAATGAATGTCAAAATTAATTTATTTACATTCGGGACTAATTATAATAATGGGATATAACAAAATTTTCACTTGGAAATTGTGCTAAAAAGTATACCAGAAATAAAGTCGTGGTTCTCTCTAACCAAACCAAACTATGCATAACAGGAAGAGCAACACCATCTTAGGTTTTGATCGATGCTGTGAATAAATTTGTAACTAGTTGATGCCGAAGAGAAAATGAAGCATGAAATCCATAAACCCAGAAACCAAGAAAAAGTGAAAAGTAGAAAAAGACAAACCAGGAACCAAGAAAAAGTGAAAAGTAGAAAAAGACAAAAGTCCAGGAACCAGGAACCAAGAACTATGAACCAAGAACCAAAAATTAGGAACCAGGAACCAGGAACCAGGAAAAAGTAAACAGGAAACCAACAAATAAAAGGAAGTATAATAAAATTCTAATTAATCTAGAAGCTTCGGAACATTTTTTGAAAAGGGAACAAAAGTAGACTCCAAATAAAATTCTAACTATGTAGAGGAAGTCGACAAAAATTAAGAATTAGTAAAGACTTAGGATACCAAAAATTTGTATTATAAATAGAGAGCTCCAGAGGAGTAGAGGGGGACAGGAAAATTTATTTTTGGTAAGAAAATATAAGAAAGAAAAATTTCGTTGTAATCATTATTTTATAGTGAATTTGCTCTCTTGACTCCGTTAACGTAGGCCAAGTGCTGAACTACGTAAATCTGTAGTGTTTTTATTCTTTATATCATTCTCTTTATTTAATTCTTCGGTTGACCAAAAGTTAGCGTCAACAGATTGGTGCCGTCTGTAGGGGAGATATAATCAATTACAAACAAAAAATTCGTTTAACTTAACATCATGAGCCAACGAAGCCACTATAGCCATCGCAACTTACCGCCGGTCCCCAGCCCCCTAAGGAGGCAGCGTAGCAACATAGGCCCGCTCCCACCACTTGCCCAACAAGTGGCTGATTTGAAACAACACATGAATTTGGTGCTCTAATACATAGAGGGTCAAAGGAATCGAGGGGTCTACCTTGTCAATAGAGGAGCAACAACAGCATCACCATTAGCATGATCATGAAAAAGAAAGATCTTAAGATGGCTCATGAGTCAGAAACCGTACTAGTCACGCTAACTATGAAAAACTCAATCTACGACAAGCGTTGAACTCTAAAGATCTACGGGAGAAATTAAATGAAAAACGCCAGTCTAAAATCTAATCCATAGGGTGTGAACTTGTTGAGTCTAGTGCTGACTCAGCAGGTTTGGAAGCAGAATTGTGATATCTCAAGAAAAGGATAGATGATATTGAGAAAACTCTGGTTGGACCATATATAGAGGAAATAGAACCTCCTTTCATTAAGGACATATTGAATGCACCTCTCCCTCGAAAATTCAAGATGCCCCAGATAAAATTATATGGAGGAGAAGGAACCCGACAGAACATCTAGAAACTTACAGATCTTGGATGGAGCTGTAAAGAGCGTCAGGAGCAACTATGTGTAGAGCTTTCTCGCTGACACTTACAGGAGCAGCGCAAAGGTGGTACAGAAAGCTAAGTCCAGGATCGATTTCCTCATTTGCCCAGCTAAATCAAATATTTATTAGCCAATTTGTTGGAGCCAGAGACCATCAGCTTCCACTGACTCATCTTTTGTCGGTTAAATAAGGGAAGGATGAGTCACTGAAAGATTATATTACCCGCTTCAACAAAGAAGCTGTAAAGGTAGACAACTATAGTGATGCAGTGGCCTTGACTGCCATTATGGCAGAATTACAACCAAAAAAGTTCTATTACTCGCTCGCAAAAAATTCACTAAGAACTTTCACAGAACTGCTATCAAAAGCCCAAAAGTATTCAAATGTGAATGAGTTAACTAATGTGAAAAGAGGGGCTGATTCAGACTCACAAAGAGTGGGAGAAAAAAAGAAGAGAAAATAGGAACAAATTAAGAATAAAGAAAAAATGAGTAGGCTAGAAAACAAAGGTCTAAGAATTCCACAGAGTAGGTTTTCAAGCTACACACCACTTGCTCTACCCAGAGAGCAAGTACTGATGCAAATTAGAAACTAAGACTTACTGTGAAAGCCAAAAGACATCAACACAGCATCTAATCGAAGGGATATGAGTAAATATTGCTGATATCGTCGAGATCATGGCCACAACATAGAAGATTGTTTTAGTCTAAAGGAATAAATGGAGTCCTTGATCCAAAAAGGATATCTTAAAGAATTTGTGAGGAAAGATGGTGGAAGAATAAAGGAGCCGTCTCATATTCCACAAAAATAACATCATCTACAGCTATGCGAGCAGTAGACCAAGACATTGCAAGTGGTACACCTATAAGGACTATTCGGTGGACCCGCAGGTGGAAGAGATTCTAATAGGGCTCAAAAAGCTCACACTAGAGAGGCCGGAAACACACTAGGAGTTTTCCTTATAGATTTGGCTAGCAGACCTAAAAAAGAAGCCAAAATAAGATATAATACCATCACATTTACAGACAAAGATGCAAGAGGAATACATCAGGCCCATAATGATGCCTTGGTTATCTCTATAATATTAGCAAATAGGAAGGTCTATAAAGTTTGATCGACAATGGAAGCTCCGCGGATATTCTGTATGCAACAACATTTGACAAAATGGAGATTGGAAGAGAGAAATTAAAACCAATACACACACCTTTAATTAGTTTTGGAAGAGAATGTTTAATCCCTTTGGGTAGTATAGAGTTACCAGTGACAATGGGGGAACCACCCCACCAAGTTACTAAAATGATAAATTTTTTAGTAGTGGAACATCCGTTGATTTACAATGTTATTTTAGGAAGACCCGCTTTAAATATGTTCTAAATGGTAACTTCAACTTACCATCTAATGATAAAGTTTCTAACAAAAGGAGGAGTTGGAGTCTTAAGAGCTGAACAAGAGGAGTCCAGAAGATGCTACGTTACATCTTTGAGAGGCAGGATGGACAGACATGAAAACCTGCAGATTACGCTTGACCCGATGGAGGAAAAATGTGAGCAAAAGGGTTCTCCAATAGAATAATTATACATAGTTCAGCTGCAACAAGGAGATGAAAGTAAATACACCCGAGTTGGCCAGTTGTTAACTCCAGAGCTTCATGCAAAAATTGAAAATTTCCTTAGAGTAAATTCTGGTGTATTCGCATGGTCCCATGAAGACATGCCTGGAATAAATCCTGAAGTAATAACTCATCGATTAAATGTTAATCCTGGTTTCAAACCAGTACAACAAAAAAGGAGGTCTTTTAATCTAGAAAGGTATAAAGTAATTGTTGAGGAAGTTAATAAGCTGCTAAAAGCGGGATTTATTAGAAAAGTGCACTACCCTGCTTGGTTAGCTAACATAGTAATGGTCAAAAAACCAAATGGAAAGTGGAAAATCTACATAGATTTTACTGACTTGAACAAAGTGTGCCCCAAGGATAGCTTTCCTTTACCCAGAATCTACTAGCTAGTTGATGTAACTGCTAGGCATGAATTACTCACATTTATGGATGTGTACTCGGGTTACAACCAAATTCAAGTGCATCATTTAGATACGAAAAAACAACATTCATCACAAATAAAGGCTTATATTGTTATAATGTAATGCCTTTCGTATTGAAAAATGTTGGAGCAACTTATCAAAGGTTGGTCAACAAGATATTTGTGAGACAGATTAGAAGGAATACGGAAGTATATGTAGATGACATGCTTGTTAAAAGTAGGAAAATGGAAGACCACGTTGCAGACCTAGATGAAGCTTTCAAAATATTGAAACATTTTAACATGAAGCTTAATCTAAGTAAATGTGCTTTTGGAGTCTTCTCTGGAAAATTCTTAAGATTTATGGTCAGTTAACGAGGAATAGAAGCTAATCTGGAAAAAATTCAGGCTCTCTTGGATATGGAGTCACCAAAGATGATAAAGGAGGTCCAAAGATTAACAGGGAGGTTTGCTGCCTTGAGTTACTTTATTTTGCGAGCAACAGATAAATGCTTGTCATTCTTTAAAACTCTCCGTGAAGGAAAGAATCTAGTATGGACAAATGAGTACGAGAAAACATTCCAGGAATTGAAAAAGTACATGGGCAGCCCACCAATTCTTTCTAAACTAGTGCTAGGGGAAAACTTGTACATTTACCTAGTTGTGTCGAACTCAGCGGTGAGCTCAGTATTAATAAGAGAGAAGGATAGAGTGCAAAAACCTATCTACTACATGAGCCATGCATTTTTAGATGCTGAAACCAGATATACGAT
This sequence comes from Atalantia buxifolia, assembly GCA_030444775.1. Taxonomy (NCBI): domain Eukaryota; kingdom Viridiplantae; phylum Streptophyta; class Magnoliopsida; order Sapindales; family Rutaceae; genus Atalantia; species Atalantia buxifolia. The sequence continues at coordinate 13,234,304 of CM059832.1, forward strand.
GATAGAAAAAATGGCCCTGCCATTAGTGGTCTTTGCTAGGAAGTTAAAACCCTATTTTGAAGCCCACAGATATTAGTACTGACAAATCAAACCCTTAGACAAGTCATGCAAAAACCAGAAGTGTTTGGAAGATTAGTCCAATGGGCAGTAGAATTGGGAGAGCACGATATTCAGTGTCAGCCTAAAATAGTAATCAAAGGACAAGCTGCAGCAGATTTTATGGCAGAATTTACCAGTAATCGGCTCAGAAAGGAAAGAATTAACCCTGGAGCTTTGCCGATCTGGAAGTTATATGCGGATGGTTTATCAAATCGACAAAGAAATGGGGCAGGACTAATTCTAGTGAATTTAGAAAATATTGAACTAAGTTCTGCCCTCCGATTCGGATTCCAAGCCTCCAACAATGAAGCGAAATATGAAGCACTACTCACTGGACTTAGATAGGCAAAAGAAATGGGGGCAAAAACATACATAGTGATTCATAGTTGATTGTGAACCAAGTCAAGTCAGAATACCAGGCGAAATAAGATAAAATGATGGAATATCCTGAGAAAGTTAAGGAACTGCTCGAAAGTTTTGTGAAATACACTATAACAAAAATTTTAAGGGAAGAAAATAGTAAAGCAGATGCTCTTACCAGGTTAGCTTCAGCTACTGATACAAGCTTGACTAGACTTATTCCTATGGAATTTTTACCGAGCCCAAGTATTAATCAAAAGGAGAGTGTTAAGGTCAGTCTCGTTGCCATAAATAGGAGTTAGATGGATCCCATCATCGATTACCTAAAAAGTAAATGGTTATCAGACAACAAGCAAGAAGCAAGAAGGATAACACTGAGGTCAGCACGGTATGTGATTCTAGAGGATGTTTATACAAAAGGGGATACTCGCTGCCCTACCTTCGATGCCTGGCTCCTGAAAAAGCAAGTTATGTAATAAGAGAAATTTATGAGGGAATCTGCGGTAACCATTCTGGAGCTAGATCTCTAGCTCTAAAAGCAATTCACCAAGGATACTTTTGGCTTACGATGAAAGAAGATGCATACAAGTTTATCTAGCAGTGTGACAAATATCAGAGATATTCTAATATCCCTTGCCAGCCTCCACAACAACTCACCCCAGTCACCAGCCCCTGGCCGTTTGAACAGTGGGGCATAGACATCATTGGTCCAATGCCAACAGGCAAGGGACAAACCAAATTTATCGTGGTGGCAGTGGACTATTTTACTAAATGGGCGGAAGCAGAACCTTTGGCTCAAATTACAGAACAAAAGACAACAGCTTTTGTATGGAAATCTATTATATATAGATTCGGAATCCCTCAAGCTATTGTTACAGATAATGGAAAGCAATTTAACAATCCTCGCTTTAAGGGATTATATCAGAAATTTAGAATCAAGAATTTCTTTTCTTCACGAGCCCACGCTCAAGCTAACAGGCAAGTAGAGGCTATTAATAAAATAATCAAGCACCACCTAGAGGCCAAGTTAGAAAAGCACAAGGGAGCTTGGGCAGATCAGCTCACATTTGTATTGTGGTCGTATAGGACAACGCACAGTACAACAACTGGAGAAACACCATATTACTTAGCATTTGGTACAGAGGTAGTGGTTTCAGTTGAAATAGGGATGCCATCATATAGAGCACAACATTTTTAGCTAGAGCAAAATGAGGAGCAGCTAAGATTCAATCTTGAATTACTGGACAAAAAAAGAGAACAAGCTCGTCTTAGAGCTGCAACGTATAAGCAAAAAGCAGCTCGATACTTTAATTCAAAAGTAAAATCAAGAAGCTTATGAGTTAGGGACTTAGTCCATAGAAAAATATTTCAGAACACCAGAGAGCAGAATATTGGAGTATTGGGGCCAAATTGGGAAGGTTCCTACAAAATAACAGAAGTCATTCATCCTGGAACCTATAGGATAAAAGACATGAGTGAAGTCATGCTCCCACGTCCTTGGAATGCAAAACATTTAAGGATCTACTATCAGTAGAAAGTTTATTAATTCTTCAGTAGTAATAGTAAAGTCTTCTTTAAGCTATTATAAACTTTGGTTGTTACCAAAGGACTGTTCACAGTCAAACTTACAGTTATTTATCAATAAAGGCGTTTTTTCTTTCACAATTTATGTTGTTTTTCTTTTTAGTTTCCTGTTCTAAGCAGAAAGAAACAAGAAAAGTTATGAGAAAATTTCAAGCAATTTCTTGAAAAAGTTAAAGCATGTAGGAAAATTTAAAGTAAATTTCCTAACAAAGTTAAAACAATTTCCTCAAGCATGAAAGAAAAATTAAAGCATGCAGGAAAAGTTAAAGCATGCCGAAAAAAGTTAAAGTAATTATTAAAGCATGTTTCATGGTGCAAGAAACAAGAAAAAGAAAAGTTAAAGCAAGCACGTTTCCTAGTGCAGAAAACAAGCAATAGAAAAATTAAAGCAAGAAAAGTAAAAAAAAAAAAAGTTAAAGTAAGAGAATTAAAAGCTTGGTGCAGAAAAGTCAAAGTGAATTCCACAAGGGGCTTCCCAAAAGTTAAGCACATTGAGCAAATTCCTAGTTTAGGAAAGGCTTAGTACATGAGGTGACAAATTCATAAGTCTATTACAAGAGAGGTGCGAAATAGAAGCATTATATAATCCCATAAGCTTAATACAAAAAAAAAAGAGAGCCATCATGCTATGATCAGTCATCGTCGTCATCATCTTTTAGGAAGCTATAGTCAAGGTGAGGATAATGATTTTCCATCAATGCTTTCACCTTGGTAGCACCATTCCAAAATTCCTCATCAATAATGTTGAAAAATTTAACAGAAGTCTTGTATTCCTCTATAGCCGAAGCTTTGGCCGTAGACATTTGAAATTTGAGTTGATTAAGGAAATTTGACAAATCTTGAATCTCAGATTGGGACTGAGCCCTCAGGTTTTCATACTGAGTTTTCGAGTTTTCAAGTTTTCATAATTTGCCTTTAGCTGCGCCACACGAGCTTTTTCTTCAGCTAAATTTCCCTCTAGCTTAGCAATCCGCTTCTCAGAAGCTTGCCTAGATTCAATTAGTGTATTCCTTTCCAATATCAAATTCTTAATTCTTTTTCGAGATACTTAGATGGCACAGGAAAACTGCAGGGAGATAAATAAAATTTTAATAGATGGATTGTTGGAAAACCAAGAGTAAGGAAGCGTAAGGTACCTGACATTTATTATTTAGCATGGTGTTAGTTAGGTCACAATTCTCAATATGTCTCACATCATTATAAGTAATAGACTGAGGCCAAAGTTGGTTAAAAGAATTAAAATAAATCTAAGCAGAGTCTTCCCAAGCAAAGCCAGGTAAGCCCTCTATCGTAGGCAAGGTCCTTTGGCCGAAGTCTGAAGGCAAAGGAGCAGAAGCAGATATGTTGACAGTAGCAGAAGAGCTAATAGATGGTGGATACATAGTTATGTTAACAGTCAGCAATGTCTCTTGTTGAGGATGATTAGGAATAGCAGCCTGGGAGGACGATCCTCCAACATGAAAGATAGGCCCGTCTCGTAGCTTTCTACTAATCTTAGAATGAGGTAACTTTTCAAGTTTCTTCTTTTTGCGAATTCCATCAATCCCAGAAGACATGACTAAAAAAAATACATGTTTTCGCGTGATCAAAAATATGGAAAAAGAGAAAAACTCACCTTTAGGAGTATCTACAAGATGTGCAGGGGAGATAAAACCAAAAATTGACCAAAAAAAAACCCAGTTGGGAAAGATATGTCCAAGATCTGTTTTCTGATGGAATATTAAAGACACTCAACAGCAACTCTTTCTCATCATCAGAAATAGAAGGAGGTGTATTCCAAATAGATAAATGTAAAAAAAAAAATTGGGTTAGTTACGCCATAGTAGTATATCAACCCAGACGGTTACCTGGGGTACAAAAATGGGTTTGAACCTGGCATTCAGGGTTTATGTCACTAAATTCTCCAAACTCCCAGTCTCCACCAGCAAAAAACTATGAGTCTTTCCAAGATCCCCCAAAATATTTCTTTTGGATAATTAAAGGAGGAAGCTTAGACCAGTTGCACATATAATACCAACCCTTAATAGGAAGGCCCCGACTAGGATTGGGGATAACTATCAATTGATAAAAAAAATTAAAATTGTTAGAAAGTGGGGCCAGGGAGGTTTTTCTGTTTCCAAAGGATGTGCATGCCTATCATAGCACGCCATACAATGGGACTTAATTGAGCAGGGGCACACTTGAAGTTACCAAGAATGTACCTAAGAAAAAGATGAAAAGGGAGTCTCACACCATGGGTAAAGAAATCAGGGCGTATGGTGACAATAACGGGAGGAGGATGGCTAAGTTTATCATTTTCCCCAGCCTTTTTTAAGGAAATGGAACGAGATATGTTGTAAGAGACATGAAAGGATTCGAGTGACATTTCAGCCATTGGTTAACATCTTCATCTATGCCAAAGAGAGACTAGTAAAAATAAAAGGGGGAAAAATGAAGCAGGGGTAAAATTTACGCTAAATGTTTGACTGACTATAAGCTGATAATCATCTTCCTCTAAAGGATATTCGCAAAGTTCAGATTCAAAAAAGTCTAGTGCATCAGATGACATTGTTGATAAAAAAAAAAAAAAGGAAAGCGATGGAAAAACAATGGCAAATACTCACTAAAAGAGAGTGGACGAGACTCTGAAAAGAAAAAGCTGGTTCTTGAACGAGAGAGAAAAGACCAATTGATGGGTAGAAAAAGTGACAACCAACTATAAACAAGCAAAGAAGTAGCTCTTTTGAGCTTGAATAACAAAGTCCTAAAAGAGATAGGGAGCAGCTAATGCCGAAGAGAAAATGAAGCATGAAATCTATAAAGCTAGGAACCAAGAAAAAATGAAAAGTAGAAAAAGACAAAAGTCCAAGAACCAGGAACCAAGAAAAAGTAAATAGGAAACCAACAAATAAAATAAAGTATAATAAAATTCTAATTAACATAGAAGCCTTGGAACCTTTTTTTAAAAGGAGACAAAAGTAAACTCCAAATAAAATTCTAACTATGTAGAGGAAGTCGACGAAAATTAGGAATTAGTAAATACTTAGGATACCAAAAATTTGTATTATAAACAGAGAGCTCCAGAGGAGTAGATGGGGACAAGAAAAATTTTTTTTGGCAAGAGAGTAGCAAGAAAGAAAAACTCCGTTGTAATCCTTATTTTATAGTGAATTTGCTCTCTTGACTCCGTGGACGTAGGTCAAGCGCTGAACCACATAAATCTGTGGTGTTTTTATTCTTTATATCATTCCCTTTATTTAATTCTTTGGTTGACCAAAAATTAGCATCAACATTAGTCAAGAGAAGATGACAAGAACGAGATGAAATCCATATCGGTGGTGGATAATTCACGAACTCGATTGTAGACAATTCTTGCGAGCAGATTGAATGTCCTGAAAATTTGTCATTGCATGTTGCTTTTGTTGCTGGGTTCTTTATTTTACTTGAAATTGAGGATGGTTGTGAAAAGATTGGCAATGGTTACTGATTATGGCGGGTTTGTAAAGATGATTTTACTTGAAATGCGTCAAATTTCTCATTACATATAGTTCATGTTGTTGGGTTTTTTATTGTACTCAAAATCGAATATGGTTTTGAAAAGCTTGGTGATGGTTACTGACTATGGTGGTTTTTGAAGATGATTTTGGGGTTTTTCATTTTTGTTTAACCGAAGTTATCATAATGCATTTTAGAAATTGTGGATAAGAAGATATATAATTTGTGCATTTTCAGGTTCTTTCAGTCAAGAATTGAACTGTTAAAAAGTATTTGGCATGCATGCATTCATTCAAAGTAGAGAAAATAGAACTTGGTCATTTTATTGTAGGATTATTTATACAGTATCCAATTCAGTTTCCACCTTTTCTGTGTTGGTTCGCTTATTCCGTTGCTGAGAATGATGTTAACGGTTGATAGAAACTGTTGGTGAAAATAAAATACGCCCAACACGAGATTAATGTGTTTATTCATTAGTTAGAGCTTAGCATTTAGTTAGTTATATATTGCTTTATGTGCTGCTCTGCATTTGTTAAGTTAGTACGGAATTAGTGGGAGATTAAGACTTACATTAAAAAAACAAGATTTGTGTCTTATTCTAGTCTTTCAATTAAAATCATATACAAATAATTTTTTTATCATTTTCTTTGCTGCCAAGCAGCAGCTTGCGGACAAAATTTACTTCCCTTCAGACATTTTACTTGTAATGAACAATTAGTTGACTGCATATTTAATACAAGGTAGTAAACTCAACTTTAATCATTATAGATGTATGGATCCAGCATCAACTATGAAGACAGGAGGTGTGTTTACTGAGAAATTATAGTAAAGGCCAATCTAATCTCATACATACAATTTTTTTTTTTTTTTTTTTTTTATCAAACGATGCATCACCTTCTTACTATCAGCATTAAAATGATAAAGATTTTGTATTATCTTTTGTTATTCAGCCATAGGTATCAATTTGAGATTTTTCATATATTTTGTATATTGTGAGATACTAGAAAACTCACATCTTTGACAAGGCATGTGTTGCCTTTTAATGGGTTAACCATAGCAAACTTTTAATAATTTGCTGTTATGTATATAGGGCCTATGTTGATTTGTGTTGGTTGTTTAAATTATAGCCTGAATTAACTGTCTAAACAGTTATTTCTGTTGGAATGAATTAATATTTTTTATGTTTTTTTTTTTGGTTTAGTTTTGCTAAGATTGATTCCTTTGATTTTGTATATTATTCATGGTTATTGAGCTAGTTATATAGGATTTGTGTTGATTTGGTTCATTGACTTGATTGTGTTGTTTTGACAAAAAGGTAGTTGATGATTATCTGTGGGGCTTGAGATCGATGATGAATAAGATTGCTTATTTGATTATGGATGAGATTGTTTCAGCTTTTGATTGTAATGAAGATGAGCAACAAGACAATTGTGAATGTTCACCTGGTTTGAGGCTGTATAAATAACCAAATATTTGAAACTTTTTTTTTTTCAGATTTTGATTTGTGAATCAGCAAAAACAAATTGATATTTTTTAAGGATATTATGGTCATTTACTATTGTTTATACACTTTGGGGCTAGTTTTTATATGAGTTACTATCCAATAGATCTACCTTAGCTTTGATTTTAATGCTATAAGGGTATTATGGTCATTTAATCCAATCAACAAACAATCCAATTAATAGCATACTAACGATAGGAGAGGAAAGTGGAGATATTACAAATCTTAGGGGAGGAAATTAAAAATTACCCAAACCAAGTCAAATACAAGGGCCATTTTTAAAATTAAAAAGAAAGAATTTTGTGCTTAGTCAACAAGACAATAGATGGAAGCACTTTCTGGGCGAACAAACTGGAAAAAGCACCTCATCCTCTCTCTTGCTTGCAGCAAAAGATTTGACCAAAATTTTAAAAGAAATACATATCGATATTGGAATGAAATGTATATTTATTTATTTATTATTATTATTATTATTATTATTATTATTTAATATCGAGATATTGGAATGAATTAAATGGGATGCTAACGCTAGAAGATTGACAAAGGAAAGTTTACTACATGATGTACTCGATAAATATGGACTAAATTGAATTGTCAAATATATCTTTTCACAGTCTCTTAAAAAATGAGTAGACATATTAAGCAATGGCCGATATTCAATTCTTGATGCTTATTTTCTCAAATATAATAGAAACTTTTTTATACTATCATTTGTGGTTAATTGGCTTTTCAATTTTTAAAATTTTTAAATATCAATTAATACTAATTTGTTTTCGTTTTAAAATAAAACATCCGGCATTTATTTGTAGCAAAGACGATTATGAATATGATAATGTCGGTCTAGTTACGTACAGGGGAAATTAGAAAAAAACTCCAAAAATATAATATTGATTATAATTGAAAGAAAATATTGAAGAACTATGACATGTTGATAAATATTCCATACCATTATATTAGTATATCTAATAATATTAAGTTTATTTTTCATTCTATTATTTTCAAATAGCATCTAATAAAATTTCTTTATATGAACTACTACAGAGAAAGAGATTAAGAAAAGAAAATAGATGGCGGATAGTCAAAACAATACGATAATCGATGTGATTTTAATTAATTGATAAAAATAACAATAATTGAATCATCTTCCAACAAGATTTATACGATCGATCTTAAAAGACTTGTACAAAAGCTTGTTTCATTGACTTGTAAACGTCACAATATATAGTATGAGATATTCACAGGATAAGCTCCAGATAAGTTACAAGATGGAGATAAGTTTACATGAGATATGTACAAAGCATAAACCAATAGATAATAACTATATTATCAATGATGAGCTAAGATGAAACCAAATAGGCAAGTCATATATGTACGTTACGTACGAAGACACAACTGTGCTGTTATGCTCCCGCAAGTGAGGCGTACCATCGTGAATGCCAATCTTGGATCCAGCTTGGACAAAGAGTGTACGAGTGAGAGCACATGTGCACTGATTAATAATATCCTGTTGGTTTCTAGTGTGATATCATCCACATTAGCTAGAAAAAAGTATGGACATACCATTTTACCATTATGATGATAGATGAAAAGAAAAGGATCTGATGGCTTTGGTGGAAGCCATTTTGAAGCAAAAACCTATAAAATGCAGTGAATCAAGCCCGTGGCGTCTGCTTTAGGCCGTAAAGAGATTTACGTAACTTGTAGACAAAGTGAGGGTCGTGAGAATTAACAAAACCAATGTTTTGCTTCATATACGCCTCCTTATTAAGATGTCCATTTAAGAAGGCATTGTTGATGTCAAATTGCCTTATATGTCAACCAAATTGAAGTGCCAAACAAAGAATAACCCGAATAGTGGTTGGCTTAATTACGGGGGCTAAATGTTTCATGAAAGTCGATGCCAGCTTTGCAACTAAACGTGCCTTGAACCGATCAATAGAGCCATTAATGCGAAACACCCACTTAATGCGAAACACCCACTTACAGCCAATGAGATTTTGAGTTGGGGAAGATGGCACAAGGTCTCCAGTTCTATTAGCTATTAGGGCGTCATATTCATATTGCATAGCATAGGACCATTGGGGATCAGCTAGAGCTTTTTTAATAGTAAAGGGTGCATGGGATACAGAGAGGTTTTGTTTGGAAGAAGCTGTTATAGTTGACATGGTAGAAGTCAGGAAGAATTGTTTGGGCTTGTTGATTTTATTTTTTTAATTGTTAGACCATTGGATGTATGTTGGTATTTGATTGTTGTGTGGGATTTAATGTCAGGGAAGGTAGAAATAGCTTCAGTGGAAGGAGGTTGGGCCGGAGCAATGTCTGAGCTGAGCATCGCATGTTGCATGCGGTTATATTTCGGCTATCTTGGGTTGTCGTACTCGAAGGAGCAGAAGCAGAAGCAATAAAAGTTGGTGAGAAGTCGAGCACTGAGAGGATTCATCTACAAGATCAGACTTAGTAGAACTATGACCAAGTGTCGAAGACGGGAGGAGTTTGGATTAACTTGGAATTTTAACAATAAATGGAAACCATGACAAATTCGAAGTCAATGGAATTGAGTGTGTTAACGTTGATAGGGCTGCAGCATCGATGGAAATGCAATCGGTAGGTTGGTTGAGTGTTAGGATGACTGGAGAAGTTGAAGAGTAGCTGATGACTCGGAGGGAGATAGCTAATGGCTCCAAGGCCATGGGAAAGGATGTGAGGATCGATTAAGTCACTTGGGAGTTAAAGCTCTGAAACCATAAAAGATTTGTATGAAAGCTTGATTCATTGACTTGTAAACGTTACAATACATAGTGTGAGATGTTCATAAGATGATCTATAGATAAGTTATAAGATGGAGATAAGTTTACATGGTATATATACAAAGCATAAGCCAATAAATAATAACCATAGTATCAATGATGGGATAAGATGAAACCAAAGAGGCAGTGTCATGTATGCATGTTACGAAGACACAACTGTACTGTTAGATCTGATGCTATAAATGAATTTAGTTCGGTCCAGATCCTGAAAAATGGATGACATATATTGAGATTCAAAGTAGATTTCAGATTTTTATTTTTGATTCAACAACTTTAAATGTACGTTCAAAATTGAATAAAAAAAAACATATGAGATTGAATCGTGCTCGAAAGTAATCCAACATAGATTTGCGTACTATATTAATCGAACTTTATGGATTATAAAGAAACACACATATTAAATATGAATTGCGAAATGCCACCATCGGTGGGGATAGCAATAGTACTCTAATTTGACTTATGAAAATAAAGTAATAATTTTTTTTCCTCATTTTCAGCTCCGTAATAATTCGTTCAACTAATTTCAAACATTACAAGCCTGGCGTACTGTGCGAACCAGTATTTATGTGTGCACTTGCAATTAGTGGACCACATGCATCCACCTTCACTTCACACGCCTCACTTTCCATGCAATAACCGGTTTCATAATATTCTTTTTCTGCTCTTTAATTTCATTGCTATTGCACCTCTCAAGCATACTTATGACTTATCCTTTTATACATGACTTATCCTGTTACAATATTATCCACAGAATCCTTTTTTTTTTTTTTCTCTCTTCCAAATGTCCATACTTATATTATGTAGATTTTAAGTACTACATAGTAAAATACCAATGTAAAGTTTCAAAACGTTATCTTTTGAGAATTATTACAACTCAACACTTTTTAATTTTAAGGTACAAAAATGGATACATTTATATTTTGGCGTCTATGTATAGCTTTAAGGGTATGATATTTTGCCTCCCATATCTCTGTTTTTTTATTAGAGTTTGTTCGCCCTAACTTTGCCATTGTAATAATATTAGTTTTCGCCATATTTCAAAATTTTACCCCCCAAATTTCTGCACTTAGCTTTTAGACTTGCAGCCTATCTCTGACTACCTACGTCTACGTACCACTTTGATATTTATTTTGCCCTCCGAAGATTCTGAATTCTGGCTCCACCCCTGGTAATTACAAGTGTGAGGCTTTTGTAAATATAAAATGTCACAAATTTCACATTATAACTAAGTTAATATTGGAGATTAAAGTGCTGTAACTTTTAAGTTATAGTTATTGTAGAAAAAAATTATAATTATAAAATAAAAGTTAATAATTTATAGTAAACATAAATTTCAAATAATAATTTTAGCAAAACTTTTAAAGATATGATAGATTTTTTATGATATAAGTAAAAAATCGTATCAACATAACTTTCAAGTTATAGCAGTTAGCGTTTATCAAACACTTTAATATTGTATACTTTAAAATATAGTTATCCAATCACAATTTTAAAAACTTCCTAAATGAAATGGTAAGTTTAAAATTACAAATTTATTGCTTCGATCAAATAACAATGACAAGATGTGACTAGTTCCATGCTCTGGTTGATTTAAGTGGGCTTTGGTTACCAATGGGCATTTGGTCCAGTGGGAGAGTCCTTGCACTTACAATGTTGAAAGCAAGGGTTCGAGCCTCTATAAAAGTATTTATGGGGTTAGTTTCAATCCTCCCTCAATTATCATATAATTGAGTGGAGACACAGTACCCTCGAATATTTGAGAGGGTTGAAGAATCTGGGCCGCGCTTCAGGGGAGGACATGCCACGACGAAGGTCCCAGTTGTATAATCTGTTTGTAAATATTAATTGTAATACCTGATATGATATCAGTAACAATTCTGTATAACAGTATTTAAAAAAAAAAAAAAGTGGGCTTTGGTTGTGTGGACCAAAAAATAAAATAAAATTTGGAAACCTACATTCCATATTCTGCAATAAGAGAGTGAACTCTCTCAATTGCATGGTGGGTGGTTGTATGAAATTATGAATATTTACAGTGGCCATTAATGTTGGGGTGTAATAAACAGGTCGGGAATGGATGATGATGAATGATGATGAAATGGGCTACTAAATAAAACCTAACTCTTAACTCAGCATCAATCAAATTCACAGCTGGGTTCATTTTGAACTCCAGTCAGGCAACCTTGATTTCAGTGCTGCTGATGTTTGCTTGTTACTGTTAATCTGTTTTGCAGATATATACATGCTTTCAATATCTCTTATATATATATATATACAGATCCCGGAAATACCAGAAAAAGTTTTGGCGGGGGGGTTGGGTGGAAGGGGGAGAGGGGGAGGGAAGCCAGAATACATATATGTATATATGTATTTTATTGTAAAATCATTATTATGAACCCCTATCTGAATATGGGGATTGGGGATTCAACTGAACCCTAAATCAACAAAGTACGTACGAATTAGTAAAGAACTAATAAAGTAATGCTATATGAATTTCTAGATTCAAGCAACATTCATTTTATATATCCTCTCTGTACAAATATCCTAACGATCTGTATATGTAATATAAATAACAGTCAAGCTCAAGCCTAAGTAATAATACAATAATAATAAGATAGAAAATAATTAATAAATTAAAACATGTTAAGTAATATTATCTGAGCACGGGGAGCTGGCTGTCTGAACTCTGAAAATGTTCCTCTTCATAATCATCGTTTATTGTGCAATGGATTGGATCCTGTAGGAACCCTACGCTTCTCAGACTCGAATTCTTGGCTGCTGCTGGGTCTGGCGCTGTCGAAAGGAGCAGAAAATGAAGAGTCTGCGTAGACTTGTTGGGTTCTGCTTGAAGGGCTTGAAAAGCTCTTCCATCGACCTGCTTCAATCCTTGGAGTACTACTAGTAAAGATGAGAACCACAAGAGCAAGAAGCTGGCAACTTCGCTGAAAGCTATTCATCTTATTAATTACCTCGAGAAATGAAAGTATGGGAGGGCAAGCTTGTGGTGGGGAAGGCAAGCTTGTGGTGGGAAGGCAAGCTTGTATTTATTTATATTTGTGCGTGTGTGTGTGTGTGTGTATATATATGCTGTCGCTGTGGTCGGTCCAATGTTTCTTAATAAAGTACTATGTGTGTATGCATTTGTTGACATAGATGATTTTGACTATATATATATACCCAATTAATTATTAGCTGGGTTTATTTCCCAATTTAATTATTACCGTTTGATCAAGATCAGGCGGTGATTTGACTGTGGTGATGTTGAATCATTGGCCTAGAATGGCGGTTGGGGGTGGTGGTGGAGGTGGAGGTCACAATTTTAAATGGGACAACGACTTAAGGAAAATTGAACACTAACCAGTGAGCCCATACATATGTGAAAGCTTGGAGGGTAAGTGAAGCGATGTTGCCGGCTACTTTGCTATTTTACATGAATTCTTTGCTGTTTCGAAGTTCCAATACGCCCCATGCATAAAATCAAATTGTAGGGCATGGAATTTCAATGCGAGGAGGGGTATTTTTGTCAGAAAAAAGTCAAAGGTCCAATACCGACGCACTTGATTATACTCGGTAGAAGTTATTGGAAGCGCGTGGTTGCATTAACAACAATATCATGTAATATGGGTTGCGAAGAACGGTATAGACACGTATCAAATGTCGGCTGTGTAATTAGAGAAATTATGTTCAGCATCCAATCGACGGGAGCCACGTAGGACTCCAAATAAAATGCACATGGTACAAAGGCTCGTGGAAGCAAAAGTTTGCGTTGCTCGGCGAAGGTCAATGCAAAAAGCCAAGGAAATATTAGTCACCAAACCAACTCAATTAATTGGGTTAATCAAGTGGGTTTGTTTAATCTTTGTTGCCAAGTTAAGGAGTTTTTTTCGTTTTGAAATTGATGCAACGTTGAATAATACAATTATTACTTTTTTTTGAATTATTGGATTAGACCCCAAACCCCTTTTGGGTGCACGGGTGGGAAAAAGTTTTCTCGCTTTTTCTTAAATTCTCTTTGTATGTTATGACCAGTATTGTGCATGAAATTCCTTCCCGGACACACAATTGCTTTTCTATTTTCATTCCAAATGACCATTTTTTTTTTTTAACCTTCAAATGGAAAATTAATGATAAAGCAAACATGATTAGTGGTTGATGTCGAGTGTGACAATCAAAATGAAGTAATTTTTATGTTCTTAACTGTTCTTCCGAAATTGTAACTTGATCGATAACTCTTAATTTTGAAATCACTCAATGAGAAATGACAATGGGATTTGTAACCAAATAAACAATAAAGTAAAAAAATATATATATTAAAGCTCAAGCCGTCAAGAGATGACTTTTCTTATTTGTACGGCATGCTTTGAAGCGATCTTTGGAAAATCGATTCTATGCAATTATGCATAGATTAGATTATCTGAAGATTTTTCCGCGGTCCGCCCACAAATAGATCTAACTTTCAAACCTGTGTTCATTGGCCTAAGTCATTACATAGTTTAATAACCGACATTTTATGGGAATGTGGATGAATATTGTATTGATATAAATTTTACAATGTAATTGCTAGTAAATTATTAATGTTGTGATTGATGTTTAATTAGGTGAGTCCCCCACGCCATGCTATGCCATGCCATTTAAACCTATTTGACAGACTCTCTCCCTTTCATGCGTAGCTGTCACTTTGAACTTTTTTCATATTATTGAAAATTTTAATGGCATTGAATGTATCATAACTAAAAGAATCTCAATTAACATCAAATGGGTCATTGATTTATTTTTGGCTATCAATGTCATTATATTATTGATCCCAAAGGGTTTGCCGTCAAGTTTATTCATTTATTAAACTTAAAATAGGTAACATTTTCTATATGTGAGAGAGAGAGACAGAGAGAAAGATTTTTTAACCCAACTTCCTAGTATTTTAAATTTAAGTGGTCAACAAAAAATTCACTATTTAAAAATTATTTAATTAAATCTTTAGCAAAAAAAAAAAAGATTAAAGTTTGTACATGAATTCAATGTCAAGTATATTTATATTATTATATTATTAAAATCTATATATTTTTCAATCAAAAATCTATCTGAACTGTTAAATGAGTTCGGGCACGTAAAGAACTGAATTTACATCCAAATAATTTGAAATCTTTCACAACATACACAAATGGTACTTGAACTAAAAAGTATAAGATAACTTATTTTTATGTATGCCTTCTCTTCTTTAGAATCCAACTTTTAAAATGTGAATTTCAAATAAATCACTATTTTGCCGTAGGATAACGTAGAATAAATCTTATTTAGTCCCTATATTCTGTTTATTTTTTACATCTTAAAAGATACCTCAAGACACCCTTATTATTCAAATGTTACACTCCCACCCTTACTTTTTCTTTCCTTTTACAATAATACCCTTACAATATTATTCTAGCCTTCTTGAGGATATTAATAAAAATATGTTAGTTTATCAAATTAACCTTAAAACTAATATAAAATTTTCACAAATTTTTACGTTATTATTTTCTACTTTTAAGATTGATTTGGTAAATTATTTTTTTATAAAATAACTATTAATAATATTGTTGCAATATATTAAACATTGCTTTAAATTGGTTGATATTAATTTTGATTTATACATAAATACTAGTTCTTTCGCACTAATATTTATTAGATAATTGGCTAATAACTAATTATTTGCTAATTTTCTAGTAATTTTTTCATAAATAAATTAAGTAATGTGAAGAATATTATTCCAAGGCTATTATTGTAAAAGCAAAACAATAATAAGGTTAAGAACGTAATACACTTAACTATAAGGATATTTTGAGGTTTTTTTTAAATATAAAAATTAAACAAACACTTAAGTAAAACTATAAGGAATAAATGAGCATTCACCCGAATAAGGCAGTGCAATGTCGTTTAATTTGTAGAAATTAGATAAAAGAATATATATATATATATATATATATATATATATATATATATATATATATATATATTTTAAGAGTGATAATACAACCACAACCTCTTGTACAAATTTATCTTGTACAAATTGATGTGGCATTAATTCATTGGTTGAATGAAAATATAAAATAATAGAAATAAATAATGTAGGCCAAGTGATATTTAATTCAACCAATTTTATTATGTCACATCAGTTTGTGCAAAATAAATATGTATAAGAGTTTGTGGCTATATCATTAGGCTATATCATTACTCATTTTTTAAAGTGGAACCACGTGAGAATTTTGTTATAGTAAAAACATTATTCAAGAATACTTCAAAAAGTCTTACTCAATTGTGAGTACTAGGCAGGGATTAAGATTTTTTCAACTACCGAAATTCACTTGACACTTTTGCTTCTATCGTGTAACAACTAGACTTGCCTTATTTAGCGACACACATATTAACATTTGTTGCTCAAACCTAAGGAAGCCCGATGAATTACAGATAGTGGAAGCATTGTTAGATGGAATCAATGATGATGGAAATGAAGAGGATGTATGAAGATGAATGTTCACCTAAATCATAATGCGCGTCTAATCTCTCGTGTACGGGACACTTAAATTTCTCATTAAATGACCTCAAACTTTGACAATATTTGCTCATTTTGCAACCCACCACACTAACAAAGTTACAATCTTTCCTCCTTTAGTTGATATGTCAATTTTTCCACTTCACAAATTACATATCTCGATTGGGATTACCAACTCGATCGGCCATTGTACCATATGTATCACCTTTCATGGTGATAAGAATTAAGTGGATATCACCATAATTTCAAATGCAGATATGTCTATAATAATACTGTACATATGTCGAGTGTCTACTCGTCTTAAGATAGTGCGGATATTTATAGTGTTTGCATATCTGCACAATTTTAACAACTAATAGTGCTAAACATACAATAGTATGTGTTTGCTTTCACAAGAGAAGAAAAGAAAGGCTGAAATTGAGAAGATATACGATCATGGGAATTAAGAAAAAAAAAAAAAAGAACCCATTTGGTTTTCATTATTATCACATGGTAAGTTTTGGATTGGGATCAAGTTTCAATTGGATCTGAAAGGCATCTTTTACTTTTTTGTGCGGTGGTTGAATGGAAAATGATCACTTGAGTGGGCAGTTGAATGAATCCAACATTATTTGTCTCCATGATATTTGATTTTAACACTTTTTTCTGTTGATGAAATATAGTCACATTTTCTTGACATTATGATGGGTCAAATATAGACCGGCCTGGAGTAACAAAGAGCTTTTCAAAGTCAGGAAAACATTATTTTTGTAGGGTTCAGGTTTGGGGGACCGAAACATTTAGAATGATTAATTCAACATACCACATTCATATTCCCTTAATCGCTTATGATTTCATTAACTTTGTGTAGGGTCCAAGGTGAATACATATATATAATTCATTCTCATAAAATTCTGTCCATTGAAGTAAAGCAAATTCAGAAAGAAAATTTTGTAAATATATACGAAAGCACCATGCACAGTCTGAAAAACTGAAAATTCTTTACTATCAAATATGTTATGATTAAAGTTTATGGACAAATAACATGTTGCTGTCACTTTTTTGTTTTGCTTTAATCACTTTTCTTTGCTTTCTAATCACAATTAAATTAGTCACTTTGTTGCTATATTTTCTAGGTTAACTTTTTTACTTTTCAATATTTCATTCTGATCATAATTTCATTGACTAAATGTTGTTGGGTAAAACAATTTTTTCTTAATTTTTTGGATTAAGTATAATCAAACTGACAAAGAAAGAGAGAAGGTAAAGAGAATAGATAATGTTATTTCAAAAAAAAAAAAGAAAAGAAGAAGTAGACCGTCTGGAAAAAAGAGAGGGCGAGGATGCAAAGGATATAGATATATATATCTACGTTTTCTTGATCATGTCCTTGTTTATGAGTCATTCAATCTTATTATTTAAAAACATCATGATTGGACTAATATATAAGGTCGCTTTTTTTTTAAGAGATTATTCTTTCGTGATATTTCTGATCATACATATATCGGCCGTTTATATCAATTTTGATATGGCACCGCTCAGATTTTTAACTCTCTCAAATATTCGAGGGACGTCAACTCCCCTCCTGGGAGAAAGTCTGCCTTCACTCAAGCTCTGGGGCTCCGAAGAAGGAATTTTAAATTAAACCCCTGCGTGCGAGGGCTGACCCCTTCCCTCACATTTTGTGAGGGAGAGGTTCTGGCCACTTGGGCTAAGCCCAAGTAGTTTAATATACAAGGTCGCTGATTTTAATATATTGTCAAATCATTGTAAATAAAATAAGCGAATAAGAACTTTTCGGCATTGTCTTGGGTGCCATCAAGTGTTATACATGAAATAATTATTTTTGTCCAATAATTTAATCTTCTAATGAGGTCAAGAATCAAGTTTAATAATCTATTTGAAAGCACATAAACCAGGCGACGGCGCACAATGTTAGGATCAATTCAAATTGAGAAATTGTCAATCTTCTACTGTTCAAATCAATATATATAATCTATTTTCTTATTATTTTCATAATAGTTAATGGCTCTCTTAATTTAAAAAATCTTTTAAAAAAAAGTAAATAAATTTCTCTTTGTTAGCTCACAACTCTACAGAGAGAGGTATTTAGCAGTGATAGTCTTGTTAACCAGGGGTGAAATCTTAATGCTTAGGATTGGTGGGATGATCCTCCTATTTCAATTCATAAAAACTTACATGAAGAAGTTTGGGGCCTCCCCAAATATCGTTTCAAATGAATAATTTTGTATTATTTCTTCTCTTTTTTTTCTTTAATAAAATTCAGTATCATTTATAAAAAAAAAAGGAGATTATTTTCTTGATATTTTATCTTTAAAATATAAAATATATATTTGTTATAAAGAAAGATGTTTATAAATAACAAAAATAAGAAAAATATTTTATTATTAATTTTTTATTCACTCCGAAACTTATATTTTTTAATTTTAGTAATTAATTTTTATCTTAATTTCTATTTATATAATTTATTTAATTAATAATAAATATGAATAAAAGTATATTTAAAAATAAAAATAAAAATCTAATTTTTTTTTACATGAGGCTATTACTTAAACTACAACTCATATTACATAAGATTATAACTGATATTTACAGATCAAACTATTATTAGGACCAACTACATCAGTGTTTATGGAGTTCTGCCTAAATTTTTAACTCTCACTAATATTCGAGAGATGTCTACTCTACTTATACTTGAGTAAGAGAGAAAATTACCTTCACTTAATTATACATTATAATTAAGAAAGAAAATATCCTTACATTGCGTTTATGGGGTTCGAACCGTTGCCCTCCACCCTATTTGACTGAGTGACAAAAATGTAAAATTATAATATTAGAGAGTTATCGACTATTAAGAAGATAGTGTGGAAATAAGTTATATATGTTTATTTTAATAAGGGTAAATTAGTAATTTCATTCAAATTTGACATTTTCAAATAGAAGTGTGATGCTTGTAACTCGTAATGGCGCCATGCCCACTCGCATCAGCCATGACAGCCCGTGCCATAAATTTTGTACAACATTAATATTCCATAAAATTTGCCCAAATAAAAAATAAATAAATCAGAAAAATAACAAGTGAATGCTAATAAAAGGATTGTATTTGTTGTATATTTCAACAAGCGCAAATTTCTTTATTTTGATCACATATCAATATTTCATTACACATTTTAATTAAAAATATGTTTTGAATTGCTTTAAATTCTCAAACAATCACTTTTATAATTATTTTAAGCATGTTTGATAAATATGTTTGGTAAATCATTAATAAAGTTAGAATTTTTATGTATAATGACCAAAATGTACAAATTTTTTTATATTACAAAAGGATAAAGAATTTTAGCTTTAATTAAAGTTCTAAATTTATTTATTAAAAATATATAATCAATTTATCTTTCCATAAATAAATTAATTAATTCAACAAATAAATATTGATGTAAAATAATAAAAAAATATATGGGAGTTTTCGTTGTCGGTTTTGATGCCGTCGCGGGTGCTATAAAATATTTACCGGAAATTGATTAGACAGGCAACACCAATCGGAAAATTTCATACGTTGCTCAACAGTAAAAATTTCTCCAGCATCGGAGGTGCGGTGGCAAAGAATGCGACAAAAAAGATAAATGCAATGGCTTCGGCATAATTTCTTTAATAAATTAAATTATGCAATGACTTAGCCCATGCAAGGACTTGGGCACTAGTTCATAAATGCAACAAAAAAGAAAAAAAAAAACTTATAACCATGATATCCTATATAAGACAATTTTAAGATTAACACATTTAATTAATTGAACTATCTCATATGCATTTGCACATAGTAAAATGATATCTTCATTCAAGGTTTAAAATGGTTTTATTATTTCATGGTATGTGATTATCTCAAACACTCCTTATGGATAAATTGATTTACAATTTGCATTTGCTAATCTCGTTTTTAGAATTTAATATATCATACTTTGGAGTCAATTTTGTAAATTTTAATTTTTTACAAAAATTCAACATACATGTAAAAAGTTTAGTTGATGAAACCAATTGTTTTTTATACAAGAGATTTGAAATTCGAATCTTAAGTATATAAGTTGGGAGAAAATTAATTTATTAAAGAAAATTCATGATCAATCAAGCTACACACAGTGGACTTTTTTTTCTTAGAGTGAATGTACAGCTGTAAATTTTTGTACAAACTTATCTTATACAAATTGATGTGACATTAATTCATTGGTTAAATGAAAATATAAAATAATAAAAATAAATCATGTGGGCCAAGAGATATTTAAATCAAACAATTTTATCATACCACATCAATTTGTACAAGATAAATTTATACAAAAATTTATAAAAAATATTATTATGATATAAATACAAAATTATTTAAGAAAAAATTATTCCTACTATAGAAAAATTTAGCAAGCAACCGTTCATTTTTGCAATTACATTCAAGTTGTGAAATTAAACCAAACAACTCATTATACATACACTTTCCAGCTAAATTGGGCTTAGACTGGGCTTTCTGATTGGGCCACAAAAGCTAACTCTGCTATGCGAGTATTACACTTTTTTCTACTCGAGCGAGTCCCGCCAACACTCTCTGTATATAAAAACCGCGGGAATGCAACGTGAGCCGTCATGTGTGCGAAGCCAAAAAATTCATTCAAAACACGACAACGATCAATCAGCTTTTTGAATCTTTTACTACAGCAGCCTCTGCAAATTATTTAAATGGAAAACTTTAATAACGGAAACTCTAATCACAATCTCTATTCAACTATTCAAGCACCATCACACCAAAATTCAAACGAACTGGTCAACGCTTCAAAAATTACCCCATCAATTCGTATCTCTCAGTTCCATTTTGGATTTCGATCTGAATTTGCATCAACTTTATTGTTTTTCCGATGAAGCAATTGTGTATGATTTTCTTTGTGCTCATCGTACTGTCACTTATCTCAGTCACCGTCGAATCTAAATGCACCAAAGGCTGTGAGACAGCTTTGGCTTCGTATTACGTTTGGACCGGCTCGAATCTCACATTCATAGCCCAAACCCTAAGATCTTCCCTCGTCGACCCCAACGACGTTGAATTTAGAACTATTTTATCTTACAACAAGCAATTGCCGAACAAAGACTTTCTCTCTGCTGGTACGAGAATCAACGTTCCGTTTCCCTGCGATTGCATCAACGGTGAATTCCTCGGTCACGTGTTCCAATACTCGGTCAATTCCGGCGACACGTACGAGCAGGTCGCGACTCGTTATTACTCGAATTTGACTGATGCGGCGTCCTTGCAGAGGATTAATAATTATCCACCGACGAGGATTCCGGATACTGGGACGCTTAATGTGACCGTGAATTGTTCGTGTGGTGATGCTGACGTGTCGAAGCAGTACCGGTTGTTTGTTACGTATCCGTTGAGACCGGGTGATAGCTTGCAGTCGATTGCGAGGAATGTGAGTTTGAATGAGAGTTTGCTGCAGAATTATAATCCTCGTGTGAATTTTAGTCGTGGGAGTGGTTTGGTCTTTATTCCGGGCAGAGGTGATTGTTTCTTCCCGTCAAAGATTTAATTTTGTGTGCTTTAGACAATACTGATGCGTAGTTAATGAATCTTTTTTTTTTTTTTTGAGTTAAATGAGGGTTTGAAAATTGTGTTGAAAAGGGTAATTATTTGATGGGAATTTGATGCATAGCTGTGACATTTGTTAATTTAAGGTATGTCTGGATTTAGATGTTGTGGCTTTTTTAATTTACAGCTGTTCTGTAACACAGACCTCACCAGCTGTGGGTGGATGGTTTTGTAAACATTAACTGCCAAGTAAAATGGATATATACCAAATGGTTTTGATGTTCTGCTTACACAGTTAAGTAGAAGTGGGACAATTACAAACCTATCCTTATATGATGAGTTTGAGGTTTAGAGGCTCGTATATTTAGTAAGTACAATCAAATGGGATACGGGTGTTGGTCATAGGGTTTGGTGTGGAGTTAAGGTAAATAATGATCTTCTGTTTCAAAAGTTTGATTGGACTTACTATTTGATAGTGGCTCAGGTTTAGTATTATACATTATAGATTTTGATTTAGAATGTCTACTAGCTTCACTCTTCAGTGAATTTCTTGTCAGTTGGTGCTGTTTGGAGGTTTGTGGGTTAGCAGGAGTTGTTATGTATTCATGTGTGGAGAAGTTAGTGTGCTGCAACTTTTGTTTTATGTTTTGGTTATAATTACTGGAATAACCCTTTGTTTTGTCAAGCCATTGGCATAGATGATTTGAGTAGTAGCACCATGCAGCGGAGATCTCATTGTTGTTAGTAGCTTTTATAAGGATGTTATATATTAGATACTTTTTTTTCCCTGTTCTATAATCGGGTGAATTTTGTAATGCCACTATTTATCATGGACCTGTTAACCATTTTGGAAGATCAAATCGGTATCCCCTCAAAATTGGGCAAACTGTTAACTAGATGGGTAATGGAACAGTATGCAACTGTTCTGTACATTCACAGTCTTTAAAATGATTCCTATTTAATTTTTGTTGTGTCTTAAGTTTTCTATAGTTTCTTTCTAGTGATATTGTAGTGGACCCAAGTGCCAACATTTGCTTACTGAAATGCGATAGAAAACATCAAGTTATTGGATTCCTTAGTTAACTAGTGCACTCATTATATTTTCAGAAAATTATTAACGGTTTGACCTTCAAAAATCAAGTAGCAGAATTTTAATTCCATTGGCATATTGACTGGTTTCTCCAAATCATTCCTTCTTATTGCAGATGCAAATGGTGTCTTTCCGGCACTGGAGTCATCAAGGTAACTTCTGCTAGGTCCATCTTTATGCTTACTAAATTTGTTGTCTATTGTATAATTTTGAATCTTTTATGAGTCTTCTAATGTTCTTATTTTTTGTCTTTCTTTCCCTTTTGCAGCACAGGTGGTTTGGCCTTCCCTGCATGTTAGTTTTATGACAATTATCTTCAGTTTGGAATGCTGACGTGATATGGTAAACCAGAAACTTAATGCTGCTTTTAGCTTATTTTTAACTTTTATATAAGCAGGAATAGCTGGTGGAGCTATTGCTGGCATATCTATAGCAGGAGTAGCTGGGTTGGCTTTGCTTGGAGTTTGTGTGTATGTTGGATTTTACCGAAAGAAGAAGGCGAAGAGGGCAGCATTGCTCTCAGCCACATCTCAAGATCTTTCCGCTCAGTCTGGATCTGGTAATCATTTTCAGCTTCTTGTTTGTTTATTTTGGACATATGTGAATTATACAGTACATAGTGATTCCAGCTTCCCTCAAATTTCTTTAGACTTATCTTTCCTCTTAATGATACCCAAAATTGAATATAAACTACTGGTGATTGCCTGTTCTGAAAATTTTAAGATCTAAAGTTGTGAGATATGGCAGCAGAAAATTGCTGTTTATATCCTTGTTTCGAGCCAACAGTATCCATATGTTAATTGCAATGCGCTGTCTTTTCCTTTTCTTTTTAATTTTTATCCTCTTCTGGTTATGGAGCCTTCTGATCGATACAATCATCCTACTTCTCCAATGTGTTTACTTTTTCCCCTCTTCCCCTCTCTGTGCATACAGTGGAACAAAATTAGCGTGCTTTACTGCTTTTTCTTGTTCTTTTGATCTTGAAGATGATGATATCAAACTTTAAGCATTTTTCTCCTTGAATTACATAGATAAAACTGTGGAATCTACTGGTCCAGCTGCTGGCACTCCCACATCCCTTACTGCAATCACTGTGGACAAGTCGGTGGAATTCTCATACGAAGAACTTTCGAAGGCAACTGATAATTTCAGTATGGCCCATAAAATTGGTCAAGGTGGTTTTGGAGCTGTTTACTATGCAGAGCTGAGAGGAGAGGTCTGTAGTTCTGTGCCTTTTCATTTTTCATAAATTAATTGTTGAAGAAGAGTCTGATTCTGAATTATTGTATACTATTGTTTTATTAGCTCAGTTCTTGCTTGTGTCCGACCAAGTAACATTGCCATGCACCAAGTAAATTGTCAAGCGGTGAATTTGAAATAGATCATTTGAGATACCCTTTTAGATTTCAGATGTGAATGCCAGGATATTTCTTCAATCGACTGTTCTAAATAGATCATTTGAGACACCTTTTTAGATTTCAGAGGTGAATGTTTAGATATTTCATCAATGAACAATTAAATAATCTAGAAAAGAAAGTCATTCAAGCTTATATCAAGGTTCAACATAATTGCTTTCTGCAAGTTACATAGCATAATCTGACATCATAATATCTTTACTGAATTTTGTGAATTGATACTTTTTTGGTTTGTGTGATTTTGGCCACCATTTAGGGGGCAGGAGGTCATTATGAGAGGATCAGTTATCCATGGTTCTCATAGTTGAGACAATTATATGGATATGTGGCTTAGTTAACTGCAATTGTGTTGGATGGTTAAAAGTGAATATAAGATATGAACGAACTTTGCTACTTCAGTATTAGCTTAGGTTAACGTTGACTTGGAGGAAATTATTTACATTATTAATGACATGCGCTAAGCTTGTTGCCCAAGCGTAACGCAATTTTGCCTTTTCTAATATTTCCTTAAATTTCACCTTTGCACATGCTTCAGTGTGTATTGGCAAACTGCATGTGCTTTTTATGCATGGACACATTACTGCCAGCATTGGCAACATCATGTTGCTTCTTTGTTAAGTATGGAAATTCCTATCTATCAAGAATCATCCATGTAAACCTCTTGATGCAGAAAGCTGCTATAAAAAAGATGGATATGCAAGCATCGAGGGAATTTCTTGCCGAATTGAAGGTTCTAACGCATGTTCATCACTTGAACTTGGTAATATGCATGGGTGGTCCTTTTCCCCCTTTTTTCCCCTTTTTAATTGGTTGATCATAGACTGTTTACTTTGTTTATCGATTGGCATTACATGTCATTAACATCCAATGCAGGTGCGCCTAATCGGGTACTGTGTTGAAGGTTCTCTTTTCCTTGTTTATGAATACATTGAGAATGGCAACTTAAGCGAACATTTACGTGGATCAGGTAAAGTTAGAAACCCCCTGGTAAGTATTGTTTCTTGTTGCAGCACATTGAGAGTAATGCTGATTATATGTTTCTCTATCTTCAGGTAGGGATCCTCTGCCATGGTCTTCTAGGGTGCAAATTGCTCTTGATTCAGCAAGAGGTCTGGAGTATATTCATGAGCACACAGTCCCTGTTTATATTCATCGAGATATTAAATCAGCAAATATATTGATAGACAAGAACTTCCATGCAAAGGTTACATTCGTGCCTCTGTTGCCAAGGTTCTCTCTGAAGCCTGTTCACAACTTGTAATGAATCATTGACATTGCAGGTTGCTGACTTTGGATTAACGAAACTGACAGAAGTTGGAAGTGCATCACTTCCCACACGTCTTGTGGGCACATTTGGATACATGCCTCCGGAGTAAGATGATCTTCACTTTATTATTTTAATTTGGCAATGGAAAACTAAGCATTAATTGTCAGGAATGACTGAATTTGAACAATTGGTTTCTGGATGTTTCTAGCAGCTTGCACTAGTATTGAATATCTGACCTCCAGTGCATTGAATTTTTTTCATGATTTTTTAGTAATCAAGAGGTAATGCTTGCTATGCGTGGGTAGGCTTGCAGAGAAGCCAAAATTTTAATTATTTTTATAATCTACTAATAGTTTGGCCCAAGCCTGAGCCATGACCCAGAGATGTGTTCAAATCATTTTGGCTGGACTGGAAAAAAAAATTTTGAGGGAAAAAAAATGGAGAGAGGGAGAATTGGAGACCTAAAATATTGAGGTGCTAGTATGTGATGTTCTCTGGATGTATTGATTACTGCAAGAAAAAGAGCATGATGGAACTCCAAGGATGAGTTTTGTGTTCTTTGCCTCAAAAAGATATATCTTTTTCTTTTTGTCTTTTAGAAAATTGGATAAACTTTTTTTAATGCTTAATATAAAAAAAGAAAAAAAATTCTTAATGCTTTGCAGATATGCTCAATATGGTGATGTTTCTCCCAAAGTAGATGTATATGCCTTTGGGGTTGTCCTCTACGAACTAATTTCTGCCAAAGAAGCCATAGTCAAGGGGAATGGTTCCTCTGCCGATTCAAAGGGCCTTGTTGCTTTGGTTAGCTTTCTTGTCATTTCTTTACTTCATTTAAGAGAGGTGATAAGTGAGCTCATACTCAATGGTCTTGCCTTGAAATATAAATCAAAGTTAAAATCATTCGCTGTCCACATAATGTCAATTTTGAGCTCATTAGTTTTTGTAACATATCAAGCTTATAGTTAGTTGGTTTTCGCTTGTCCGACTCCACTCACCATGAGCTGGTCGGAAGACCAGCCATGAACAGTTTTTAATTGTCTTTGTTTGCTTCACAGTTCGAGGAAGTTCTTAATCTGCCTGATCCAATAGAGGATCTTCGTAAACTTGTTGATCCTCGGCTTGGAGACAACTGTCCACTGGACTCTGTCCTCAAGGTGAGAGCAATTGTAAGGGAAAAGTACAGTAACATTCTGTTTCATGATTTCAGTTTGTTGAAACAATGTTGTCTGCTTCAATTTCAGATGGCCCAGCTTGCCAAGGTGTGCACACAAGAATATCCGCAACTACGTCCTAGTATGAGATCCATTGTGGTTGCCCTAATGACTCTTTCTTCGACAACGGAGGACTGGGATGTTGGTTCCTTCTATGAAAATCATGCTCTTGTCAATCTGATGTCAGGAAGGTAGCGACAGCACCGTCCTCATATTATGGATGCTTCTGTTTTTGGTGTGAATAATATATTAAGTTTAGTCATGTCACTATCGTTTATTGTCTGTAAATGCATATGGTTGAGATTTACCGCAAGGTTATAAAATTCATTTACAGTTTGTTAAGCTTGAAAATAAAAGACTCATGTTTTGTTTTTTTTAATCATCTTCATTCTTACTCATTTATTGTTCTAGTTGGCATCGTATATCTAAATTTAAGAATGAAAATCTTTTGATCGTTGTAACATCAACAGCTTGCAGCTGTAAGGCAGATTGTCGTTATCAATTTTACAAGGAGACGAGTCTTTGTTGAGCAGAACAAGAAAAACTTAAAAAGAGGAAAATGCTATAAGATACCGATTCCCTGTGCTGCGAGAAACAAACTCCACCGTAAAGCCAAAGCTAAAAGCCAAAAACCGTAATTGCCACTTGAGCTTTAGGCGTCAAAGCAAGTCATTAATTATAATTAGTGCATTCTTAATGCTGTAAAATATGATGCATTTATTGACTTGAAGCAGAAACTTGACTATACATGGCACAAATGGACACAAATACCAAATATATGCTCGCATTGGTTGGTAAGCAGAACACAGAAAAGACAAGTAATGGGGTGCTCTCTGTCCTGGGCCACAAGAAAAGGGCATGTTTGACCCTGCACGTATGGTGTCAACATCAGTTTCCCGGCTCCAAATAAATAAGCGAAGGTTAATTAGAAAATCCTAATTGCTATAAGCCTAAAAAAGTCAACTTCTAATTACCTTTTGTACACGCACATGAGCCAACCTTCTTTCTCTCTTTGCGAAACCCTTTTCATGAACAGTCTAGAAGAAAGATTTCATAGGCTGTACGAGTACAACATCGATCTTCTCACTCTATTTGATTTTATCTTTTTCTATTTTTTTTTCCCTTTAAACGTATATAAATAAATAACCCCGTAAAATATCTTCGTTCTCTTCGTTAGTCTTTTCTTTGCATTCTCTCCATATCCAATGATCATTGGTCGTAGCCATGGAAGAAGCACAAGAAGAAGAAGCGCTTATCAGCCACCTGCTACATGACCTTTTCGTTAATGAAAAGGCGGGTGACGAGTCTGAGTCAGAATCACTACCTAATGCTAATAATCTTGATGAGGTGGAAGAGATTCTGGGCTACAGATTTAACAACAAAAACTTATTAGAAGAAGCTTTTACTGATCCTTCATGTCCCGAAAGGTGCTTCTCGTATGAGCGCTTAGAGTACGTGGGTGACTCGGTGCTTAATCTACTGCTCACGAAGGAACAGTTCTTTCTGTACCCGGATTTGCCACCTGGATCACTGACTCGGCTCCGCTCAGCCAATGTCAACACAGAGAAGCTCGCACGTGTTGCCATTAAATTAGGGTTGCACAAGTATCTACGCCACAACAAGCCTCTTCTTGAAGAACAAGTAAGTCGCACAATGTTTGAACAAGTCAATGCGTTATTTAATAATTGTATTCGTTAGCGGATAAAATTGATGATGTGGCTGTATCGGATTCATCAATGGTTGGTGAATGCGGTTTGATAAATGCCATTGATTGTGGTCGCGACACCTTGGACATTTGAGTTTCGAATTTTATGGCATCAATTTCAATCAAATTTTGCTAGTGATGGCGAATGAACAAAAATTGGACAGCTTAAAAAAATCAATTGCATGATTTTATTGTGTATTAAAAAATAATTTTATTAAGTGGCACAGTTTAATAGTATATTTATATTAGAAAAAATAGAACGCCTACACTTATGAATGATTTATATATATATATATATATATATATATATATATATATATATATAATAATAATAATAATAATAATAATAATAATTTTTTTATTCAAAATTTTAAAGTGTGAGAAAATTCTGAGAAATCTTTAAAATTATGAAGTTTAAGAGGTTTAAAACTTAAAGTAGTTAAACTGTAGGATTCACATATTTTTCGAGATTTTCCCATATTTTAAAATTTTAGATATATGTATATGTGTGTGTGTGTATGGATGCCTAGTAAATTAGATTGAGTTTGTGGTTCTTCCGTACGCAAAATGGAACAAAGGTTTCGTTTAGGCTGTAACTTGGTTTATGGTGTTGACTGCTTATGTTTTGGGTAAAATAAAAAATACACTACTTAAGCTCAGTTAAGATGCAACGTTGTAGGAGTTGCATTGTAGTCATCTTAACTATGGGGGTTTTAAACTTACTTTGATTATTCGTCTCTCTGACAATTATTATTAACTTGTACAGATCAAAGAATTTTCAGAAGCTATATTGGACTATCCTTTGCATTCCAATGGTCTAGTTGATGCACCCAAGGTCTTAGCCGATATCGTTGAATCAACAATTGGGGCAGTCTTCATTGACTGCAATTCTTCAATAGATATTGTTTGGAAGGTACCTCAATGATCAATCTTTCCCTGTCACCTTAATTTCTTCATATTCTATATATTCTCATAATTTAACCATAAAAACATTTCACACTTTCCAATGATAATAGAAATAGATAGATATTACGGTCAATAGAAAACGGAGTCGAGTTAGAACACAACAGTTACAAATGAGCACTAATCTTGCATGTAAATCAAGAACTTTGTTGCGGTGTTCATTTTCTATATACACAAATAAACTTATTCTTTTGCAAATTAATACGGTTGTGTGCTTCTTGGTTGTTGGACAGGTATTCAAGGAACTATTAAAGCCAATGATCAGTCCAGAAACACTCAAGACACACCCAGTGACTCAACTTTATGAAGTGTGCCAGAAGAATAAATTGAAGGTGAAATTTGTGGATTTGTGGAAGGAAAGCACGGCTTTTTATATTTTCATAGAAGATCAACTTCTGGGTAGAGGTGCTTATGCTCCGAAGAAGGAAATTGCACATAACAGGGCGGCAAAAGATGCATTAAACAACATTGAGAGGCTCTTGAATGAAAAGATAACTCTGCAAAGGATGGTTCCGAGGACTGACATTAACGATCAATTTGAAATGTAAAGCTGCACGTGCTTTCTTTGTATTGTAGATCTTTTTTGTGAAAAATATGGAATCCGCATTGCACAGATGACAAACTCGACTTTAATTCTTTCTGGTGTCTTTTGTTGCGAGTAGTAAGGTTATACCATGTTAATAAACTAAGTTCCCATGACTTTTCTTCATTATTACATTCAAATGATTAGTTCAAGTGTTTAAGATCCCTGGAATTACCACAACTGAAGGTTGTATGCATAAATAGCGCGCATCTTGAGCTTCTAATATCAAATTTTTATACGTAAGTTAGATGAGGCTTAAACTATTTAGCATCAACTTTGCAATTAAGCCTTTGTTTGGTATTGTCTTTTATGCCCTAATTTTTAAGTTCGCAACAGTCAAAAATTGAAAAACTTGTTCAATTTTTTCGTTTCATGTGAAAAAAAGATCAGCTCTTGATTTAAAAAAAGAAAAAAACTAAAACAAAAATGAAAATGGTGAATAAAAATCGAGAATTATTTCTTTAAGCTGTTATTGTCTATATTTTTCATTATCCTTGGTTGATTTCTTTTTCCGAATATTTGAAAGCAAATTCTGACTTATATTTTTAAAAGCAGATTTATGAATTGAACCATCACAAGATTAATCCTCGACGATGAACGGGGCTAAGGGATCCCAAAATTGTGGGATGTAAAAGTGCATCGGTAAGAAAGTATTTTGCCTTATGAGGGAAGCACCAGCATCAGTAGTGATGGACGAAACAGAAGTAAGAATGCCTACTTGAGTAATTCAAATATTGTTGAGCATTCTATTGCCCTGAAAACTCAAGTGCTCCTCTTAGGGGTGGGCAGAATCAAACTGAATCCCAAAAAATTACCCATTTGGTTCGGTTCAGTTTTTAAGAAGTTCATCAGTATTTTTTCTTAGAAAAGATTGAATAATTTGGTTCAATATAAGACTGACTACTTCGATTTAATTTTTAGTTTAAATTTTTAATTTGAGAACGGAACCATAAAATCAAAAAAATAATTTTTAAATTAAAAATGCCACGTGACATTTAGGGTGGGGCAAATCGAATTGGACTCGAAAAAATTTGGTTTGGTTTCTTTTTTTTTTTTTTTTTGTTTCGATTTGGTGTTTTATGATTAAAAAAACCAAATGGATTTCTATCAAAATTGAATCAAATGGAAATTTCCAAACCAATTTTTTGAAATTCTCAAACCGAACCAAATTAAAAATTTCGATTTATTTTGAAATTGAATCAATCCGAACCAGTGCCCATCCCTAGTTCCTCCAAAAAATTTGTCCATGGAAGGTGAGCCGGGGCCTAAGATTAGGCCGAAAGGTGTAGTGGATAGATAACTGGTGATTATTCATGTTTTGGAGGTATTGGTAATTGTTAAGTCGTAGATATATTATCTTTCAAAAAACAAAGTTTCTGAACATATTTAGAAATGTAATTTTTAAAAAGCTAAATTAGAGATGCTCAAAATTTCCCATGAGGTAAATGGTAACTGCGTCGTTGCAATTGGGTTCTGTTAGTGCTAAAAGTAGTACTACAAACACCCTATAAGAAGTTCTTAAGTCGAGCTATTAAGGGTCTGGTTGAGTTTGATTCTGAAAAATTCAAAAATGATTTTGAAAAGGTAAAAGTTAATTTTATTACTTGATAATTTTTTTTGTTAAAATTATTTTTGATAAAATCACCCCACCATATAATAGAGTTTGAAAAGTAAGAAAGAAGTAATTTTTAAAAATCTAATTTTGAGAATTAATTTTATATTTAAAACAATTCGATATATATCCTTATATACATGTTGAACAAACCAAAGTTATCCTTATTAATTAGGAAATAAAATCATTAACATTAAAGAGATTATTATTATTACCAATTATATTGAGATAAAAAATAAAATTAATAATACAAATATTTATTAGTTATCAATTATTAGATATACAAAATATAAAATATTTTATATACTTGTTTATAAATGTGTAAATAAATGTTATTCAACATTATGTCTAATTTAATTATTTATATTCTTACAACAATTTAGTAGTAATATTTAGTAAACACATATGATTACTTTTAAAAATCATAACACATTTAAAAATAAATTTTACTAAATATTTAACTGATTCTCGTCACAGCTAATTATTTTTACGGTAAAGCTAATACTAATTATTTTTAACGTTAGAAAACTACCGAACCCTAACACCCGTTTGAAAGTCTTAAGAAACCTCTTAAACTATAAGACTATTGTTTTAACCTTTATTAAAAAAAAAACAGAGAGAGAACTGAAATTAAAAAAAAAAAATCAAAGGGAGAGATACTTTCTATAATTCCTTCACTTTTACAAGGGAGTTATCTTCAAGAAATTAATTAAAAATTGTTTTATTAAGTTTTCTCTTAAAAAAACAACCATAGATGAGTCAAGTTCAAAGAAAGATTGTGGGTTATGTCCTTCTTGGGAAAAGATATGATTATGAAAATATAATATTTAGAATCCAACTAAAAATCTCAAAAAGTTTACCTATAACTATATATACGATGGGGAAAAACAATTTAAATGGAGTCATAATACAGTGAGCTTAGAGTCGATTATGGAATCATAATAGAGAGAGATTAGAACAGAGTTTAGGGAGAGAAGTGGTTAAAAGGAAAAATGTAAAATAGATTAATTTATTATTTGGGATTTATCTAGAAGGTTATATATGGAATTTTAACAGGTCTACTTTGGAGGGGGAAAGAGGGGGGGTTTTCATAAGATAAATTATGGGGCGGCAGGAGGACTGCTCAATTTTATTTTTTCTAATATAAAAACAAGTGCTATTAGAGATATATGTGGGGTATAGATAGAATCATTCACTCGGCTGGCCCTACTGAACTTCAACGAAAGGCCCAGATTATTCTGGAAGCCCGACAGGTTTAAAAAAGAATCCGACTCCGACCAGACAAAACAAAACTGAACTCGATTTCCTTTTTATTTATTTACTATTATTATTCTTATTTATTTATTTATTGCTTTTTCTGATATGTGAACTCGATTTCCTTATTCTTAGCGAACACGAAGCTTCGACTGTTCTTGTAACTCTTCCTCATCATCATTGCCGATCACCTTAAATACTCCACCAACCCATCTCAAACACAAAATCAAAGGAGGAAAAAATAAATTATCGATCAAACTTCAAAAAAGGAGGTTAAAAAAAAATTATGGATTTTGAGCTGAGGAGAGCGAGAGAGAAGCTAGAGAAAGAGCAAAAGGAGAGGAAAGAAAGAGCGAGATTGAAGCTTGAAAGAGAGAAGAAGGCTAAAGAAGAGGCTAAGAAACAACGTGAAGCCATTGAAGCTGCCCAGAGATCCCGTAGACTCGATGCCATTGATGCCCAGCACAAGGTACCCTTTTTGCCTTTCATTATCTAGTTTCGTTCTTGTATTAAGTTGTTGATTGGATTACATGTTTTTTGATGGGGGTTTTCTATTTATGTTGCAAATGATTGTTGTTTCTTTTTGTGTTGGGGGGGAGCGGGGGAGCATGTGTTATATGTTTATTAAGGGTGACCAATGTGTATATCTATGTAAATTAGATGATGGGGAAATTTTGTTTTATTTATTTGTGAAATGATGCAGTTGACCTTACCAGATATTATTTGTTGGCATGAATGTTAATTAGAAGTTCCTTAGGCGTTGCTGATATTATTTCCATAATTATGTTTTAGTTTTAAACGTTGCCTTGGATTGAGTCGGCTTTATTGACAAGGGTTTTTTATTTTTTATTTTTGCAGGCTGATCAAGAGATGCAGGAAAGTTTGCTGGCTGGAGGAGGAATTGTGTTTTATCGTATGTTAGAAGCTTTGCCTTTTCAGGGCAGTGGAGATAAGATCAAATTGCCTCCGTCCTGTTTCACTGAATTGTCTGGTCAAGGTGCATTTGATAAGGGTCCTCTGCATTTCAAATTATCAGTGCTTCACCAAGAAGGTCCATCGAATATGGTAGATGGCGAGAAAGAAAGTAATAGGAGCACCCATTCAGGTGTTTTGGAGTTCACTGCTGATGAAGGTTTTGTTGGACTTCCGCCTCATGTATGGAGAAATTTATTCCCTAGTGATACGCCAAACAATTCGTTTGTTGAAGTTCGCTATGTTCGACTGCAGAAAGGAACTTATGCAAAACTTCAGCCTGAGGGGATTGGTTTTGCAGAATTACCCAATCAAAAGGCTGTTCTTGAAACAAGCCTTCGCCAGCATGCCACCCTTTCTCAAGATGATGTACTCACTGTCAATTATGGGGAGTTGGCATACAAGTTAAAAGTTCTTGAGCTGAAACCCTCTTCAAGCGTATCTGTTCTGGAAACAGATATTGAGGTTGATATAGTGAGTCCAGATGACATGTCAGCGGGGACAGATCAGTATACGCTTAAGCCGCTTCTATTTGGAAAGTCCGAATCTGGAATGGTTGAAGAAGGAAAGTATGTGTTTTACAAGTTTACAATTGATGATGATACTCGTAAGAAAATTGTATCTGGGGAGAAAAGGGCTGAAGTGAGGGTTGACTCAGAGATAGATGGAGGAGACACTAGTGTTTATGTATCTAGGCATCCCCTCTTGTTTCCAACCCGTCATCTACACGAATGGTCTTCTCATGATGCAGGTTCAAAGGTTGTAATCCTTAGTTCCAAGGATAAGTCTGTGGATGTTGGTACATATAGCATTGGTGTGTATGGCTTCAAGGACACGACAAAGTTCCAGGTCTTGGTGACTCTTGAGGATGATAGTGGCCGTAAGGTGGGTCAACAAGCAACATCTTCCTCATCTTCTATTGAAATGGATACCGTACAGTGTAAAAATTGCAAGCGTTTCATACCCAGCCGGAGTATAATGTTGCATGAAGCTTATTGTAGCAGACATAGTGTAGCGTGTCAGCATGCTGGTTGTGGGATGGTTCTTAGGACTGAGGAAGCCAGAGACCATGTCCACTGTGACAAATGTGGGCAAGGTCTTCAGTGCAGAGAAATGGAGAAGCACATGAAAGTGTTCCATGAGCAATGTAGTTGCCCGTGCGGAGTAGTCCTTGAGAACGCGGCAATGGTAAGCTATTGTCCTTTACCTTGAAATTCCTTCTGTAAATATTTTTTCCATTTCAACCCTTCATCATGCTGTTTGGTTTTGTGTTTTGATAGTTTAGCTGCTTCAGCTTTTGACCTACTTTAAGATCATACATGATCCTCTCATGTTCTTCTAGCGTGAGGGAGGATGGTTGTTTGTTTTGCATATTATCTTGTCAGTGCTATTGTGCACCAAGCCCTAGTGAAAGACTGGTTCTTTAATGGGGCCATCAGAATCACAATAGCTTGGATGCAAATTGGATTAAATAAGATAAGCAAGATATTTCTGCAATGAATGACAATTTTAAGTGACAGGCAGTATTGCGCTGCATTACTAGTATGTCTTAATAACCATCCGCCAGTACATATATTAAGAAAGTACTGTTCTTGTATCTACATAAAGTGGAAATTCTTCTTGCAGCAAGTTGTAGATATGCAATAAAGCTTGCTGTTACTTTATGGAAATCCTGCAAGTTAAAATGTTATCTTTTGGGGCTAAGAAAATGTAGAAGTCTAGGATACTGACTTTTTGCAGACTATAATTGGACTTAAATTATTGTTTAGGAATGTCTGATCATCTGCATTTTTTTTTTTTTGACAGGTGCGACATCAAGCCACTGATTGCCCCCTACGCCTAATTACATGCAGGTTTTGTGGGGACATGGTCCAAGCTGGAACATCAGCTATGGATGTTAGGGATAGAATGAGAGGGCTATCTGAGCATGAGAGCATTTGTGGATCACGGACTGCTCCATGTGATTCTTGTGGGCGTGCTGTCATGTTGAAGGACATGGACATCCACCAAATCGCTGTTCATCAGAAGAGCTGATGCGGAGTACACAATTTCTCAGTTCTCGCACCACTGAGTCTCTGGCATTGGTGTTTTGTATTTCACAGCTTAAGACACAAACACAATCTTTGCTGCTATGAGAATTCCCATCTGAAGTGAAGATCCACTTTATCCGTATTTGCTGGATTTCAGGAGTTGTAGCGGTATCATAACTGATTTGGCTGCTAGTGCATGTGCAAAGAGACATAGAAATGTGGATCACGTGGGTTGTAATGTTGCATCTGATGTAATTTATTATTCGTTTCTCCCGAATAATATGTTTTTGGGCCTTGCCAGTCTGGTTTCCAAACAAATGTGAACGATAATCCTATGCATTTTGATCTTATCTAATTAAATCACGTGACGCTGCATTTCAGGAGTTTCAGACCCCTTAACTCATTCTTATTTATATTTTTTATAAAATATTAAGTTTATTTCTCTCAAACCCGTGAATTCTTTAACGGCCGATTAACGGCAAATCAGCCCACTCGATGGCTGTGGCTAGTCAGAAAAGACAGAGGGCATTGTGGGGAACAAACCCCGAGTGGTGGGGTCACCGGAAACCGGCGAAATCATGACAAATTGAAGCCGCGATTTGGCGGTTTTTCGCGCTTTAGATCTGCGGCTTTCCGAACACTTTCCGGCGATAAGAATGGCATGGAGATGACCGGCATCGCACGAGCTTCCGATTGGTACCAACCTTGGCCGGTGGAGTGGCCGGAAACGGAAACGGCATCCGGGTCAGGTTCGCAGGTTCGGGTCGACCCGGTTTGTTTTACCACAAGGTCGGCGTAGAAATGACCGGCATTGCACGAGCTTCCAATCGGTACCAACAGTAGCCGGTGGAGTGGCCGAAAATAGAAACAGAATGCGGGTCGGGTTTGCGGGTTTTGTGATAAAGATAGGGGGTATTTTGATACATATGCAATATAGAATAAAAATTTATAAATAATAAATACTATAAGGGTGTTAACTAAAATATTCATATAGATTCAGTAGAAATTTATTTAATATTTTATTAAAAAAATATAAATAAGAATGAGTTAAGGGGTCTGAGTGATATTTGACACAGAAAAAACAAAACCGGTTCCATGGTGCCACTGTGGCACTGCAGGCGGACCCTGTTCTTTGTATCATGACAATTGATTTTGTGGGTCATAAACACTTGCATATCTTTGCCATCAGATCTTCAACCCCCATATGCCGAGTCGGCAAATTTGTTGCGGATTGTCGCCTGTCGGCGGTTCAAATTTGTTGTCCAGGTGTTTAAATGATTGATTGATTAATTGATTATCTTTCACGATCTTCTCCTTTAATTGGCAAGGAAATCTGACACTGATCAAAAGAGAATACCACTTTTCAATTTGCACTCCTTTGGTCTTAATCCAATGTGCCAAGAACCATAAGCAAAATTAAACACCCCAGTCCCCGCCCTCACCAAATTCTTTTTGAGTGGTAAGAAGAAACGTTCACAATCTGATCATCTGATTTCCCCACGTGGTCTTTGTTTCATTTCCTGTACGCTGTGACGTGTTTTTCTTATTCGAGAATAGTAATTTAAGGCCTACAATCACGGCATGACCAAACAGTACATGGCTGGCGCTTGTCAATTCACATCTTCTAAAATACATACTAGGAGCAAAGACACTTGTCAGTTCATGGCCGCAATTAAAAAAAAAAAAGGAAATTTGTCCCCGTAGGATGACGTAAACCCTCATGGGCCTTTTGGGAGGTTATCGTTGAGGTTTCTCATTTTTAATGTTTTCTGAAATAAGGACCCTAGTTTATACGCTTATATCTAATACGTCCCTATTTACTTAATAAGCGGCTAAATTATTCTAGTATTTCTCGTATATTAAATGTATGTTCAGTATGATTTTTCTAATAGTCAAAATTTTTTTTTATCCCAAATTTTTTTTAAATTTTTTTGTGTCATTTGGTAATATTTTGAGTGGAATTTTTAGGTATTTAATAAGTTATTTTTATTAGCATACTTAAGTATGATTTCCAAATATAAATACAAGATGCTCATAAAAATTAAGAGCGGAAGTTTAGAATCGAACCTCCAGCTATTGATGTGTCCTATGCAACTGTTTACTTCTGATTTTGATATTTCTGAAGCCTTTATAATCAATCGTGATGGTGTAGTGAAAGTATTTTGTTTGATTACAAACTTCAGGACTAAAATCATTTTCCACCATCTCCTTTTAACATGCCATCTTTCCATCAAAGATGAAGTGGTGAAAAAAGTTTGTTTTTAAGCCATCATTACAATCGTTAGTTGGCATTTACTTTTCCAAATATGGCAAATTTGAACTCAAGGAAAATGTCAGTCCACATTCTAGAAACTCTTTTTAGAAAACACCTCAACATTCAGGTGTCCAACAATTTTACCTCTATTCCCAAAAACTTAAATTTTAAACTTTTTAAAATAAAGGTTATAGAGTCTTTTGGAGAAGTTAAATTATGTAAAATAGTATTATTTCATTTCATTATCTTATTTCAATTTTTTTTTATAACATAACTTCAAAATACTTGTATATTAAAATAGTTTTTTAAATTTTAATAAAAGTTTTCATTAATGACTAAACAATTAAAATTTTTATGACAATAGCTTCAAATTATAGAAGCTCTATTTGGATAAATTTTATTTGAAAAGTTATAACAAACAAAAAATTATACTTGAAGTCATCTCAATGGAGTTGTGGGCCTATTTGTTACAAATAAAAATATTATGCTTATTATCGTTAAATACAAAACAATGAGGGATCTATATGATAAAAACTCATAATAAATTTGTAATTGGTGAGAAGACTTTCCACAATCATAAATAAATAGTAGCCGTTAGAGATCCCTGGCATGCATAAAAGAACCGGCCCAACGACTTTATTACAAAACGTTAATAGTAAAATAATGAAACCGAAATAATTTAATGTACCAGCCAAAGCAAATCTTGTGTCCACGTTGGTAATTTTATCAGTTCCACTCTGCCTTCACAATCTTTTTCCATTTTTTATTTTTCTTTCTTTTATAAAGAGCCAAGAATGATAATAAAATCTATTAAGAATCTTACTTCACTTGATTCAGAGAAGGCGCAAAGTGTAACGTTTTTAATGGGGTTCTGACTCATTATGTTTGTGTCTGATCTGTCACGCTTCTAGACGGTTACAACTTACAAAAGGCCTCAACTCCTCAGTGAGTCACAACGCCGCGGCTCTTTCTGCTACTCATTGCTGACATTTTGTGGGGTTTGGACTTTGGATTGTGAAGTTTAAGTAAAGTGAGTAGATTCAGTTTAAAGAAGGTATGTGAACGGATCTTTGAAGTTTCTTGCTTTTTGTTTCTTTGTTTGGTTGATGGGAAATTGTGGGGAAATATAAGAAAATTATCATACACTTGTTTCTTTTGTCGTTTCTTGTTCCTTGTTTTGTTCTTGATGAATACAATACAGTCTTTTTTTTCCCTTCCTTTTCATCCAATTTTTTTTTTTCAAAACTCAGTGATTGGTTGGTTGACTGTTTGGTTGCTGAGAATATGGAAGGAAATTTATTGTTTCCAATTCAATGAAAGAGAACTGTAGTAGTAGCTAAGATGAGTGGAATTTCTTTTTTTTTTCTTTTGTTTGTTTGTTTGTTATTTCCGGTGTGCTTGTGTTTGTTTGTTTGTTATTTGCATGCTTGCTTGCTTCAATTTGTGTTTTAATCAAGGATCTGGCAGATTGTTTTAGTCAATCAGACTGGCATTGGTTAAATTCATTTTGTTTCAATTGATGTTTCTTTGTTATAAGAACTGTTGAAATCAAATGCTTTTATGTCGGTTTTAATATGGCTTATATATTTGATTTTATATTTTCTGTTTCAATTCTACACCAGCATAACATGATCTGCAGTTTCAAACTTTCAATAATGGGATGTCTACACCAGAATATCTTGATTGCTTTTATTTTTTTTTAAATTTTTTGTTTTTATCTTCTTTTCCCCATTCACTTTTTAGTGTCTTGACTAAGATGATTGGCTTGCTACGACTAAAGGTGTCATCGCTTTGAAAATGATGTATTAAAGTCAAAAGTAGCTTTTATTTTGAATCATGTTTTTCAAACCGCAAATTAGGAGTTGCTTTCTGATTTTCTTCAAATGAATGGTGTTTTTTGCTTGCCTGAAACTTGTTGTGTCCAAATGAATAGCCCATAATATATTCTTATTAAGAAGTAAGCTGATGTATTTTATAAAGACTTATTGTTATTATTTGTTTTACAGGAATAAAATTTTGTCTTTGAAACAGACATATGGCTACACTTAGTGATATAGGAGTTGCTGCGACTATTAATATCCTCGGTGCATTTGCTTTCCTTTTGGCATTTGCCATCCTTCGGATTCAACCTATAAATGATAGAGTCTACTTTCCCAAATGGTATCTGAAGGGTTTAAGAAGCAGCACTCTGCAGACCGGTGCATTTGTAAGCAAATTTGTCAATTTGGACTTTCGGTCATATCTGAGGTTTCTGAGTTGGATGCCAGCAGCCCTGCAAATGCCGGAGCCAGAGTTAATTGACCATGCAGGATTGGATTCTGCTGTTTACTTGAGGATATACTTGATAGGGTATGCTCTATTGCATCGTCTCTTTTTAGCTCGTGAAATTGGCTATTTGAAATGCATGATCTTTTCTGATTTATGTCAAGAGGAGAGTTGTTTTAATAAATATAAAAGTACTTGTCGCAATTTGAAAAATTAATGGAAAATTGCTTATATGTTGTCCTATGTCATTCCCTGTCTAGGAATTAGTTTTTCTGGCCGGAGTACTATTTGGAGTCAGAAAGATATAGTATTTCGAATGTCTCCCTTTTGCCTTAATTTGCTTAATTTATCTTACTGGACTCACTGTACTTTTTTTTGTTTTCTTGTTTAAGTGCAGGCTCAAAATTTTTATTCCGATTGCCTGCCTTGGTTTTGCTGTCATGGTACCAGTTAATTGGACCAATAAAACCTTAGAGCATTCTAAATTAAAATACAGCAACATAGACTTGCTCTCTATATCAAATGTTCCACTTGGATCAAATAGGTAAGCTGAAGCATCTGATTTTAAGGTCTGTTGTATTTTTATCTTTTCTCTCACCATCATTGTTTATCTTTTCTTCCTGATGTTTACACTTTGACTAATAAATTTTTTACAAATTTTGACATAAGTGCTGGATTATTTACAAACATGAGATTGATTTTCTTATTATTAGATGGTCTAGCTTTCATCGGAGTTAAGAATCATGAAGTTAGATTCTGTTTTCAAATTTTTATGCAAATCACATGACAGTTAAAAAGATATGGCTGGTGTTGCCACTATTAAATGATTTTCTTTTAGCTTTCACCAGAGTTAACCATTTTGAAGTAGATATTTTCAGAGCTTTATTTAAGCCAACATGACAGTTAGAAGATGTCGTCGATTCTGTCTGTGGGTTGACAAGTTTCACTACACATTTTCAGATTGTCTTCACTCCAAAGATTTTGTAGCAATCTTGGCTCTTGGGCCTTTTTAGGGATTTTTTTTTTTTAAGAGGAAGGGCTTTTACAGCTTTTGGTTTTATGTGTGTTTCAGTATATCAGCGTTATGTTTTATAGGCATTACAAACTTAGTTTAAAGGCAAAGGCACTACAGGCTTTGAATAGTCAGATGTATGACCATTGGGGGATTTCATTTTACAATTCAATTATAGAGCCTTAGCCTTATTGGTATTATTATTTTCAGATGGGATCACATGTATAGCACTTTGAAAATAGTTGTGGCAGTTGGATGAGTTGTATTTTGGAATTTCTTTTTTCATAATCATGATTCTCCAGTGCAAATATTTCCATCAATAACATTTAAATGTTGGCAAAGTAAAATTTATTCCCTCCTTGTGCATACTTTGGTCGCAGATTTTGGACCCATCTGGTAATGGCTTATGTGTTTACCTTCTGGACATGTTATGTGCTGAAGAGGGAGTATGAGATTGTGGCAGCAATGAGGTTGCATTTTCTTGCATCAGAACACAGGCGGCCAGATCAATTCACAGTAAGTTAAAAAGTTGAGGGATATCAAAATTGGTATAACTAGTTGACTGTATTTTGTACTCTGTTAAGATGCAGAGCCATTATGGGCATTGTTTCTTGTTTGTCATAAATGCACTACCAAGAGACGCTCTTTGTATATGCACTCTTTTGCATGCGTAATTCACAATTTTGAGTTCATTTTAGAGTATACAACGAGAGAGGTTTGTTCATTTTCCTTTAGCTTTTTGCAGGATATTGTGAGGTTTAGGAATGCTAATAAATTATTAATATTATTTCAAGTACTTTCAAGTTGACTTCTTTGACCAATCAGGGAGCTGTTCCTCTCTTTTCAATTATGATTTCTGGAATTTGCATCATTTGTTATAGGTGCTGGTGAGAAATGTGCCACCAGATCCTGATGAATCGGTTACTCAGCTTGTGGAACATTTTTTTCTTGTCAATCATCCAGATCATTATCTCACTCATCAGGTTTGTTACATTATCATCATGCAAATATTCTTGCCTTAGTTGCCTACACAAAAATATCTTATTGGTATCTCTAGATGCTTAAGACCTATGCGCGTCCATGCACACTGATGGACATGGGAAAGAGAGAGAAATTTGTATAAGATTGGTTATATGATTATATCAATTTAGTTGAAACTAATAAGCTTATACTACCTCTCAAAAAAAAAATGAAAAAAAAGCTATTCCGCTATTAGCTATATGTTATGCTGATCCTTCAAATACTAGATGTACATCATGCATGGTGATAGAGTAAATGATTCTTGTGAGTAACTAATATGGATTTGGCTCTAAGAATAAGGTCATGAATGAACAACTGCAGATTAGCTATGTCTTATGAAACAGTACCAGGTGACATTTCCTGAACCGGACAGGCCATTCATGTAAAGCCAATTCATAATTTTGCAGGATTCTTGATGACCCTTATGGTATGTTTGGCATGAAGAAATGGAAGAAGAAGAGAGGAGAGGAAAGGAGGGGAAAGAAATGAGCGGAGAAAAGAAAATTTTCATGTCAAACCAAACCAAAAAATCACCTTTTTCCCTCATTTTCTCTCCTCCTCTCCCCTTTCCATTTCTCTCCTCTCATATCATTTTTTTTCAACCAAACATGGCTTTAAGTTCTTACACTGATAAATTAAATATATTTTATTTTCTTGGTTTCGTTGGAATATGAAGGTGGTATCTGGATTTGTGTTCTCAATACAGAACTTCAATAACTTCTTGACGTTTATTCTTTAATTTTTATTTTACATGTTGGAATATGTGGGCAGGTTGTAAATAATGCTAACAAGCTCTCCGAATTAGTCAATAAGAAGAAGAAAATGCAGAATTGGCTGGACTTCTATCAACTTAAATATTCAAGAAATCCATCCAGAAAGCCCTCTACGAAGGTACTGCAGAGCAATTGATGAACTCTTAGTCTTTTGTTTTTCCTTTTTTTTTTTGGGGTAATGCCACTCAGAATCAGTAGTTTTGAGCAAGATTACTAAATTTTTTGGGGATTAACTTTCTCATTAAGCAGACTGGTTTTCTTGGCCTCCGGGGAAAAACAGTGGATGCAATTGACTTTTATACTTCCAAGATTGAGACGCTTAAAAAAGAGGTAAGTGGCTTTTCTTAATCTTCTTTGACTTTGTTCTTTCAATTTGTTGTTTTAATGCATTATTCTTCCCTTGTTTCTAAAGCCTTCTAGCTGACCTATACTGTTC
The DNA here is from genome assembly GCA_030444775.1 of Atalantia buxifolia. Lineage (NCBI taxonomy): Eukaryota > Viridiplantae > Streptophyta > Magnoliopsida > Sapindales > Rutaceae > Atalantia > Atalantia buxifolia. The sequence continues at coordinate 13,278,083 of CM059832.1, forward strand.
CAAACTGATGGCCTATTTGTCTACAAACATTTATTGTCATTATATGTCCAAAAGTTTTTTCTTCTTCAACTTCTAGAATTGGAATCTTGAAGCCATTCTCAATTTACTAATCACTGAGAATTTCTCTTTAGCCCTTATTTGTCAAAGATCTCCATTTGAAGCTGAAGCAATACAATCCATATGTGTGAGCTGAGCAACTTTCTTAGGTCCCATTTTTGTGATTAATGGTTCGTAATTTTGAATGAAGCATATGATGGTCAATTTTATATGTTACTTATGTGCTTAATCATATGGTCTTATATGAATTATTTTCAGATAAGCTTGGAGAGAGATAAGGTAATGAGCAGCAGCAAATCTGTCATTCCGGCAGCATTTGTTTCCTTCAAAACTCGATGGGGAGCTGCTGTTTGTGCACAAACTCAACAAACCAGAAATCCGACTTTATGGCTGACTGATTGGGCTCCGGAGCCCCGTGATGTATATTGGGATAACCTGGCAATTCCATTTGTCTCACTCACAATTAGGAGACTTATTATTTTTGTCGCGTATTTCTTCCTGACCTTCTTTTTCATGATTCCCATTGCAATTGTGCAGTCCCTTGCAAATATTGAGGGCATTGAGAAAGCCTTACCCTTCCTTAAACCGATAATTGAAGTGTAAGTTTCTTCTTCTTTCTTAAAAGCCTATAATTCATTATTTTCATATCGTCACACTATTTTCAGATCAAAGTAGTTTTGTTTTATAATAGGAATATTTATACAAATCAGTTTGGGAAACCAATCTTGCTTCAATGTACCATAAAAGTTTCTGCAGCCAATTGTAGGACCAAAGGGCTCCTGAAATCAAGCTTTCATTCAGTTGAAATATTTTAAGAATTTTTTAAATTTATCACTTCCTGATTTGCTAGAAGTTCTATTGAAGTAAATTTTAAGTTTTACTGAAAATAAATTGAAGACAATAACTAAAACAGGATAATATTTTCTTTTCACTTTGGTTTTAATGCGATTTTTCTGCTCAATCCTGGCTTGAGTTTTCTAAACATAAATTATCACCTTTTTCATGCAGGGACATCATAAAGTCATTCATTCAAGGTTTCCTTCCGGGAATTGCATTGAAGATTTTTCTTATCTTTCTACCTGATATATTGATGCTAATGTCTAAGTTTGAAGGATTTATTAGCCGATCGGCTTTAGAGAGGAGATCTGCAACTAGATATTATATTTTCCAATTTATTAATGTATTTCTTGGGAGCATAATCACTGGAACAGCATTTCAGCAACTAGATAATTTCATGCACCAGTCAGCAACTATGTCCTTTTCAAACGTGCTAGACGTTTTAAAATGATGATTAAACAATTATAAGTTGCAATTTTTTTTGTTTCTTGTTTTCCCACTCTATTGTAGGTTTTAAGAGTTGGGAAAAATCTAGTTTTACTTTTCTAATCATCTATAAATTACAAGTAACAGTTTGCATTAGATATATTCAATAGCATCATATCATTATATCATAGCAGGATACTCCACGATATCTTATTTGCGACACATTAATTGATCCAACGCTCATTTGGTGCATTGTATATCTGTTGCTAATGTTAATTGACTATCTCTGCAGCATACCAAAGACAATCGGTACCTCCATTCCAATGAAAGCAACTTTCTTCATTACTTATATCATGGTTGATGGGTGGGCTGGAGTCGCCGGGGAGATTCTGAGGTTGAAACCTTTGATAATCTATCACTTGAAAAATTTCTTCTTGGTGAAGACTGAAAAGGATAGAGAAGAGGCAATGGATCCTGGAACTGTCGGTTTTAACACTGGAGAACCGCAAATTCAACTTTATTTCTTACTTGGCCTTGTTTATGCTGTTGTGACCCCCTTCCTCCTCCCTTTCATAATAGTATTCTTCGCACTGGCATTTGTTGTCTACCGTCATCAGGTAAAATTTCAGGGTCCTTCCAAAAGAAACTTTTATGCTCCTTCAGGCTTCAGCCAAGTAAAATATTCTTGTATGTTTGTAATGTAGGAGCAGTGAGAATACAAGCACATCATATGAATAGAAGGCATATGCTATCAGTTTCATTGCACACCAAAAATATATGATCGTTTCTTTACCCTTATACTAATTAACACTTTTATTGAATCTGTAGATTATAAACGTCTACAACCAAGAGTATGAGAGTGCTGCGGCATTTTGGCCTGATGTCCATGGCCGCATCATTACAGCACTAATTGTCTCACAGCTGCTACTGATGGGGTTATTAAGCACAAAAGAAGCTGCTCAGTCAACTCCATTGCTGATCACGCTTCCTATATTGACAATATGGTTCCACAGGTTCTGCAAAGGACGTTACGAACCTGCATTTGTCAGATATCCATTACAGGTAGCTTTAACGCTGCAATTGCCACGCACATTGTTCGTATATGATGTAAAATGCTATCATGAAGTGAATAATAGCTTGAATTTCTGGCATTGGCCCTCGAGTTTTGTCTTTAATTTATTTTTTCTTGTTTTGAAATTGCAAATTACACAATTTTCAACAATTTTTTGTTGGGTTGCCAGGAAGCAATGATGAAAGATACATTGGAACGAGCGAGGGAACCAAACCTGAACTTGAAAAGCTTCCTCCAAATTGCGTATATCCATCCAGTTTTCAAAGAGGTAGAGGAGAGTGAAAGTGATCCAGCTTCTGAGGAATCGGATCAGGAACCAGTGCTCATCCCAACAAAGCGTCAATCTCGAATGAACACGCCATTGCCAAGCAAACATAGCGGTTCAATGGCATCCCTTGAGTAACATTCTCCAATAATGTAGGAACTGTTAACTTCGCGTTTCATTGTAGATAGGTTTATTTTGGTTCGGATATACATTGTAAATGTGATAAAGAGTAACACCAAGGAGAGGTAGAATTAGTAAAAGAGAGCTGAATCTGATATCCCATATTTAGCCAAGATATTTTAATTTCATTTTAACTAGGGATGGCAATGGATAGCATCTATTGTGGCTTTGTCGTTACCAAATCCGCTAGCAATCCATAGCAGATTTTTTTTTTTTAAAAAAAATCAATTGCTAAAGGTTTTAACAATTATCAAATCCACTTATAACCTGCAGCGGATTTTTTGAGAATTTTCTCATTTAAAATCACAAATATTAAAAATATTTTTTTATTATACATAAAAATTTAAATTATATAAGTCCAACCTTAAATTTTTTACAATATCATAAAAATCTCGCTTACAGTAATATTCAATTTTAGATTTTATCAATGCAAATAAAAAATTAAATTTCAGCATTAAAATAGATACATAAAATATATTAATCTAACATAAAATTATTTTTTTTATAGGTAAATCATTATCGCTAATATCAATTCTTTGCTCCACTTTTAATTAGTATATAAGTATTGTCAATAATATGAACAAGTAAATTTTGTACAACTACTACTAACAATAGATTAAACGATTAAAAATCTAACTTTAGTGAGCAATCACTCAAGTCATTAAAGTAAAATAAGCAAAATAAATCAAATTAAAATAAAATATCAATAATATTAAACTTAAAATTAAAAAATTTTAACTTAAAAGTAATTAGGAACCTTAACTTATATATAATTATGTGTAAATTTTTTTAATGTAATTTATAATTAAAATTTAAAAACATAAATAAGTAAAATAAAAAATGTGGGGTGACTGATATCTAGTGAATTTTTTTAATATCAAACTTACTTATAACTTCCAGTATGTTTAAGTTTAAAATACTAAATTTATCCGTAACCAATAAAATTACCCACAACAAATAAAATTTTACTTATGAGTTTAAGTAATTTTGCCATCCCTAATTTTACCGTAGTTTAAAGAGAAACCGGCACGTTAGCATCTGCATAATCGAAGTTTGAGGGCACAATAAACAATGATATGAATGCTTCACCTAGAAGCAATTCAAAGAGTGATCTCCAAGCAAATCACCTGTTAAAAATTATCCACTTTGTTGCGGATAATTTTTTTCTTTTCTAAACAATGTTATTTTCTTACGCTCCGTTTAATATAACCTTTCAAATATAATCTATTTAAGTAGAGCTTTTATTATTAGAATTTTTATCTAAAAATCTTAGTCGTTTGATTATTAATGAAATTTTTTATTAAAAATTATAAAATTATTTAATAACTAAGTTTTTTAAAATCACGTTATAAAAGAATGAAATGAGATTGTTAAATAAGTGAATGATATCTTAAATATTTTAACATTTCATAAAAATATTTCAAGTTCTACTTCCAGAAGTTTAAATTTTGAACTTTTTCTGTTAAAGGTAAAATAACTTATTTAATTTTTAAAACTCTACTTAAAAACAATCAAATGACAATAAAATTTTGATAAATATGCTTGTGAGGTCAAATAAAAACTTATAATTACAAACAAGTGATACCGCTTAATGATTTTGGTATTAAATTAATTATTATTAAAATATCATATGTCGGTATGGTAGTCATTCGGTTAGGACTGGGTAAACAAGGGTGGAACAAAGAAGTGCCAAGATTCTGATCTCACTACAGCCCAAAGTAGGCCCACAAAGTTGGCCCTCATTGGTAGCCCAAGATGGGTCCACTTCGCAGCAACTACACAAATGGGTGGGTTTAGTTTGGGTTAAAATAAATATGAATTATGGGCTTGGAACATGCCATGATTTCCCATTCTTTTGGGCAATCAAATCAAGCCGTACTGCTAGTAAATAAGACCCACATTGTTTTTTTCCATAGAGCGATGGGCTTGGAGTGGCGCTATTTACACTCTGAAAAGTCCTTTTAACTCTCTATTTAACGAACCCTACCTTATTCCATGTAAAGGCCCTGATAGCTTTAAAAGCGGAGAGGTGATGATGATGAATAATAAGAAGAGAAATTGGGTTTTATAATTATTTGCAACATAAACACATTATTATTATTTTTTTAAATTTTTTATCTCAATATAGTTGGTAATAATAATAATAATAATAATCAGTTTTACTTGGCAGCTCATTAACAGATTAAAAAGGAATGTCAACAAGACACTGTAAGTACCAAGCAAATTCAAGCATGCCCAATTGCAGAAATCAATTGAAAAGTCGAAATCTGGAATGGTTGAAGAAGGAAAGTATGTGTTTTACAAGTTTACAATTGATGATGATACTCGTAAGAAAATTGTATCTGAGGAGAAAAGGGCTGAAGTGAGGGTTGACTCAGAGATAGATGGAAGAGACACTAGTGTTTATGTATCTAGGCATCCTCTCTTGTTTCCAACCCGTCATCTACACAAATGGTCTTCTCATGATGCAAGTTCAAAGGTAGTAGTCCTTAGTTCCAAGGATAAGTCTGTGGATGTTGGTATATATAGCATTGGTGTGTATGGCTTCAAGGACACGACAAAGTCCCAGGTATTGGTGACTCTTGAGGATGATAGTGGCCGTAAGGTGGGTCAACAATTAACATCTTCCTCATCTTTTATTGAAATGGATACCGTGCAGTGTAAAAATTGCAAGCGTTTCATACCCAGCCGGAATGTAGTGCTGCATGAAGCTTATTGTAGCATACATAGTGTAGCGTGCGAGCATGCTGATTGTAGGATGGTTCTTAGGACTGAGGAAGCCAGAGACCATGTCCACTGTGACAAATGTGGGCAAGGTCTTTAGTGCAGAGAAATGGAGAAGCACGTGAAAGTGTTTGATAAGAAGCTACATAGGACCAGGCATATAGCCAAACCCAACAGCAAGTACATGGAATATGCATGGGCACGTCATTAGCCATGCAACGTGGAGATGAAGAAAATGCATGGGCACGTCATTAGCCATGCAATGTTTGAGATGTTGATATGGAGCTGACTTCTTTTCAAATTAGAAGTTGTTTATTTGGTGGAGATCCTTCATGCAAGTATTTGTTTTTAATTTGGAATAATAGTCAGGTTGTTGAGATGTTTACAACTTGATCTAGCTAACTTTACTCATGCCTTGTTTCTCGGCTACAACTGCGATGAAATTAGCTTTGTATTAGACTATAAATAAGCTCTTTTATTCAGCAATAAATCATCAGATTTTTAATCCAAAAAAACAACACTTGTGGTTGTTCTCGCCCAAAGAAGAACAAGCAATTTATTTTGTCAATTCCGCTAGTTTTGATTAGGACCGCTATTAGTGGTACCAGAGTTAGGCTGGGATGACAACCAACAAAGAGCGTATCGAGCGAATAGAAGCAAAGATTAGGGAAATACAAGATAAGATGCAACAAATGGAGTTGGGGATCCACGACAAATTGGCACATATTGAGGCAACACTAAGCAAGCTTGTGAATTCAATTAACACTTCAAGAGAATCACCAATTATCAACAACAATACTGCATGTTCACGATCGGGCCGAGAGGTCAGTACAGGAGGGCCTCAACATTTCCAATCCAAGGTAGTAAAACTGGAATTCCCTCGCTATTCTAGTAACAACCCTACCGAATGGTTTAATCGTGCGAGTCAGTTCTTCGAATATCAGGAATCAACGGACGATCATAAAGTGGTTCTAGCAAAGATTAGGGAAATACAAGATAAGATGCAACAAATGGAGTTGGGGATCCACGACAAATTGGCACATATTGAGGCAACACTAAGCAAGCTTGTGAATTCAATTAACACTTCAAGAGAATCACCAATTATCAACAACAATACTGCATGTTCACGATCGGGCCGAGAGGTCAGTACAGGAGGGCCTCAACATTTCCAATCCAAGGTAGTAAAACTGGAATTCCCTCGCTATTCTAGTAACAACCCTACCGAATGGTTTAATCGTGCGAGTCAGTTCTTCGAATATCAGGAATCAACGGACGATCATAAAGTGGTTCTAGCATCATTCTACTTGGAGGGGGAAACAAATCAGTGGTGGCAGTAGCTTCGAAGGTCTTATCAAGATGAAGGCAAAGTTGTGACTTGGGAGGTGTTTGTGGAAGAGTTATGGGCAAGGTTTAGACCAACAGACTGTGAAGACATCGACGAGGCTCTCTCACACGTGAAATGAACCGGTACTCTCTGTGACTACTAGAAGGAGTTTGAACGACTCAGAAACCGTGTTCGAGGCTGGACATAGAAGGCACTTGTTGGCACATTCATGGGAGGGCTTAAACCAGAAATATCTGAAGAAATTCAGCTGTTTCGACTGAGGACTCTTAAGGAAGCAATCAACCTAGCGAGAATGAGAGATGAGCAACTGACCCGGCAACGGAGACTGGTGAGATCACCAATCTTTAACTGTTCACCAATGACACAAGTCACCAACCAACGTGTTTCACCAACAATACCCTTTAAGAGACTTTCTTGGGAGGAGATGCAAAAACGCAGGTCACAAGGATTATGTTTTAATTGTAATGAAAAATTCTCTGCAGGACACAAGTGCACAAAGGCACAGTTGTTAATCTTAGAAGCAGATGATAACGAAGAGTCAACAGAAACAACGCAACAGGAGCACGATAAGCCTAAAATAACATTCTATGCTTTGACAGGCTGGGCCGCTCCTCAGACCATGCGAGTGAAAGCTAAGATCGGGCCACACGAGATTATTTCGTTTGGCTAATATGATTCAGCTCCCAGTTCAACCGACGTCAGCGTTTCCAGTAAAAGTTGCCAACGGAGAGGAAGTTATTTGCTAAGGAAAACATGAAAATGTACATGTTTTAATTCAGGACATCCCTTTTGAACTCACTCTCTACTCATTGCCGATTACAGGACTTGACATGGTGCTTGACGTTCAATGGCTTGAAAGCTTAGGGTCAGTGGTTTGCAATTGGAAACGATTAACAATGGACTTCGATTGGGATAATGCTAAGAGGCGGTTGCAAGGGCTAGATCCACGAACAATTCAAGCTACAACATCCTTTGAAGTCACCAAAGAAATGAAACAAGGGTATAACGTGTTTGCTATATGTTTTTATTTAAACACCGAGGAATCATATGCACTAGCACCGGCCAGCATGGGGAGTTTGCTAGAAGAATATTCTGAATTGTTCGTGGAGCCCAAATAACTTCCTCCAGTATGGGAAATCGACCATCGAATCACTCTTAAAGAAAGAGCAGAACCAATTAATGTGAGACCCTATTCGTATGCTTATTTCCAAAAAGCGGAGATTGAAAGACAAGTGAACTAAATGTTGTCTTTCAGACTTATTCGACCAAGCACCAGCCCCTTCTCATCACCAGTACTCCTAATCAAGAAAAAAGATGGCAGTTGGAGGTTTTGTACTGACTATAGAGCATTCAACGGAGTTACAGTAAAAGAAAGATTTCCAATACCAACAATAGAAGACATGTTAGATGAATTACACGGCGCAACATACTTCACCAAACTACACCTCAGAGCCAGCTACCATCAGGTACGGGTAAATTCATCAAATATACATAAGACGGCCTTCCGCACACACAATGACCATTATGAATATTTGGTTATGCCATTTGGCTTATGCAACGCTCCCTCTACTTTTCAAGCAATTATGAATGACATTTTTCGGCCTTATCTTCGGAAATTTATATTGGTATTTTTTGACGACATATTGATTTATAGTCCCACGTGGGAATATCATCTGAAACACGTTAGACATGCTTTGGAAATTCTTAAACAACAGCAATTTTTTGTCAAAGCTAGCAAGTGCAATTTTGGCCAGCAGGAACTTGAATATTTGGGACACATCGTCACTTGCCATGGTGTGATGGTGGATGAACGAAAAATTACCGCGATGGTGTCATGGCCAACGCCACAAAATATTATAGAGCTAAGAGGATTTTTGGGCCTAACGAGGTATTATCGCAAGTTCGTTCGTGGGTATGGCCTATTAGCTAGGCCCCTGACCAATTTGCTTAAGAAAGGTCAATTCGGGTGGAGTACTAAAGCGGCAGCAGCTTTTGAGCAATTAAAACTCGCCATGATTCAAACTCTAGTACTTTCTATGCCTAATTTTAACGATGTTTTTGTTATTGAAACTGATGCATCAGGTGATGGCATAGGAGCATTATTACAGCAAAACGGCAAACCAATAGCTTACATGAGTCAAGCGTTGGGTGTAACAAAAAAGACTTGGTCGACATATGCGAAAGAGATGTTAGTAGTGATAGAGGCAGTGCGATTATAGAGGCCTTATTTATCGGGGCAGCAATTTGTGATACAAACAGACCAGAAAAGTTTAAAATATCCCTTGGAGCAGAAGATAGCAACTCCCGATCAACAGAAATGGATGATCAAACTCATGGGTTATGATTACGAAATTCGATACCGTCCCGACAAGGAAAACGATGTTGCCGATGCGCTCTCTAGAAGAACTGACAACCCAACTCTTAATCATCTTTTTGTACTGCAGGTGTCACTATGGGGAGAAATTGAAAAGGCTATGCATGAAGATGATTATCTAAAGAAGATTGCACAACAAGCTGAGACTCAACCTGATGGCTTTTACACAACGAAGAACGGACTCATGTTCTTCAAAGGCAGGGTAGTAGTTCCCAGGAAGATGCGTGACTTATTATTATTTGAGGCCCACAATACGAAAATAGGAGGGCATTACGGAGTCCTTCATACTTACAAACGTCTGGCGCAGCAATTTTATTGGCCCTTAATGTTCCAATCTGTTCAAAATTATGTAAGTAAGTGCGTTGTTTGCCAGAAGACTAAGAGTGAAACGCTGCAACCAGTAGGGCTTCTTCAACCGCTACCTATTCCTTGACAAGTGTAGGAGGATATTTCCTTAGATTTTATTGAAGGGCTGCCTAATTCACAAGGAAAAGATACAATATTTGTGATAGTTGACAGGCTCAGCAAATACGCACACTTCTTTTCATTGTCTCATCCATTTACCGCTAAATCTGTTGCTGAAAAATTTGTTGACGGAGTGGTAAAACTCCACGGCATGCCCAAGAGTATTGTAAGTGATCGGGATCCAATATTTATTAGTAAATTTTGGAATGAATTTTTTCCAACGTCAGGCACTTAATTGAAGATGAGTTCAGCCTATCATCCGCAAACAGACGGCCAAACAGAAGTTGTTAACAGATGTTTGGAGCAATATCTACGTTGCTTTGTGCACCAGTAGCCGCGCAAATGGAACATGTATCTACCATGGGCCAAGTTTTGGTACAATACTACTTTTCATGTATCCACGGGAATGACCCCTTTTCAAGCTCTCTATGGCAGGCTTCTTCCTTCTGTTCCCATATATTCGATCGGGTTTTCACCGGTTCACGAAGTCCATCAAGCCTTACAGACTAGAGATGAGTTATTACGGCAACTAAAATCTAACCTTGTTGCAGCAGCTAATCGGATGAAACAGATGGTAGACAAGAAAATGAGGGATGTCGAATACAAAGAAGGAGACATGGTGTACTTGCGCTTGCATCCGTACAGGCAATCTTCAGTTTTCAAGCTAGCACATCAAAAATTAAGCAGCAAGTATTTTGGACCATATCAAATAATTCATAAAGTGGGGCTTGTCGCTTATAAGCTCCAGTTGCAGGAGGGTGCCAAGGTCCATTCTACATTTCGTGTTTCCTTACTAAAGAAAGCAGTGGGAGATTCGACAATGAGCAGTATAGAGTTACCTCCTATAGATGATGAAGGTGTGTTGGTTTTAGAGCCTAAATCAGTTTTGGACACTAGGTGGCTTAAAAGAGGTGGTAATGTTATTGAGCAAAGTTTGATTCAATGGAATAAACTGCCACTGGAAGAGGCCACTTGGGAAGATACTGCCGTCATTACGCAGCGGTTTCCTTCGTTGACCCTTGAGGACAAGGGTCCCTTTCCACGGGGGAGTGATGATAAGAAGCTACGTAGGACCAGTCATGTAGCCAAACCCAACAACAAGTACATGGAATATGCATGGGCACGTCATTAGCCATGCAATGTGGAGATGATGAAAATGCATGGGCACGTCATTAGCCACGCAACGTTTGAGATGTTGATATGGAGTTGACTTCTTTTCAAATTAGACGTTGTTTATTTGGTGGAGATCCTTCATGCAAGTATTTGTTTTTAATTTGGAATAATAGTCAGGTTGTTGAGATGTTTACAACTTGATCTAGCTAGCTGTACTCATGCCTTGTTTCTCGGCTACGACTGCGATGAAATTAGCTTTGTATTAGACTATAAATAAGCTCTTTTATTCAGCAATAAATCATCAGATTTTTAATCTAAAAAAAAAACACTTGTGGTTGTTCTCGCTCAAAGAAGAACAAGCAATTTATTTTGTCAATTACGCTAGTTTTGATTGGGACCGCTATTAGTGTTCCATGAGCAATGTAGTTGCCCGTGTGGAGTAGTCCTTGAGAACGCGGCAATGGTAAGCTATTGTCCTTTACCTTGAAATTCCTTCTGTAAATATTTTTTCCTTTTCAACCCTTCATCATGCTGTTTGGTTTTGTGTTTTGATAGTTTAGCTGCTTCAGCTTTTGACCTACTTTAAGATCGTACATGATCCTCTTGTGTTCTTCTACCGTGAGGAAGGATGGTCATTTGTTTTGCATATTATCTTGTCAGTGCTATAGTGCACCAAGCCCTAGTGAAAAACTGGTTCTTCAATGGGGCCATCAGAATCACAATAGCTTGGATGCAAATTGGATTAAATCCGATAAGCAAGATATTTGTGCAATGAATGACAATTCTAAGTGACGGGCAGTATTATTGCGTTGCATTACTAGTATGTCTTCATAACCATCCGCCAGTACATATATTAAGAAAGCACTGCTCTTATATCTACATAAAGTGGAAAGGAAATGATAAGAAATTCTTCTTGCAGCAAGTTGTAGAGATGCAATGAAGCTTGATCTTTTGGGACAAAGAAAATGCAGACTATAATTGGACTTAAATTATTGTTTAGGAATGGCTAATCATCCGTTTTTTTTTTTTTTTTACAGGTGCGGCATCAAGCCTCCGATTGCCCCCTACGCCTAATTGCATGCAGGTTTTGTGGGGACATGGTCCAAGCTGGAACATCAGCTATGGATGTTCGGGATAGAATGAGGGGGCTATCTGAGCATGAGAGCATTTGTGGATCACGGGCTGCTCCATGTGATTCTTGTGGGCGTGCTGTCATGTTGAAGCACATGGACATCCACCAAATCGCTGTTCATCAGAAGAGCTAATTCCGAGTACACAATTTCTCAGTTCTCGCACAACTGAGAGTCTCTGACATTGGTGTTTTATATTTCACAGCTTAGACACAAACACAATCTTTGCTGCTATGAGAATTCCCCTCTGAAGTGAAGATCCACTTTATCCGTATTTGCTGGATTTCAGGATTTATAGCGGTATCATAACTGATTTGCTAGTGCATGTGCAAAGAGACATAGAAATGTGGATCGTGTGGGTTGTAATGTTGCATCTGATGTAATTTATTATTCGATTCTCCTGAGTAAAATGGTTTTGGGACTTGCCAGTCTGGTTTCCAAACAAATGTGAACAACATTCCTCGGCATTTTCTTGGATCCGCCTAAGTTACGCCTCACGTAACTTACAGCTACCTTTTATCTTTTATGACTTGTTACTGTAGAATATCGTTAAGCCCCTTGCACCCTGTGTTATGTTTAATTTATTCTAATGTAAAATAGCATTGAGACCCTTGCACTCTATATTATTTATAATCTATTTGTAAGCAATGGGATGGTGGTAAAATCCGGATCCGGTCCGCATCCGCAAGGATCCGAAAAAATTCGGATCCGCATTTTAAAAAATGTGGATCCGGATTTGAAAAACTCAAATCCGCACGGATCTGTATGCACTTGCATCGGATATCCAGATCCGGATTTTTTTTATTTTAAATTGAAATATATATTAACTTGAATAATAAAAAAAGGCCTAATCCAGTAATCCCTAAACGCTAAACCTAACCGTTTTCATTCTATCAGTGTCTCTTGGGTCTTGGCCCTTGCTGGCTATTGCCTCTCTTCCTTTACTCAACTTTCCCACACCCGCACCTCACCAGCAGCCGTAAGTCTTGCTTCCAACCAGTGGCCGACTCGCTGTAACGCATCTTCCTCGCAGCTCGCTGAAGCCGCACGACCCATGCCTGATCTGCGATGCTTACCCCGTAATTCTATCATTAAAGCTTCGCCGCCCACCGCAAATGCTTGCTGTGACGCCGCCGTCCAAGATATTAATTTGCCAATATTGATTTTACTCCCTTATTTCAATTACTTTTTTATTTTTTCTATTAAATACATGGCTTTTTTTGGGTTAATAATTTGGTATTGTGATTGATTATTTATGTTAATAATTTGGTATTTGTGAATTAACGTTGATTTTATATGTTATTTGTGTTAAATTGTTAATTGTTGGATTATAATTAAATTTTATTTGATATTATTAATTAAATTGTTGAATTTTTAAATTACATTTTTAATTATTTAATTTTATGATTTGCGGATTCGGATATCCAGAATATCCGCTCGGATCCAGTGTGGATTTTACCTGCATCCGGATCCTCAAAAAATTTTACGGATCCGGATCCAGACCCGAATGCACGTACATCCAGATTCAGATCCAGATTTTGCCAACCCTAGGAAGCATGTAAAACCTTCTGCATTGTAAAATTTTGTTAAGCCCCTTGTACTTTGTCTTATTTCATTAAAATCCTTGTACTTTATTTTATTTCATTGAAATCCCTAGAATATCAAATTTACCCCTATAATATTTAAAATTTTAAAATACCCTTCATTTAAATAAAAATATAATTCTTACTAAATGGATTATAATTATAACTATAATTAAAATAATTAATATAATTATAATTATAACTAGAAACATAATGAGTTAGAATCATAATAGATACAATCGAAATGAAAAATTGAAATCAAAATAATTTATTTACTTGAATTATAGGAACCGTAATTAGAATAAGCTGTATTACCATTTATATTTTTACTTTGTCTTAAAATCAAAATCGAACTGAGTTAAATTGTAACAAATTACTATAAAATCCTTAATTAATTTTTTTCATAATTATTATTTTGTATTTTAATTATTGTGATTATTATTATTCAAAAATTAATTATTAATAATAATTAGTGTTAATTAGTATTAACAATTTAATTAAAAATTATTATTATTTATTGTTAATAGATTAATTAATTATAATACTTTTTATTCTTGTTAATAATAATAATAATCTACTTAAAATTTATAATTATAATTCATTTAATAATAATTATATTTTTAATAAAATGGAGGATATTTTAGAAATTTAAAAATTACAGGGGCAAATTTGATACTCTTAGGTGTTTAAATGAAATAAAACCGAGTACATAAAATTTATAATGCAGAAAGTTTCATATACGTATGAATTTAATTGTAAATAATATAGAGTACAAGGGGCTCAAAGATATCTTAAATAATATAGAGTACAAGGGGCTCAAAGATATCTTAGGTGTTTAAATGAAATAAAACCGAGTACATAAAATTTATAATGCAGAAAGTTTCATATACGTATGAATTTAATTGTAAATAATATAGAGTACAAGGGGCTCAAAGAGTACAAGTCAGATCAGACAAAAAGCAGCTGTACGTTACGTAAGCTGTAACTTAGGCGGATCCCCCGGGTCCCCTTAACATACAGCGCTGTATGAGATACAGCGGAAGTTCAATTTTTTATTTTAAATTTATTGGCCGTTGGATTGCTTATGAAGCAATCTAACGGCTGCGTGATTTTAGGCATAAAATGGGTCACCGAAACAAATGGTAGAACTGGCAAATATCAAGGTAATTATCACTTGCTGCCCTCATCTTTTAACTAAATACTGAAAGCTTCATTTAATTTAGGTGACTATCAAAACTTCCCTCAACATGAAAATATATTTTAAAATATGCAATGTTTAAAACAATGAGAATAATATTTATATTAGTGTAAACTATATTCATATAAATCAATGAAATTATTTTTTTATAATGAAATTGATCATAAATAAATTATATTATTTTTTATTATGACATTATAAATCTACAAATTTTTTACAATATAAAAATTATTGAAACTTCTTTGATCCTCTTTTTTTTTTTTTTTGCGACTTTGTATCTCTTTGATCAACTGTATGATGGTGCATTGCAGTCTTGATATATAGACTAATAACATATCAATCAAAACTAATGGCATTGAGGGATTCAAACTCTTATTATATCCACCAATATCAATATGAGAATTAAAATAATTTTTCATCCCAACTCTCGGATAGTTTTCAAATGACTATATTATTGATAGTACCAAGTATCGTAATGACTCCTAAAATTTTGTTGTTTTCAATATTATTTATAATAGTGACTAATATTAATTGATACAATTTAATTATGGATATAGGCAACTATAAGATAACAATCTATAATAAAAAAAATATTTCTTACAAATTTTTATGAAATTAATTAAATTACTATTTATGGTTTCATTTACTCACTAATTTGAAGTCACAAAATTTTCCACTAATTGTTATAGAAGCTCACACATGATTACATGAAACTTTAATATTTGATGATTAATGGTACTATAACTATTAGCATATATTATTAGCGTCATTAATAAGTATATTTGTTAGCCATTAATATTGTTATTAGTAAATTGAACACATATATGATAATTTTATCAATATTATACTTTTTTTAATCAAAATGAGTGTATGGTCTAAATATAATAATATTTTTATGGTAATAAAATTTTGAATGATGTGTTAACAAATGTTGTTAATTATCATTGCAAAATACTGCCAACATTATATTGCAAAACTTGACCATGTTAATAATGTAACTATAATATTATACTATTAGTTTGAAATATTATTGTATATTAGTAGAAGTAGATTTTTGTGTTAATACTCTGGCAGAACCTCTGGATTGTATTATAAAGAGTATATATACAGAATCCCATTAAATTATAGATATAGATTATAAATTCAAAAAATTTCCTATCGTAGATGCTAATAAGAAAGAAAACAAGTTGCCGACATGATTTTTGTCCAAAAATTGCCGAAATCCCTCTCTTTCTTTTTGTCTTTCTCTCCATATGCCCACATACACTCCCTCAATTCCCTCACCTTAATGAATCTTCCAGAATTAATCAATCAAAACCAATGGTGTCTTTCAAAATAATTTGTTTTGGTTTGAATACATTTCGTCTCTTCGCTCAACATGCAAGTCAAGGTAAGACCAAAACCCTTCAAAGCCTCATTTCACAATTTTTAATTCTAACAATTTTTTTTTTATATTATTCAAAATTTCATATTTTATATTATTATTCTTGACACCTGTTTTCACAGTAAGTTTGTTTTATTGTTCAGAAACCATAAAAGAAAATATAAATTTCAAAGTGTTTTTAGTTTTAATGTTCATAAAAAAAACAGATGCTTTATGCTTTAAGGTTTCGTTTGTAGCTTCATACATTAAGATCTATATTTATGAATCATTAATTCACTTTTTTTTTTCACAATTAACGTTCTTAATTTTTTGCTTGTCTTATTAGAGTTTAGTAATTAACTTGAATTGTATGACATTTTGTATTGTCACTTAATTTTTTTATCATCATTGTTTTCTTTAATGCTCTGTGCTTCCAATGCAGAAGGATTGGTAAGGGAATATGTTGGTAGAGCATCAGATGCAAAACTGCTGTTGGCATCCTCTCAAGTGGTTGAATCCAACTAAGGCTAATGAGCAGCCCAAACTTCAGCTGCAGTCCCATTCCACTTGTCATCGTTATTTATCTCTATGGTCATTTCTTCAATTGCTGTCAAATAATTATTTTTTCTCAAAATTGTCTTCATCTTTATTTTCCACAACGAGAAATTATTCCCGTTGAACTTCTCAATTTCATATTTTATTGTTATTTTGTTGATAAATACTGCACACAAGCTAGTATACCACTTTCAATAGTTGAGTATATGTGAGAATGCACATCAGAAAAGATTAGAGGGCTCACAATGGTCCCACTTAAAATTCAGATTCCTTAGATTCTTATCTTCTTTGTGACAGAACTTTCTTAAACATGTACAAAACCACACAGTTCCTCTACTCACACTACTATTCTCTGCTTTGTACTGCAAGATTTTTGGATCGATCTCAATATTTTCTCATGAACAATACTGTATATATAAACAGTGCCACATACGGGAAAATACTGTATATATGAATAGTACCGTATACGTAAACAGTACCTCCGACTCCAAAGAATACAATCAATAGCTCTGATACCACTGTTAGGAAGTTAATAGGTGAAGCAAACACGCAACTAAAGTGAAATTAAAAAATATTAAGACAATAGAATCACACAAGGACACCGAAAATTACGTGGTTCGACTTTTAACCTACGTTTACAGGCGAAGATAGAAAGAAAACATTTACTAGGAAAAAATGAGTTATAAATATTGTAGTATTTTAACTCACTATTTAAAATCCTAATATACTCAAATTCTTAAATCACTAAACTCTCAGTACTCTCTATAAATGAATAAGAAAAACTGAAGAAAATTGGATGCTGAGAAATGAGGAGAGCCACCCCTCTTGTAGCCAAAATTTGGCTACCGTACACTATTATTTTATTTTATTTTTCTTTTCCTTGTTCGGTGCGGCACCTTCTCTTTCTTCTTCTTTCCTTTTTTTTCTTCTTCAAATTTGTTTTCTTTCCTTTTTTCTTTTGCGGTGGGAACTAACAGTCCCCACCGCTTCACTTTTTGACACTTGTTGGCTAGTAAGAAAAGGGAAATGGTCATCATCTAATTAGAGTTTCTTCTTTCCAAAAGCATTGAAAATTTGAACGGATGTTCATAGTGTTGCTTGCTTAGCTTTCCAGAAATGCTGCATGTTATAACTTCGGAGTTAACATTGATTCGAAATAAAATTTTCAGTGTAAAGTTATAACTTTGGAGTTAAAACGTTAATATGTTGGTAAAAATGAAGAATATTTATGACCTAAAGCTCATTAAAAGGAGTTGTTTTTATTATTTTTTTTATTCTCATATGATTATATATATATATATATATATATATTTTGTTTATTTGAAGGTTAATGTAATATTGATTATTCTTTTCTATTTTTATTAATTGATTCTTAAATGTTCTGTTATCTTGCAGAGTAGGTTGTTGGTTGAGTTGCAATAGTATGAATGCATTCTAGGTCATTTATTGAATTTACTTACTAAATGAAAGAAAAATATGATAATTGTGTTTGAAAAACACAATTTTTTGATTTATGAGCATGAATGTTATCGTTTCTCAGAAGCTATTTTAGTAAATATTGCAGCTGTTTTATTTTTTCTCTGTTGTGGTATTGATATTCCTACCATTTCAAATACTATAGTAATTAGTAATCTAGTCATTTGCAAGTGCTCTGGTTACCTGAACAGTGTGTTTTGGTATAATAAAATACATCCAAAATAAATTATAAAAATTGTGGAAACTATAATAAATAAGTAAACAAATAATAAAATACATCCAAAATAAACAAGGTTTAAATTTTGATTGTATTTTACTTATAAGAACAAATCTATATGCTGATAAATTTTTACCAGTTATTCATAGCTGCTTAATTTATATTGCATTTTGTAAGTTTTTCATATTAGATGCTATTTCATGATTTATATGATATTCATGCAATCATGAATCAGTAGTTTTGAAATTTTGTTCTTGTTTATTGTGGATGGATTTATTTTCTAAAGATCACTTTGTCATTAAATGAAAATTGACATAAAGCTTGACTAGAACAAATATGGTGTCAAGGTTAATTTTTATATTCTGAAAATTGCTATTAGAAAATTTCTTTAAAAAAATATGTTTAAAAATTAGTGTATATACGTTTGTGTTTATTTCATATTAAAGTTGGTTTTTCTATTGAAAACAAAGTTTATGTGATCCTACCCAAGAATTTAAGACATGCATTTGAATTCTGAATATTGTCTATTGTATTGCAAAAATGTTTTCTAACATCATTTGGTTTTTCTTTTTTGTATGCAGAGACCCTGAAAATTAAGAGCATCTGAATCTGGCTTTTGAAAGTTGTAAATTGAGTTAGTGTTGTATTAGTTTTATTTGATTCTAAAAGTTTTTAAAATTGTTTCCTCATAAGCTTGTAAAAAATTCTCATAAACCAATTTGGATGAATGGAAATTTTTATTTGATTAATTTTTTTAGTGCATTGGATAATTTAATTAGGCATTGTAATTTCATTTACAAACAAATGCCAACAAACCATTTAAGAAATAATAAAAATACCCCAAAATCATATTCTTATGTTATTACCATAGTGTTATAGTGTTATATTTTCTTAATGCCATGTCAGTCATGAGAAACATTGAAAAACTATTTAGGTCCTGAAAAATTGAAGAACTTATTTTGTAAATTAAAAATTATATGCATATTTAAAAGAGAATGATATTACAAAAAAAATGAAGTTAAAAAATTATAATTATTTGAAAGGCAAGTGAGCATGAATGTGATTAAAGGTCAAAATCTCAAGTATAGATGATCAAATTCATGATCAAATATCTTGAAGTTATGCATAATGATTTCAATTAAAGAAGATATTTCAATAACTAAAGTTTTGTAACTTGAAAAAAATCAATTGTGTAATTAAAATATTAATAATATCTTAATAATCTAAAAAGAGTACAACAATATATATATATATAGGAAAATTAACTATTGGTTGATTTTAAATAGGTAATTTTAAAAAGGCTTTTACCAAATTGTTTATTCAAATCTAAGCAACACAAACTTTAAACAAACAAAATAAATTTACCAAGTTGTGGTACGTGGCGTTGTTATATCAGAACGACAAGATCCTTGACAAATATTTTAGCCAAGATATTTAAATCTCTTTTGGACTAGTAGCCCGCACGTTACGGTTTCCAGCCTATATACATTTCTTTGATTGATTTTATTAAGGCTTTAGCAATCTTATTACCACAAAGGCTCAAACAGAAATATTAGATCTGGATCCCAGAACTAATATTTAGATTGATTGGGGGGAGAAGAGAAGATACAACAGAAGACAGAGATCTGGTCTCTTTGCTTCTGAGGAACGTACAGGTTTTATGGGCAAATCTGATATGGAAGATCAGATTGCCGATCATACATAAAGCTTTAAATAAATTACAAAAAAGTAAAGTGCATAAATTTAAATTGATTTAAATGTAAATTGCTGGAATTTAAAGTGCATAAAAGTAAATTGCGGAAAAATAAAAATTAATTACAAACTTTAATTGCTTTTAAAATATTTACATTTATTTCTTTTAATCCGACAGCTTTAAGAGATTACAAGCGAGATTCCAGAAAAATTCTGAAAACAAGGAACTTAACCGATGATAGGAAAATTCCTTGAATACAGAAGACTTCTTTTGTCTCTAGAGAGAAAGAAGAGAGAAGGAAGAAGAGAGAGAGAGAGAGAGAGGTTCTAAACTCGAAAAATGAAAAAAACCCTCAGGAGTCTAAGTCTTCCTCTCGGTTTTTATACAAAATTTTTGAACTGTTCACTGTAGCGGAGTTTTAAGTGCACAGTAAACTTTGGAAATTAGCACTGTAGACTGTAGCGGGACTTTAAGTGCACAGTAAACTTTGGAAATTGGCACTGTAGCGGAGCTGTTGCTTTGTACAAAGAAGATACGAAATACAAAATAAAATACAAAATACAACCCGGGTGAAGAGACATGTGCGCTCTCACTTGTGTCCAGAAGACCACCCGTGTGTACCTTTTTTTTTTAAGTAAATAAATTATTTACAATGCTTTATTGGAGACAATATTCCGAAGCAGTCGTCTTCATTGTCGTCTCTAAGGGAAATAAATGGCTCTTCTTCATCGTCGGACGAATTGACGATAGATGTCTCCGATCTTGATGCAAGGAGTTGCTGCATGACTTTAAAGTATTCTTCTTCAGTTTTGGCGCTAGCCAAAAGAGACTGGGCTTTAGATTTTTGTGTGAGAAAAGTACTTTGGGCTTTGTTTCCTCAATAGTAGGGGTTAAAAGGCCTTTTGATTTAAGCCAGGTTTGGACCGTGGCTTCAGACAGTTTTGATTTTTCATCAAATTTGGACCACTATTTGACTTTAAAGGTTCTTTGGAGGATTAATTAGGTATCTTGAGTGTGGTACTGAAGGTTCCACATCCAAACCCAAGGGAGGAAGAAATTTGTACAGAAGTAGAGAAAGGGAGGGAATCTTTTCTCAGACTCTGAAGGAGTGTAATGGGTTTTGAAAAGGTTTAAACAATTTAAAGCATTAGGGGTTAAAATTTGAGGAGTTGGACCAAAATAGTTCCACCATTGTTGAAACCAATTTGGAAGGCTTTGTGCAGTTATCTTCGAGTTAAAGAAGAATAACCAAGAATGGGATCTTTTAGGGTTTTGTATGAAAAATGTATTGAACCACGCCTGTTGATAATCCCAGTATGAGAAAGTCAAGCAGTGTGGTAGGCGGAATAAGAAATTGGTGGGGAAAGACTTTTGACTATGGAGTTGGTCACCCCATTGTTTTGGGCTCAAAACTTTTAAAATAGTGGTCGTAGAATAGGCCGGCTCAGAATGGGCTTCACTAAGAAAGAAGTGTTTAAACTTGACAGACTTAGTGGCTTCAAGAATAGCTTGGTAATAAGGCTGGGGTTTTGTTAAATCCCAAAATTTAAAAAACCAGCCTTTGGGGAAAAACTTTGTAGTTGCCTGAAATGGATCAGAATGATAAAATCCATCTTCCATAGACAAAATATTTTGAAAATGGGTTTTGTTATACCAATCCGAAGTTTTTTTAGGAAGCTTTGATTGTGAAACTATAACCTGGGAGGAAGAACTTTCATAGGAAACAATTTCTTTAGAGGAAGAGGGTTTTATAATTTCTTTAGAAACAGATTTTTCTTTCTCAGAAACATGGGAAATATGATGCTCAGAAAGAACATTTTGTGTAACATTTTTTAAAGCTAATAAAAGTTCAGGGGACTTTGTAATGGAGTTCATCCATTCTTTTACCTGTTCTTGAGAGGTAAGGGCTTTAGACTTTGAATCTTCTTCTTCTTTTTCGACCATGTCAATCCAAGATCTAATTGGCATGGCTGATGAAAGCAATTTTTCTTTAGGAGGAGAGGAGGTTTTAAAGGGTGTCTGGGACACAGGGTCTTTGAGGATCCCTTTCCCTTTGTCTTTTGTCTTTTTGGGAGGCATTATCTGTTTTGAAGAAACTCTCTGGTTAGAAAATCAGGGAGTGAATTTGTATCGCCTTTGATAAATTCAATATCAAAATAAAAAACACTTAAAATAGCTTGCCAACGTGTAAATATTTGTTTTGATGCAATGTTTTGAACATCTTTTTCTAAAACATGTTTTGCAGCCTTGCAATCAATTCTAAGTAGAAATTTTTGATTTAATAGATCACTTTAAAACTTTGAAATGCATAAAACAATAGATAAAATTTCTTTTTTAATAGTAGAATAATTTTTCTGACATTCATTCCAATGGGCAGAAACAAATTGTACTACTTGTTCTTTATTATTCTCAACTTGTTTTAATATTCTACCGTAACCTAAATCTGATGCATCAGTCTCAACAATTTTAGGCAATGTGGGATTGGCAAGAAATAAACATGGAATATCTTTAACAATGCTTTTTATCTGTTTTACGACTTCAGTATGATTTTCTGACCATGCAACATGGTTCTTTTTTAACCTATCATGCAATGGTTTTGCTATTCTGTTGATGTTAGGGCAGAAATCAAGAACATAATTTAAACTTCCTAAAAATCTTTGCAATTGAGTTTTGTCAAGAATTTTATCAGGAAATTTATCAGTGAAAGCAAGAGATCTTTCAATAGGAGTGATTGTTCCCTTTGAGATATAATGGCCAAGAAATCGGATTTTAGTTTGGAATAGGAAAATTTTTGAACTGGAAATAGCTAGGCCTGCTTTTCTAGTTGCAAAATAAAAAGTTTTTAGGTGTTTAAAATATTGATCTATTGATTGGGAAAAAATTAATACATCATCAATATAGACAATGCAAAATTCAGTAAAAGGATTATAAATATCATTCATAATTCTTTGAAATTCTGAAGGTGCATTCTTTAATCCAAAGGCCATAACTGTCCATTCATACTGGCCAAATGGAACAGTGAAAGCTGTTTTATAACGGTCTTTAGGATGAATTTGGATTTGCCAAAAACCCGACTTCATATCAAATTTTGAAAATATGAATGTAGAGTGGAGTTTTTGGAGTAAATCTTTTTTATTAGGTATGAGATACCTAATCCATTTCAATGCTTTATTAAGAGGTTTGTAATTTATTACTAGTCTTGGTGTTCCTCTTTCTATTTCAGAATTTTTATTGACATAAAAAGTGGCACAAGACCATGGGGACCTTGATTTAACAATAAGTCCTTTGGTCTCCAAATCTTTAATTTCTTCTTTACAATGTTTTTCTAATTCCATATTCATTTGAATAGGGCGAGCTTTAGTGAGTATTTATTTTTGATCAAAAGAATTTTCATATGGAAAATCTACCAAATGTTGTTTTCTGTTCCAAAAAGCAGTTGGTAAATCAGCACATATTTCTTTTTCAATTAATGCTTTAAATTCAGAAATTTTTCTTTGTATAAAATCATTCTTCAATTGATTTTCTATTCTTTGTAGATTTAAATCCTTTTGTAAACAGGTTAGATTAGCCTGTTTTGCTTTAAGCAAGACATTTATTTGGTTCTGATGAACAAAATTGGCTTTTATAATATTTAGATTTCTGGTTTTAGGTTTTTCTATAAAAGGAAATTTTAGTCTTGTTTTTCCTGCTTTAAAAGATATATTGTCATAATTAACAGTATAGGGGGTAATGAGATTTATGAAAGGTGTTCCTAATATGACAATATGATGAATATCGTTTGTTAAAAAGAAAGTAGTTTTAAATTCAAAACCACTGTTAATAACAGATGCTTCTACTTTAGAATGAATATTCAATTTTGAATTATTGGCGTGCGAAAAAGTTTTTCTTTTGTTTTTTCTTTAAATTTATCTGGAACAAAAATCTCTTTAATACAATTTAAATCGGCACCAGTGTCAAATAAGGCAATGGTGTCAATTTCAAGTTCTTTGGAAAAGACTAAGGTAATCTTTATTAAATATTTTTTTGTGGTAATTTGATTTAAAACAAAAAGAAAATCATTGGGTACAGATTCAATGTTTTCAAGTTGTAAATCAATTTCTTTTTCACCGTCTGAATTTGATTCTTTATCAGAATTGTCTTCTAATTATTTTTGTAATAGAAGTTGAATAGTTTCTGAATCACTCTTTTATTTTTCTTTTAATTCTTTAATCTCGAGTTTAATTTCTTTAATCTCTTTTTGAAGGTCTTGAATATTAGGAACAATTTTTTTTTTATCCAAGATTTGAGTCAAATCATAAGTGTTTTTCTTTATTATCGGAATTTTTGAAGTTTCTGATTTATCTCCTACCTTTAAGGTTTTTAAAAGTTTATCAAGATATTCTTTTTGTAAGGTAGGATCAGAAATGTGTTTAACCAACTCAAGAAAAGTTTCTTGATCTTTAGTCAAAACATTGATTTTCTTTAAGTAAGATTCTGATTGGCTTGAGTCAGAATCATTACTGGAATCAGTTACAGAATCAGAGTCAACTAACTCGTTAATCTGTAAGGGTTCATCATCTCCCGTCATGGAAGAGTCAGAATACTCTATCATTAAAGAGGCTATTTTTAAAAATGTTTCTTCATCAAGGCCAAGCTCGTGAAGCTTTCTACTCATTTTACAAAACTTTGCAGTATGGCCTTTCATTCCACATTTAAAACATGTGGCTTCTTTGTAGTTAAAATGAACTTTTTGTATTTGTTTGAATTCTTTTTTTTTAGAAAATTGTTTTTTATAAGGTTTCAGAGGTTTCTTATAAAAAGGTTCTCTAAACTTATGAAAAGATTTCTTATGTCTTTTGGACTTGTAATGTTTCTTGTAAGGTTTGGTAGAACACTTACCATTACAATCTTTGGAAGTATAAGTTTTAAAGGGGTCATAATTGAATTGTTTACAGAAACTTCCTAACTCTTGCTTAGATTTTCTAAGCTCCCATTTAAGTCGTTTCTGTAATTTCAAATCTTGACATATCTTTAAACCTTCTTTATTAACGAAACTGACAAGTTCACCATAGGTGAGCTCATCATAAGGAATACGGTTATCATATAAGGCTTTAATGGAATTTCTAACTTTTTCTCCTAATAGGGTAGGTAAACCTGTAAGGAATTTCTCCTTACAAGTTATATGATTTGCGTCATCCTTAAGGAAAAGTATGGTAAAGAAAGTGGTTTTATAATTTTGGAATTCACTAAATTTTCTACATCTCAAGTTATGTAAAAACTCAGCATTTTTGTCTCTGAGGTGAGAAGGGTCACCTATAAAATGAAGGGATATAGTCAAAATCAAGGTAGCAACAGCATCTTGAATTGGACCATTGGTTTTATCCAGAATGGGGATTCCATCCTCGTCTGTTTGAATAAAATTTAGAATATTTAAATGTTGTTGTATAGTGAGAAGATGATCCCACCAACCTTTTAATTGACCAGTAAAACCGGCAATTAGGATTTCTTCAATGGCTTTGTCAGAAGTTCCTGATTGGGTTTTATAGGCATTAGCTGCCATGGTCATTTGTTGCAATAATCCTAAGATATTATATTCAGACATTCCATTTAAATTCCACTCATAGACTGAAGATGCATTATAACGAGATTGATTTAATGCACTTGGTCTATTATCTATGGTCAGATCTGGTGGACTTTTAGTGATTGGGAGTGCTAATTCCCAATGAGTTTTATTGATTTTTGGAGTAGGTTCTTCTTTGAAGGCTTCTATATCTGAAGAGGCTATAGAAGATTGATCTTGCTCTAGTACTGCAATCTTGCTAGATTGAGCACTGTCAGGAGCAATATGGGCTTTAGAAATAGGAGTAGAGGAGGATGCAACTTTAGAAATCGGAGTAGAAGAGGATGCTTCTATCCTATCTCGTTGTTCTTTAAAAATACTCCCGTTTTTAAAAATACTCCCGTTTTTTACCCTTTTCAAAATACTCAAGGTTTTTCAATTTGATGCTATTGCTTATTAAACATTTTTTCATAGAATATAAAAACCTTTATGGTGTGAGAATTATGATTTGAAAGAGTATAAAAATTTTGGACTTTTAAAGAATTAATCGATCTTCATCAAGTTTGTTATCATCAAAACAATATTAAAGAAATATTTGTGTTAACAATCTCCCCCTTTTTGATGATGACAAACTTTGAGAAAAAAATATTTGTTCAATATTGCTCCCCCTAAATATGTGCTCCCCCTTTGAAAAAGAATTATGGAGTTTAGCTCCCCCTATTTTCATACACACTTTTTAAACCATGCTTAAACTCAAATCAAATATTTTATTAACAGATTTTAAAATATTCTCCCTCTTCAGCATAAAAAAGAAATGAGTGCGATTAGCTGAAAAAATAGAAGTTACCATGTCTTGCGAAAATTTTGGCAGAACTTCCCTTCAAAAACTGAACATATCCTCAAGACAAAACAGTTAAAACACTTCCATATAAACTTCAATTTTACAACAACCTTCCAATCCAACACAATCTTCATCAACATACTCAAAAGATAGTCATATCATCAAAAACAAACACAATCATACACAAAAATTCAAATATCCAACAAAACCAATCACAACCATAAACAAGGTTCAAGTATCCATCAAAAACAAATAACATCATACAAAGTGCATGAAATGAGCAATGTTTGTGTGAAATGCATATGAGCAGAAACTAAAGTGGGGGCTGTGAAGAGGAACTACCGGGATCATAGCCGAGATGACCAAGAATACGGAGCTGCCCAGCAATCAACTCCATCTGCTGATCAAGCACCTGCTGCCGAAAGGTTGTGAAGTCAGAGTGGAGCTGCTGCTGTTGCTGGGAGAGTGTATCAACTCTGTCGAAGAGCTGTTGAAGACGGTCCTCATGAGCAGAGGATGCAGCAGGAGGCACAGTCGGTTCGGCTGGCACATCATCCTGAGAAGATGCTGCTGCTGCTGCTCGGCGAGGGACACGTGGTCTAGCTCCAAGGCGAAAGTCGGGCAGCTCATCCGCGGAATAGATATCGTTGAGCATGCGATTATCCTCTGGGGCAAGTAAGGTGTCTTCATTCTTGGAGGAGGTTGTTTTTACCCACTGCCCACGTTTCTTAAAGAAACCTATCGCAGACATAATATCCCGACCTAGTTTTCGGGTCTCAACATACACCGGCTCAGTGATAGGAACATCGAAATGTCTCATAATCCTAGTAATAATGCTGCCATATGAAAGGGACCGGTTGGTCACTTTAGGAGTGGACAACATATGACGAAGGATAATGTAGGATAAGCTCACATCTCGTGTACGGATGAGGGAGTCTAGTATACCGACATCTAACCTAGTTACCCTCTCCAGTATGACCCTGTCTAGGTGTGACCATATGTTGGAGTATGATGTGGATAACTCGAACCTGAAATGGGAGAAGCTCAGACCTAAAGGACAGAGAGCATATGTCATTGGATAGATCTCTTCGTCTACAAATGTTCCGCACTCCATCCTTATGACGGAATTCACTAAAATCAAGCTCCTTCCTAGTGGTATAAATATCTATGCCTCCATAACGAATCCCAAGAATACGACACAATTCTTCCTCATCAAACTCAATACGAACTCCTCCTACATATGTAATAACATGATATTGCCTAGAGGGGGATAATGCCATATTGGAATAAAAGACATGCACAAGATTTTCATAAACATGTTCTTCTATACTAAAGGCCTCAGTCCAATGCCTAAGCATGTGCGTAATACTACTCCCACAAATAGTAATATCGGAAAATTCTTTAATATCAAGATAAAAGGAGGGAGTTACCGGTTTTCCCATGAACTTATCGTGAAAACGCTGAGCGGAGTCAGCATTGCGAAAATGGAGACTTTCGAAGTACTGAGAAGGAAGTCAGGAGGATTAGGTTCACGCGGTGCAACATTTTTGGTTCGGGCACGCCTTGGACGTGAAGCCATTGTTGTTTTTGGAAGAAAATAAACAAACAGAAAGAGAGATGGAGGGTTTAAAGAGAGATTGTGAACGAAATTTGAAAGAAATTTGAGCCAATTTGGACAAGAATGCTGTCGCGGGTTCTAGGGTTTTGATTTTGGGATTTTTCAATTTCTAGCTTTAAAAACGAATTTTGATCGGTTAAAAGGATGCTAAAGATGATGAGAAAGGTTTCTAGAGCTTCAAATTGACGCAAAATGACTGAAGGAATGACTGATTTGAGAAGAAAAATCAAGAGCAGTCGCGGGTTAAGAGAGAGAGAAAAATGGTGAACAGAAGAAATGAGGAAGAAGACGAGCCATGTTCACTTATCGCGTGATATCGGCGAGCCGATAGCGTCCAGAATGTGTCTTTAGAAAACGGTGAGCCGTTATCGGAGATATCGGCGAACCGACAGCGTCCAGAATATGTATCAAGCTGTCTTTAGAAAACGGTGAGCCGTTATATGAGATATCGGCGAACCGACAGCGTCCAGAATGCTTGGCAAGGTTTCAGCTCGAAAACGGTTAGCCGTTTATTGAAATAACGGCGATCCGTTTTCTACAACTTATGATTTCGCACATCTAGTTTAGTATTTGGTCAACAAATAATACATTTCAAGATCATTTAATTGATCCAAAAATGTTTTATAAGCCATTTTAATGCATGATTCATAAACTTTCATACATTCAAAAATGTTTTACATGCATTCAATTCATAGAAACATTCAAGAATCAATAAAGCAAACTAATCACTTGCTTATCATGCTTAAGCATTTCATGGCTATTAAATCATCAAAATATCAATCAATCAAACAATTTTGTAGACTTAATGACATGAATAGAAATGTTAATGTGAAAATTTCATCATCCCAAGTTCATGCCGAATTTTTGAAAATTGCTCTTCGCCAAGAGGTTTGGTAAATATATCGGCAAGTTGTTTTTCTGTAGAAATAAACTGTAATGCAATGTCTCCCTTTTGAACATGATCTCTCAAGAAATGATGTCTTATTTCTATATGCTTGGTTCTAGAGTGCTGAATGGGATTCTTTGAAAGATTTATGGCGCTAGTATTATCACACTTGATAGGAATTTGTTCAAGATTAATGCTATAGTCTTTAAGAGTTTGTTTTATCCAAAGGGCTTGTGCACAACAACTTCCTGCGGCAATATATTCCGCCTCAGTGGTTGAGAGTGCAACCGAATTTTGTTTCTTGCTAAACCATGAAACAAGTGAATGACCAAGAAAATAGCAAGTTCCACTAGTACTTTTCCTATCAACTTTGTAACCAGCAAAGTCGGCATCCGAATAACAAGTTAAATCTATATATGTTCCTCTAGGATACCAAAGACCAAGATCTATAGTTCCACTCAAATAACGAAAAATTCCTTTAACAGCAAGCAAATGAGATTCCTTGGGACATGATTGAAATATTGCACACAAACATACACTAAACATGATATCGGGTCTACTTGCGGTTAAGTAAAGTAAAGAGCCGATCATACCTCGATATTTTTTAATATCAACTTCTTTACCTTTTTCATCTTTGTCAAGCTTAATCGTTGTGCTCATTGGAGTGCTCTTGGTGTTTGAGTCATCAATGCCAAATCTTTTTAGCAAATCTTTGACATATTTCGCTTGGTTTATGAAAATTCCCTCATTGTTTTGCTTGATTTGAAGTCCAAGGAAATAATTCAGTTCTCCCATCATACTCATCTCAAATTCCTGACTCATACAAGATAAAAACTCTTTACACAAAGATTCATTAGTAGAACCAAAAATAATATCATCAACATAAATTTGAACAACAAGTATATCTTGATTCTTATTCTTAATAAAAAGAGTTGTATCTGCTTTTCCCATCGAAAAACCATTTTCCAACAAGAAATTTTTAAGCCTATCATACCATGCTCTAGGTGCTTGTTTTAAACCATACAATGCTTTTGATAATTTGTAAACATGATTTGAAAATTTTTCATTTTCAAAACCGGGGGGTTGTTTGACATACACTTCCTCTATAATATAACCATTTAAGAAAGCACTTTTGACATCCATTTGAAATAAAACGAAATCTTTATAACATGCAAATGCTAACAACATCCTAATAGATTCTAATCTAGCTACAGGTGCAAATGTTTCATCAAAATCAATTCCTTCTTCTTGGTTGTAACCTTGAGCCACTAATCTAGCTTTATTTCTTACAACCACACCGGATTCATCCATTTTGTTTCTAAATACCCATTTGGTACCTATAACAGATTGATGTTCCGGATTAGAGACTAATTCCCACACATTGTTTCTCTCAAATTGATTCAACTCCTCTTGCATTGCCATAATCCAAGACTCATCATTTTCCGCATCCGCAAGGGATTTCGGTTCAATTTGAGAAATAAATGCAGCATGTTCGCAAGTGTTCCTAAGTGATGATTTAGTTGTAACACCTCGTGAGGGATCTCCTAAAATTACATCTGTAGGGTGAGAAGAGACATACCTCCACTCCTTGGGGAGTGTTTGAGAATTACCTCTATTTTGCTCTGCATTTGTTTCTTCATGATGCTCTTCTTGAATTCCATGAGGTGCATCCTTTTGGTTGTCATTTGATGATTCTTCTTGATGTTCTTCTTCTGCATTATTATCAACAACTCCTTTCTCCGCAGAGGAGGGATTAGACTCATCAAAAGAAACATGCATAGATTCTTCTACAACCAAAGTTCTTTTATTATAAACTCTATAAGCTTTGCTTGAGTTTGAATAGCCAAGAAAAATACTAACATCAGATTTTGAATCAAATTTACCTAGATTATCTTTTGTGTTCAAAACAAAACATTTGCATCCGAAAACTTTGAAATAGCCAATGTTGGGTTTTCTATTTTTCCAAAGCTCGTATGGAGTTTTATTAAGATTAGGTCTAATCAACACACGATTCAAAACATAACATGCGGTGTTGTTGACTTGCCAGCCCAAAAATATTTTGGCAAAGAATTTTCATTTAGCATGGTCCTAGCCATTTCTTGAATAGACCTATTCTTTCTTTCTACAACTCCATTTTGTTGAGGAGTCCTAGGTGATGAAAATTGATGCTCAATGCCAAATTCATTACAAAACTTCTCAAATGCATGATTTTCAAAGTCTCCACCATGGTTACTTCTAATACAAGTAATTGAATAACCTTTTTCATTTTGAACCTTTTTACAGAAAATTCTAAATGCATCAAAGGCATCATCCTTATTAGTTAAGAACAATACCCATGTGAATCTAGAGTAATCATCCACAATTATAAAAGCATAATATTTGCCACTTAAACTAGCATATCTAGAAGGACCAAATAAATCTATGTGAAGTAATTGAAGAGGTTTTGAAGTAGAGATATTTTTCTTGCTTTTGAAAGAAGTTTTGATTTGTTTTCCAAATTGGCAAGCTTCACAAATTCTATCTTTTTGAAAATTGATTTTTGGAAGACCTTTAACCAAATCATTTTTCGCAATTTTTGAAATCAAATCCATACTAGCATGACCTAATCTTCTATGCCACAGCCAACCATCATCATGCAATGCGGAAAAACATTTATCATGATTGGATGCACATTCTATGTCAATTGTATAAACATTACCATATCTATTTCCAACAAACAGAATTTTCCCATCACATGCATTCTCAATAACACATCTTGATTTATCAAAAGCAACTTTATAACCCTTGTCACACAATTGACTAATGCTAATCAAATTGTGTTTCAAATTTTCAACTAAGCATACATTTTCAATTAGAGTTGAGGAAATTTTACCAACATTACCAATTTCGAGAATTTTTTCTTTTGAATTATCTCCAAATGATACTTCTCCACCATTTTCGGTCTTGGTAAAACTTGAAAACCAAGAATAATTCCCTGTCATATGTCTTGAACAACCGCTGTCCAAGTACCACTTATTCTTCTTCTTCAAGCCCTGTAGAAAAAGTCTCAAGTTTTAGGTACCCAAACCTTTTTGGGTCCTTGAGAGTTAGTAACGGTTCCTTTTGGAACCCAAATGCATTTGACACCATAATATGCATTTCTTTTCACAGGACATCTATATTTCATGTGACCATTTTGATTACAATAATGACAAACGATTTTATGATCACTTGTAGAGGTAGCTTTAACAAAATAATTCTTATAACATTTTTGCTTTAAATTAGGCTTATACCCAAGTCCTCCTTTATCAAATACACATTTTTTAGAGTTAAGCATGTTATCCAACATCTTTTGCCCATTTGTAAATTTCAGCACAATCTCATTTAGATCATTGCTCTTCTTTCTAAGCATTTCATTTTCATTTTTCAAGTCATTTACATTTGATTCTAAATGTTCACGTGATGTGCTAGAATTCTCAAATAATGTAACTTTATCATGCAATATTTTATTTTCCAATTCTAAACAAGTAATCTTTTCATTAAATGATTCATTTTCATTTTTAAGCTCTACCATTTTCTTTTTAAGGCAAACATTCTTTTTACCCATCTTCATCAATTCATCATGCAATTCTTTAAAGGCATCATGTAATTCATCATATGTAGGAAGACTACTTACCTCATCAAGTTCATCACATGATTCTTCTCCAACGGCCATGAGAGCTAAGTTTGTCATTTCTTGTTGCTCTTCCTCATCACTTGTTTCCTCATCGCTATCATCCCATGTGGCCACCATAGCTTTCTTCTTGAGTTTGTTGAGGAGAGGACATTCCGGTCGTATGTGTCCAGGCTTGCATTCATAGCAAGTGATTGGTTCTTTCTTCTCCTTTTTATTCTTGTAACCTCTGAACTTTCTCTGCTCATTATTCTTCTTGTAAAATTTTTTGAATCTTCTAGCCAACATTGCCAGTTCCTCATCATCCATCTCGCTTTCCTCATCACTCTCATGTTTTGAGGCTTTGAGAGCGATGCTTTTCTTCTTTTCCTCATGCCCTTTTTCTGCTGCCAAATCCTCTTCATATGAAATGAGAGAGTCAATTAAATCATCAATAGGTAAAACATTTAAATCTTTGGCTTCCTCAATGGCAGTCCTTTTTGGTCTTCATTCTTTAGGAAGTGACCTAATGATTTTCTTAACTTTCTCGCTATTAGAAAAGGTTTTTCCTAGGGCTCCTAAAGTGTTCACTATGTCCGTGAATCTAGTATACATAGAATATACACTCTCATTTTGTTCTATTTGGAACAATTCATATTGCCGAGTGTACCTACTAATTTTTTACTCTTTCACTTGATTCGTGCCTTCATACACGACCTCAAGTTTGTGCTAAATTTCATTAGCACTTTCACAACTGGACACTCTATGAAACTCTTTCTTATCAAGTGCACAAAATAAGGCATTCATAGCTTTAGAATTTAGAGAAGCTTTTCTCTTCTCCAAATCATTCCATTCCCGTGACGGTTTTGGAATATCTTCCCCTACTTCGTTTTTAGTCAAAGGCATGAATGGACCATCACATACAACTTCCCAAATTTCATAGTCTAGTGCTTGTAAATAAATTCTCATCCTAGTTTTTCAATATGGGTAGTCATTCCCGTCAAAGAACGGTGGTCTAGTTGTGGATTGTCCTTCCCTAAAGGTTGAATCATTTTGGGTTGCCATGGATCTTTTACTCTAGACGGTTAAGTCCTAACAAGAGAACCTGGCTCTGATACCAAATGAAATTCTAGTTATGCAACCCAAGAGGGGGGGTGAATTGGATTTCTAAAAATTATTGAAATATGAAACAATAGTTCAATGTTAATCTAAAATGAATTTAAAGCAATAACAAATAAATTTATCACGCTATATAAAAGGATAAGGGAAGAGAGATTCAAACACGAGATTTTTACGTGGTTCGGTCAACCTCGCCTACGTCCACACCTCCAAGCTTTCCGGGCTAGAGGATTCCACTAAGCAAGCCTCCAAGGCTTCAAATGCTTACAATTGACTTCCTAGGTGTCAATAAACCTTTACAATAAGAGATAATCCCCAATCTCTTAACCCAAGTGTATCCCAACACTTACAATCACTCAAAAACAAAAGATTACAAATTGTTTTCTCTCACACAATATTTAAGATTACAAATCAAAGCCCAATGTATGAGATAGATGAAGCAAGAATGTGTTTTTAAAGCTCTATGAAGGTTGTTCACGAATATAAGCTCAATGGTAGTGTTGTGATCAAGATTTGTTTGAATTTGAATGAGCTTATTTATAGTTGGAGCTGAAAACTAGCCGTTATTCACTTTTTGCTCACTGTCGGATCGCCGTTAGTGGGATGTCGGATCGCCGTTTGACTGGTCAATATGACCGTTGGGCTGGATTTTCAAAATGTCGGATCGCCGTTATGGAGATGTCGGATCGCCGTTAGTGTCCAGAAGCTAAAACTTCATTTCTGTTTGAAGTCGGCGAGCCGTTATCAACGATGTCGGCGAGCCGTTATTTTTCAGAAGCTAATTTCACAATTCCATTGCAGGTCGGCGAGCCGTTATCAAAAATGTCGGATGTCCGAGACTAAACTTACAGTTCTGTTTAGTGTCGGCGAGCCGTTATTAAGGTTGTCGGCGAGCCGTTATCTTCCAGAAACTAATTTCCAATTCTGTTCGATATCGGTGAGCCGTTATTGATTAAAGTCGGTGAGCCGTTATCTTCCAGAAACTAATTTCCAGTTCTGTTCGATATCGGCGAGCCGTTATTGATTAAAGTCGGCGAGCCGTTATTGACCTTTTTAAAAATACTCCCGTTTTTTACCCTTTTCAAAATACTCAAGGTTTTTCAATTTGATGCTATTGCTTATTAAACATTTTTTCATAGAATATAAAAACCTTTATGGTGTGAGAATTATGATTTGAAAGAGTATAAAAATTTTGGACTTTTAAAGAATTAATCGATCTTCATCAAGTTTGTTATCATCAAAACAATATTAAAGAAATATTTGTGTTAACATAAATTGGGTGTGGCACACTAATGGTATAGTCAACAGAATGTATGGAAGAACTAGGTATATCCGAGGTGGAAAACCTAGGTTGACTTTTTACAGGTTGAAAAGGAAGATTTATAACTGAAGGGATTTTTGTAAACTTTCTTTCTAGTGAGGAAACACAAGCATTGGAATCTTTATCGGAGAATCTAGTAGACGTAGATCTCCTGAATGAAAGTTTAACTTTACCATCTGAATACTAAGTTACATTTTGCAACTCTGTATTAGGCTCAAGATGTTTTGGTATTGTTGGAGCAGTGGCTCTTTCAAGAATCCATTCATCGGGAAGGTTGACATCTTTCCATTGAATGAGTTTTGGAATAACAGTGTTTGCTTTGGAAAGGTCAGTCTGCAAGAGAAGAGTCTCATCTCTTTTTGACTGGAATTTATGTTGCGTATTAAACGCTGAGATCATGGCTTTGTATGATATTTTGAAAATTAATGCAACTGGAACAAATCCTTCTAACATGTGATAGTTATGAGTTTTGATCTGTAAAATCATGTTTTTCAAAATATTTTTATCTTTTAATGAAACCGTTATGTTTGGATAACAGTCAAAAGAAATTGGTCCTTTACAGAGACTAGATTCAATACTACTAAGTAAGGAATCATCAAAGGAGATGAACCTCTCATCCCTGAGGACAGCAAGAATTGAAGTATTTAATCCTTCTTTAGTTAGTGGTTTTATGCCTACTTGGATTAAACCGATGTGGACATAATTAAAATTCTTTTCTTTTAACTTTTTTAAAGAATTTTCAGAAAACAAATGGATTGTCTCAAATGGCTTTGAAAGGGTGATATCTCTTTCTTCTGTCTTTATTACACAATCAGTCTTTAAAAAATTAAGTTTTTTCATTTTATAAATTTTGTCTTTAGAAACTTTCGGTAAATCCCAATTATCAATTGCTTTATTAAAATCTTCAATAATGAATTCTTCTGAATTTACTATGTTCTTTGATACACTAGTCTTCTCAGAAGAAGAGTTAGAGAAAGATGATGTTCTATGGAGTAGAGAGTCCATGTTGTTAAAATCTTTAATCGAATCCTATGTGGATGCCTACAGGTATGGTTTTACTGCCCTAAATGGATCTCTGTCCTAAAGCGGGACTTACTACCAGTAAAAATTCAACACACACACAGAAAATAATTTTAAAATTCAGACAACACAGATTCTTTACAACAATATTACACTATCTTCCCCTTGGCTCTGATACCAATATATATATATATTCTTATTAGATTTAACTATAAATCACATCAGGCATGTTAGTAATAATGATAATAGTTGTTGTAAAATAAAGAAACTAAATACTACTAGTACTAGTAATACAAACAAAATAATAATACTATTTTTTTTGAGAGAATAATACTACTTATAATAACGTGAATTTTGGTTAAGTGGTGGGACATTAAAGAGAGTATTTTGAAAATGGAGTGGTAAAAACTTTACACATATTAAGGCTTTTTGGTAAAATTTATTTTCAGTTCATAATTCTTAACAAAAAAAGAAAAAGAAAAAGAACTTGTTTCAACATAAATTGATTTAATAAGCTTCAAATTTGAAAGTTAAAATATTTTGTAACTAAATACTATTAATTAAATGATGAAATGAGAATAAATATGTATAAAAATTAAAAGCTCAAATATACATACAATTAAGTTCAAAAGATCTTATGAAGTAATAAAAATAGAAAACAAAAGAACTTAAATTATGGATTCAAAATGTTGAAAAAGATTTAGGGTTGCAATAAATTTTTTTCAATATTATGTGGTAAATTGATATTTGTTGAAATAGTAAGGGCTCAACATTATTCACCTTATTACTGTTTTTGGTAATACAAGTAAATTAGGGACCTACTCAGCCAAAATAAAATTATAAAAAAATAAATTTGGTATTTAACCTAAATAACGAGAATCATACCAAGTTAACAGGAAGATTCAACACAAGATTAGAGGAATAATTAGCTGAAACATATGAACCAATAAGAGAGAAAGCAAAACGAAAATTATGAATTCATCCAACGGAAAATAAGTGTTACTTAGAATCTAACCTAAAATATTGGTAATGAACGAATTTTTAAGAATAGCAAATGCAAAACTGGTGACTAATAAGTTGAAACATATGAACCAAAAAATGAAAACATTTAACCAAAATTAGAGACTAATCTAACAAAAAAACTTAATTTTGACACATAACACAAATAACTGGAATATTACCAAATTAATTGGAATATTGAACCCAATACTAGTGAAATAATAATTGAAACATATAAACCTAATTGTGAGAAAATATAAATAAAATTAGGGACCTACTTAACCAAAATAAAATTATAAAAAAAAATTTAGTACTTAACCCAAATAACTGGAATCTTACAAAGTTAACAGGAATATTCAACATAAAACTGGAGGAATAATTAGTTGAAATGTATAAACCAATAAGAGAGAAAGTGCAACAAAAATCAACAACTGATCCAACAGGAAGTAAAAGTTACTTGTAATTCAACCCAAAATGTTGGCATTTAATGAATTTAGTAGGAATATTAAACATAAATCTAGTGGATTAATAAGTTGAAAATGTGAACATATAAATGAAAATGTGTAACCAAAATCAGGAACCGATTTAACAAAAAAAAGGTAATTTGGGTATTTAACCTAAATAACTAGAATCTTACCAAGTTATTTGGAATATTGAACGTAAAATCAGTGAAATAATAGTTGCAATATAAAAACTCATAAAGGAGAAAGTATAACCAAAATCAAGAACTTATCTAACCAAAAATAAAATTATAAAACATAATTTGGTACATAACCCAAATAATTGGAATTTTACCTAGTTAATGAGAATATTCAACAAAAAAATAGAGGAATAAGTAACTGAAACACATAAACTAATAAGAGAGAAAGTGTAACGAAATTTAAGAACCATTCTAATGGGAACTGAAAGTTACTTGAAATATAACCCAAAATATTGGTATTTAATGAATTTAGTAAGAATATCAAACACAAATCTAGTGGATTACTAAGTTTAAACATGTGAACCTATTAATGAAAAAGTTGAACCAAACTTAGGAATTAATCTAACAAAAAAAATATAATTTGGGTATTCAACCCAAATAATTAGAATATTACCAAGTTAATTGGAGTATTAAATGGAACACTAGTGGAATAATAGCTGAAACACATAAACTAAAACGGGAGAAAATGTAACCATATTTAGAAACTTATCCAATGAGAAACGAATTTACTTGAAATCTAACAAAAAATATTAGTATTTAACGAATTTAGTAAAAATATTAAACACCAAACTAGTGGATTGGAAAGTGGAAACAAATAAACCTATTAGTGAAAAAGTTTAACCAAAGTTAAGAACATGTGAGATTAATTTGCAACATCTACCTAATATATTGATATTTAACCAAAAGTATTGAGATATGATTATTTTACCTTTTTTTTTAACTTTCATATAAATTAAAAATATTTTTCTTACTTAAATATTTTTTATGTTAATTTTTTTATAAATTTTCTAATTTATTTTATTTTATTTTTTCTGCTTTAAATATGATTTTTAAAAAATTATTTTATTGGTTGTTCAAGTTGAAAAAACAGGGCTGTATGTCATACAGCGCTGTACTATAAGATGACTCACCGCGTCGGCAAATTTGTTGCGGGTTGTCGCTGTCGGCTGCTCAAATTTGACAACTGTTTCGTGCCTTCTGTTGCTTCCTATGTTGATGTTGTTACTGTTAACAAGGTGTTTTAAGTGATTGACTTTGACTGATTGTCGTATTGCACGATCTTCTCCTTTAATTGGTGGAGCTTGCTATGTTACAGACTCTGTACGTAACACAGCAAATCGGGTGCTTCCACGGGTTGCAGGAGAGAAGAAAGGCAACCAAAACTCAGCTGATGCCAGGCGAATGTGGACTCAGCTGTTGCATACAGAATCTGCAACTTAGTTGAGTCCTTAATTGGCGAGGAAATCTGATAGTGATTGAAAGAGAATATCACTTTTCATTTTGCACTGTTTTGGCCTTAATCCAATGTGCCAAGAACCATAAGCAAAATTAAACACCCTCACCAAATTCTTTCTTTTTGAGTAGTAAGAATAAACGTTCACAATCTGATTATCTGAATTCCCCGCGCGTTGTCTTTTTTATCATTTCTTGTACGTTGTGACGTGTTTTTCTTATCCGAGAATGTTGGTAATTTAAGGCCTACAATCACGGCATGCCCAAAACAGTACACGAGCGGCGATTGTCCATGCACGTCTTCTAAAATACTGGAAGCAAAGACACTTGTCAGTTACATGGCCACAAAAAAAGAAAAAAGAAAAAAAGAAATTTGTCCCCGTAGGATGACGTAGACCCCCGTTGGCCTTTTGGGAGGTTATCGTTGAGGTTTCTCAATTTAATGTTTTCTGAAATAAGGACCCTAGTTTCTACACTCATATCTAATACGTCCCCATGTACTTAATAAGCGGCTAAATTATTCTTATATTATAAGTTATGCAACTTAATAACAGAAAGGACTGCTAGCAACAATCTCCCATAAGTATGATTTGCCCTCTCAGCTACACGACGCGTATTTTCCTTTTTTTATTTGGTTATTTGAGCAAATTCAAAAAAAAAATTCCTACGATTTATTATTTTAATTTTTTATTCCAAACTTTTTGTTTATTTTAATGGTTCGATTATAGTTATATAATTATTTAAATCTTCTTGATGTTATTAAATACAAATAATTGAGGGGTCTATTATTCCCGTTATTATTAAATACAAAACAATGAGGGATCTCTATGATAAAAATTCATAATAAAATTGGGATTGATGAGAAGACTTTGTACATTCATAAATAAATAAATAAATAGTAGCCGTTAGAGATCCCGGGCATGCACAAAGAACCGGCCCAACGACTTTGTTACAAAACTTTACTAGTACAAATAATGAAACCGAAATATATTTTTTTTAATTACATGAAATTAATATTTATATTATAATTTATATTATATAAAATTTATAATTAATATTTTTAATTAAAAATTAATTTTTATTAATTTTTATATAATATTATTTAAATTTTATTTTTTAAAATATTTAAAATAAATATATTTTATTTATATTTTAAAAAATATTTTTAATTAATTATATACTATAATTAAGAAGAAGATAATTTAAAGTACCAGCCAAAGAAAATCTTGTTTCCACGTTGTAATTTTAACAGGTCCACTGCTTTCACAATCTTTTCCCTTTTTTTTATTTTTTTTTCTTTTATAAAGAGCCAAGAATGATAATAAAATCTATTAAGAATCTTACTTCACTTGATTCAGAGAAGACGCGACGCAAAGTGCAACGTTTTCAATGGTGTTTTGACTCATTGTGTTTGTGTCTGATCTGTCACGCTTCTAGACGGTTACAACTTACAAAAGGCCTTGACTCCTCAGTGAGTCCACACTTGTTTATTTTGTGGGGTTTGGACTTTGGATTGTGAAGTTTAAGTAAGGCTAGTAGATTCAGTTTAAAGGAGATCTTTGAAGTTTCTTGCCTTTTATTTCTTTGTTTGGTTGATGGAAAATTGTGAGAAAATACTAGAAAATTATCATACACTTGTTTATTTTGTCGTTTCTTGTTTTGTTCTTGATGAATAAAAGACAGTCTTTTTTTTCCCTGTTCTTCCAAATTTTTTTCTTTTTTTTTTCACAGGAATAAATTTTTATCTTTGAAACGGACATATGGCTACACTTGGTGATATAGGAGTTGCTGCGACTATTAATATCCTCAGTGCATTTGCTTTCCTTTCGGCATTTGCCATCCTTCGGATTCAACCTATAAATGATAGAGTCTACTTTCCCAAATGGTATCTGAAGGGTTTAAGAAGCAGATCTTTGCACACCGGTGCATTTGTATGCAAATTTGTCAATTTGGACTTTCGGTCCTATCTGAGGTTTCTGAGTTGGATGCCAGCAGCCCTGCAAATGCCAGAGCCAGAGTTAATTGAACATGGGGGGTTGGATTCTGCTGTTTACTTGAGGATTTACTTGATAGGGTATGCTCTATTGCATCGTTTCTTTTTAGCTCGTGATATTGGCTAGTTGAAATGCATGATCTTTTCTGATTTATGTCAAGAGGAGAGTTGTTTTAATATAGATAAAATTACTTATCACAATTTGAAATATAATGGAAAGTTGCTTATATGTTGTCCTATGTCATTCCCTGTCTAGGAATTAGTTTTTCTGGCTGGAGTACTATTTGGAGTCAGAAAGATATAGTATTTCGAATGTCTCCCTTTTGCCTGAATTTGCTTAATTTATCTTACTGGACTCACTCTACCTTTTTTGTTTTCTTGTTTAAGTGCAGGCTCAAAATTTTCATTCCGATTGCCTGCCTTGCTTTTGCTGTCATAGTTCCAGTTAATTGGACCAATAAGACCTTAGAGCATTCTAAATTAAAATACAGCAACATAGACTTGCTCTCTATATCAAATGTTCCACTTGGATCAAATAGGTAAGCTGAAGCATCTGATTTTAACGTCTGTTATATTTTTATCTTTTGTCAGAACATCATTGTTTATCTTTTCTTCCTGATGTTTACACATTGAGTAATGATTTTTTTACAACTTTTGACATAAGTGCTAGCTTATTT
Source organism: Atalantia buxifolia (assembly GCA_030444775.1). NCBI lineage: Eukaryota > Viridiplantae > Streptophyta > Magnoliopsida > Sapindales > Rutaceae > Atalantia > Atalantia buxifolia. Next base: position 13,319,733 of record CM059832.1, read on the forward strand.
ACAAACATGAGATTCATTCTCTTATTATTAAATGGTTCTCTTTTAGCTTTCACCAGAGTTAAGAATCATGAAGTTAGGTTCTGTTTTCAAATTTTTATGCAAATCAAGATGACAGTCAAAAAGATATGGCTGACGTCGCCACTATTGAATGATTTTCTTTTAGCTTCCACCAGAGTTAACCATTTTGAAGTAGATATTTTCAAAGTTTTATTCAAGCCAACGTGACAGTTAGAAAATGTGGTTCATTCTGTCTGTGGATTGACAAATTTCGCTACACATTTTCAGAATGTCTTCACTCCAAAGATTTTGTAGCAATCTTGGCTCCTGGTCCTTTTTAAGAATTATTAGTTTTTTTTCAGAGGTAGGGCTTTTACATATTTTGGTTTTATGTATATTTCAATATATCTGCATTATGTTTTTTAGGCATTACAGACTTAGTGTAAAGGCAAAGGCACTACAGGCGCTGAATGGTCAGATGTATGACCATTAGGGGATTTCATTTTATAATTCAATTATAGAGCCTTAGCCTTATTGATTTTATTATTTTCATATGGGATCACATGTATAGCACTTTGAAGATAGTTGTGGTGAGTTGTATTTTGGAATTTCTTTTTTCAGAATCATTATTCTCCGGTGCAAATATTTCCATCAATTTAATATTTAAATGTTTGCAAAGTAAAATTTATTCGTACCTTTTGCATACTTTGGTCGTAGATTTTGGATCCATCTGGTAATGGCTTATACGTTTACCTTCTGGACATGCTATGTGCTGAAGAGGGAGTATGAGATTGTGGCAGCAATGAGGTTGCATTTTCTTGCATCAGAGCACAGGCAGCCAGATCAATTCACAGTAAGCTAAAAAGTTGAGGGATATCAAAATGGTATAACTAGTTGGCCCTGTTTTGTATTCGGTTAAGATGCGGAGCCATTTTGCGCATTGGTGTTTCTTGTTTCTCACAAATGCACTAGCAAGAGACGCTGTTTGTATATGCACTCTTTTGCATGCGTAATTCACAATTTTGAGTTCTTTTTAGAATATACAACTACAGAGGTCTGTTCATTTTCTTTTGGCTTTTTTGCAGCAAATTGTGAGGTTTAGGAATACTAATAAGTTATTAATATTATTTCAAATACTTTCAAGTTGACTTCTTTGACCAATTGGGCAGCTGTTCCTTTCTTTTCAATCATGATTTCTGGAACTTGCATATTTTGTTATAGGTGCTGGTGAGAAATGTGCCACCAGATCCTGATGAATCAGTTACTCAGCTTGTGGAACATTTTTTTCTCGTCAATCATCCAGATCATTATCTCACTCATCAGGTTTGTTACATTATCATTATGCAAATATTCTTGCCTTAGTTGCCTACACAAGAAATCTTATTAGTATCTCTAGATGCTTAAGACCTATGCGCATCCACGCACACAGACGGATAAGGGAAAGAGAGAGAAATTTTTATAAGATTGGTTATATGATTATTTCAATTTAATTGAAACTAATAAGCTTATACTTAGGGATGGCAAAAATCCCCACGAGGACGGGAACCCTTGGGGATTTTTCCTATTCGGGGAGGATATGGCGACGATTTTATACCCAATTGCTTATTCAGGGAAGGGACAGAGATAATTTTTTATCCAGTTTCTTATTCGGGGAAGGGACGGGGATGAGTTGGAATCCCCATCCCCTACCCATTTCCCCATTTCCTCGTATTAATTTTTAATTTTAATTTTATTTTTTAGAATTATTAATAAATAAATAATGAAATTTAAATTATATTAAATATTAGTATAAATAACAAATATCAGAATATTTACACATATCTACTATAAAAATTTTGAGCCTACTTAAATAGTTGTAGTTCTAAATTACTATTTGACCAAACCTTATTTTAAAGGCCTTAGCCCAAAACTGTTTTAGATTATGAGTCATATTGCTTATATTATTTTTATTGTTTTAGATTTGAAACCTATTGTTATCTCTCAATTTGTCACATTCTGCGAGGAAGAACATGAGGAGCATGAGATACAAGAGTAAATGTTTTTATTAAAAATATTAATTTCAATATCTATGCCCATTTCGTTTATTTCATGATTGATATAAAAGTAATTTCTTTTTATTATAAGATAATGAAGATTGATGAAGATAATTATTCTGATGATTTGTATTTTGTAGTCTAATTTTTGTAATGGATTAATAGTAATGTAAAATATATTGTCAAACTTTACTTTGGTTTAAATTTTTATTTTAATATAATTAAATCAAATTCAGAATTTAAATTTAAAAACGTATCACTTATTCGAGGATCGCGGATCCCTCGGGGATCCCCTCTTATTATTCGGGGAGCGGACGGGGATCTCCTCAGACAATTCGAATGGGGACGGGGAGGGGACGGGGTTATATGTAGAATATCGGGGATGGGTGCGAGAATGTCAGTCCCCTCCCCTTCCATCCCCATTGCCATCCCTACTTATACTAGACTATACTATAATCTATGTTATGCTGATCCTTCAAATATTAGATGTCCATCACGCATGGTGGTAGAGTAAATGATTCTTGTGAGTAGCTAGTATAGATTTGGCTCTAAGAATAAGGCTACGAATGAACAACTGCGGATTAACCATGTCTTGTTAAACAGTATCAGCTGACATTTCCAGAACCAAACAGGCCATTCATGTAAAGCGAATTCATAATTTTGCAGGATTCTTGATGACCATACCCCTTATGGTATGTTTGGTTCGAAGAAATGGAAGGAGTAGAGAGGAAAGGAGGGGAAAGAAATGAGGGGAGGAAAGAAGAAGTTCATGTCAAACCAAACAAAAAAATCATGTTTTTCCCTCATTTTCTCTCCTCCCCTCCCCTTTCAATTCCTTTCGTATCGTCTGATTTCTTCCAACCAAACATGGCCTTAAGTTCTTACACTGATAAATTAAATATATTTTATTTTCTTGGTTTCTAAAGAAGAAGAAGAAAAGGAATTACAGAATTGAAATCATTCTCTACTTCTACTCTTAGTATACATGATACCTATATAAATAGGTAAAATACTAGGCACACAAAAGGAAACCAAATAATTGCATATTATACTTCCCTATTCTATAGTGTACACTATATCAATCATATCATATCTACAGCTGCCATATCCCTAATAATATGCTCATGATCCTGACTGAATAATCTCTCAGATTTCCAATAGTTTCGTTGGGATATGAAGCTGGTATGTGGATTTGTGTTCTCTATACAGAACTTCAATAATTTGTCGATGTTTCTTCTTTAATCTTTATTTTACATGTTGGAATATGTGGCCAGGTTGTTTCTAATGCTAACAAGCCCTCTGAATTAGTCAATAAGAAGAAGAAAATGCAGAATTGGCTGGACTTCTATCAGCTTAAATATTCAAGAAATCCATCCCAAAAGCCCTCTATGAAGGTACTGCACAGTAATGATGAACTATTGGTCTTTTCTTTTTTCTTTCTTTTTTTCTTGGGGTAATGCCACTCGGAATTAGTAGTTTTGAGCAAGATTACTAAATTTTTTGAGGATTATCTTTCTCATTAAGCAGATTGGTTTTCTTGGCCTCTGGGGAAAAACAGTGGATGCAATTGATTTTTATACTTCCAAGATTGAGACGCTTAAAAAAGAGGCAAGTAGGTTTTCTTAATCTTCTTTGACTTTGTTCATTCAATTTGTTGTTTTAATGCATTATTCTTCCCTTGTTTCTAAAGCCTCCGAGATTACCCATACTGCTCCAAGCTGATGGCCTATTTGTCTACAAGCATTTATTGTCATTATATGTCCAAAGTTTTTTCTTCTTTAACTTCTAAAATTGGAATCTTGAAGCCATTCTTAATTTACTAATCACTGAGAATTCCACTTTAGTCCTTATTTGTCAAAGATCTCCATTTGAAGCTGAAGCAATACAATCCATATGTGTGTAAGCTGAACAACTTTCTTAGGCCCCATTTTTGTGATTGATGTTTCATAGTTTTGAATCTAGCATATGATGGTCAATTTTATATGTTACTTGTGTGCTTAATCACATGGTCTTATATGAATTATTTTCAGATAAGCTTGGAGAGAGATAAGGTAATGTGCAGCAGCAAATCTGTCATTCCAGCAGCATTTGTTTCCTTCAAAACTCGATGGGGAGCTGCTGTTTGTGCTCAAACTCAACAAACCAGAAATCCGACTCTATGGCTGACTGATTGGGCTCCGGAGCCCCGTGATGTATATTGGGATAACCTGGCAATTCCATTTGTCTCACTCACAATTAGGAGACTTATTATTTTTGTCGCGTATTTCTTCCTAGTCTTCTTTTTCATGATTCCCATTGCAATTGTGCAGTCCCTTGCAAATATTGAGGGCATTGAGAAAGCCTTACCCTTCCTTAATCCGATAATTGAAGTGTAAGTCTCTTCTTCTTTCTTAAAAGCCTATAGTTCATTATTTTCATATCGTCACACTATTTTCAGATCAAAGTAGTTTTGTTTTATAATAGGAATATTTATACAAATCTCTTTGGGAAACCAATCTTGCTTCAATGTACCGTAAAAGTTTCTGCAGCCAATTGTAGGACCAAAGGGCTCCTGAAATTTAGCTTTCATTCAGTTGAAATATTTTAAGAATTTTTTAAATTTATACTTCTTGATTTGCTAGAAGTTTTATTGAAGTAAATTTTAAGTTTTACTGAAAATAAATTGAAGAGAATAACTAAAAAAGGATATTAGTTTCTTTTAACTTTGGTTTTAATGTGATTTTTCTGCTCAGTCCTGGCTTGAGTTTTCTAAACATAAATTATCACATTTTTCATGCAGGAAGGTCATAAAGTCCTTCATTCAAGGTTTCCTTCCGGGAATCGCATTGAAGATTTTTCTAATCTTTCTACCTGATATATTGATGCTAATGTCTAAGTTTGAAGGATTTATTAGCCGAGCGGCTTTAGGGAGGAGATCTGCAACTAGATATTATATTTTCCAATTTATTAATGTATTTCTTGGGAGCATAATCACTGGAACAGCATTTCAGCAACTAGATAATTTCATGCATCAGTCAGCAAATGAGTATGTCCTTTTCACACGTGCTAGACATTTTACAATGATGATTAAACAATTATAAGTTGCCATTTTTTTTTTCCCCTCTATTGTAGATTTAAGAGTTGGGGAAAATCTAGTTTTACTTTTGTAATCATCTATAAGTTACAATTTACAGTTTGCATTAGATATATTCAATAGCATCATATCATTATATCATAGCAGGATACTCCATGATATCTTATTTTCCATATTAATTGATCCAACGCTCATTTGGTGCATTGTACATCTGTTGTTAACATTAATTGACTACTCTCTGCAGCATACCAAAGACAATCGGTACCTCCATTCCAATGAAAGCAACGTTCTTCATTACTTATATCATGGTTGATGGCTGGGCCGGAGTTGCTGGGGAGATTCTGAGGTTGAAAGCTTTGATAATCTATCACTTGAAAAATTTCTTCTTCGTGAAGACTGAAAAGGATAGAGAAGAGGCAATGGATCCTGGAGCCGTCGGTTTTAACACTGGAGAACCGCAAATTCAACTTTATTTCTTACTTGGCCTTGTTTATGCTGTTGTGTCCCCCTTCCTCCTCCCTTTCATAATAGTATTCTTCGCACTGGCATTTGTTGTCTACCGTCATCAGGTAAAATTTTAGGGTTCTTCCAAAAGAAACTTTTATGCTCCTTCAGGCTTCAGCCAAGTAAAATATTCTTGTATGTTTGTAATGTAGGAGCAGTAAGAATACAAGCACATCATATGAACAGAAGACATATGCTATCAGTTTCATTGCACACCAAAAATATATGATCGTTTCTTTACCCTATACTAATTAACACTTGTATTGAATCTGTAGGTTATAAATGTCTACAACCAAGAGTATGAGAGTGCTGCAGCATTTTGGCCTGATGTCCATGGCCGCATCATTACAGCACTAATTGTCTCGCAGCTGCTCCTGATGGGGTTATTAAGCACAAAAGAAGCTGCTCAATCAACTCCACTGCTGATCATGCTTCCTATATTGACAATATGGTTCCACAGGTTCTGCAAAGGACGTTACGAACCTGCATTTGTCAGATATCCATTACAGGTAGGTTTAACGCTGCAATTGCCACGCACGTTGTTCGTATATGATGTAAAATGCGATCATGAAGTGAATAATAGCTTGAATTTCTGGCATTGGCCCTCTAGTTTTGTCTTTAATTTATTCTTTCTTGTTTTGAAATTACAAATTACACAATTTTCAACAATTTTTTGTTGGGTTGCCAGGAAGCAATGATGAAAGACACATTGGAACGAGCAAGGGAACCAAACCTGAACTTGAAAAGCTTCCTCCAAATTGCTTATATCCATCCAGTTTTCAAAGAGGTAGAGGAGAGTGAAAGTGATCCAGCTTCTGAGGAATCGGATCAGGAACCAGTGCTCATCCCAACAAAGCGTCAATCTCGAATGAACACGCCATTGCCAAGCAAACATAGCGGTTCAATAACATCCTTTGAGTAACATTCTCCAATAATGTGGGAACTGTTAACTTCTCGTTTCGTTGTACATTCCCGTTCCCAGGAGGTTAGATAGGTTCACTTCGGTTCGGATATGCATTGTAAATGTGATAAAGAGTAACACGGCGAGGTAGAATTAGTAAACGAGAGATGAATCTGATATCCCACACGTTTAGTCAAAGATATTTTAATTTTATTTTAACTAGGGATGTCACTGGATAGCATCTATTGTGGCTTTGTTATTACCAAATCCGCCAGCAGCCCATAACAGATCTTTTTTTTTATATAAAAAAAAGAAAGTCACTTGAGGTTTTAACAATTACTGAATTCAGTTATAACTTGCAGTGGATTTTTTGAGAATTTTTTCATTTAAATTCATAATTATTAAAAATATTTTTAATTATTCATAAAAATTTAAATTATATAATTCAAATCATAAATTTTTGACAATATCATAAAAATCTCGCTTATAATATTTAACTTTAGATTTTATCAATACAAATAAGAAATTAAATTTTCAACATTAAAACAAATGCATAAAATATATTAATCTAACATAAAATATTTCTTTTATAGGTAAATCATTATCACTAATATCGAGTCTTTGCTCTGCTTTTAATTAGTATACATGTATTGTCAATAATATTAACAAGTATATTTTCTACAGGTACTACTAACAGTAGATTAAATAATTAAAAATCTAACTTTAGTAAGCAATCATTTAAGTCATTAAAACAAAATAAATCAAATTAAATAAAATGTCAGTAATACTAAACTTAAAATAATAAAATTTCTATTTAAAATAATTAGGAGCCTTAACTTATATATATTTATGAGTAAGTTTTTTTAACGTAATTTTTATAATTAAAATTTAAAAGCAGAAATAATTAAAATAAAGAGTGTGGGGTGGCAGGTATTTGTGATTTTTTTTTAATATCAAATGTACCTATAAAATATCAAATTCGTCTGTAACTAGTAAAATCACCTAAAACAAATAATATTTTATTGATGGATTTAAGTAAATTTACGAGTTCACGAATAATTATGCAGTTTAAAGAGAAACCGGCATGTTAGCATTTGCATAATCGAAGTTTGAGGGCACAATAAACAACGATATGAATGCTTCACCTAGAAGCAATAACAAAGAGTGATCTCCAAGCAAATCACATGTCCAAGTCCAACGCCAACAAGTGCACAGATGCATGCACCATTGCCATGCGCAGCTCTGTGTATGATATATGAAAAAGCAAGCTAATTCAATAAGTAACTCGATGTTTTCACGGCGTCAATAATTTATATAATAATATTTGTGTCAAAAAAAAATTATTTTTTTCCACAATTCTGTGCTGGATTAAAAATTATTCACTTTGTTGCTAGTAATTTTTTTTTATTTTCTAAACAATATTATTCTCTTATGCTCCGTTTGATATATCATTTCAAACATAACCTATTTAAGTAGAGATTTTATTATTAGAATTTTTATCTAAAAAATTTTAATCGCTCAATGAAAATTTTTATTAAAAATTATAAAATTATTTAATAATAATTTTTGTAAATATTTTAACATTTCATAAAAATATTTCAACTTCTGCTATCAAATGTTTAAATTTTGAGATTTCCCTATTAAAGGTAAAATAACTTATTTAATTTTTAAAAACACTACTAAAAAACAATCAAATGATAATAAAAATTTTGAGAAATATGCTTGTGAGGTCAAATAAAAACTTATAATTATTAACAAGTGATACAGCTTAGTGATTTAGATATTAAAATAATTATTATTAAAATAACCTGTGTAGGTATTGGTAGTCATTCGGTTAGGACTGGGTAAACAGGGGGTGGAGACAAAGAAGTGCCAAGATCCTGATCTCACTACACCCCAAATTGGGCCAGCAAAGTTGGCCCTCATTGGTAGCCCAAGTGGGCCCACTTCGCACCAACTTGGTATCTCCGTCGCTCTCCTTCTTTTCTCTTCCCAATTGGGAATTCGTTGCGTCATTCACTCCTCGTTAGAGAGAGAAAGAGGAGAGGGAGGGGTTGGGGTTGTGGTTGTGGTTGTGATTGTGATTGTGGTTGTGGTTGTGGTTGTGCGAACTGTAAATTTTGAACTGTTGGGGATCGTCTCATCGAATAATTTTGGTGAAGAGGAAGCGGAAAATTTAAAAAAAAAAAATTAAAATAATGGATGAGGTGATTACAGTAGGAGATGCGGCATCGTTTAGAAGTGGTCAAGCGACGTCCTTCTTGGATTCTCCTCCATCGTCGTCGTTGCTGTTCGTCCCTAACAACCTCCCTCTGATCTCGGCATTTCTCGCCTTTGCTCTTGCTCAATTCCTCAAGATCTTCACCACTTGGTCCGTCCGTTTAATTTTTTCCATTTTTCATTGTAATTTTATTTTTTTTTTTCGCAGCATTTCTCTTTATTTGGTTGGTTACGTGTTGCAAATTTTGTTGATTTGATATATTGTATGTATAAAACTTTTTTTTGTATAAAAAAGTAGATTGACCTTTTCATTAGGGCTTGGAGCTCCAAAATTCTCCCTTTGATTGTGGTTGATCTCCAATTCAAAGAAAAAATGGATGTACGATATAATAAATGTTAATTGAATAGAAAATTAGTATAAGCAAATGTAATTAAAAAGTTGTTATTTTGAAATAAAAATGTCTCAGTTTTTCTGTATTTTTTTGCTAGATGTTCAGGTATAAAGAAAAGAGATGGGATTCTAAAAAGATGCTTGACTCTGGTGGAATGCCTTCGTCACATTCTGCTACTGTGTCGGCTCTCGCAGTAGCTATTGGTCTGCAAGAAGGGTCAGGAAGTCCATCTTTTGCCATTGCAGTGGTCTTCGCTTGCATTGTATGTTCTCATTTAACTTTATTAATTATCACTTATAGACATGCATATGTGCGCGCGCGCGCGCACACACACATTACAAATTTTCATGTGGCTTGATTTCTGCAATTGGGCATGATATGCTTGAATTTGCTTGGTGCTTACTGTGTCTTGTTGACATTTCTTTTCAATCTGTTAATGTGCTTCCAAGGTAGAACTGACTCTTAAGATTTTTATTTGTTTTTGAGTTTCTTGTATTAGTTGAAATTTCATCTTTTCCTAAGATAGTGTGTTGTATTCATGTATGTCCTTCATTTGTCAACAATTCCGGTATAATAAAAGCAGGCACATGTTGGTTCAGTCATTCTTTTGGTTGTCGGTTCGACTGTTGCTCACCCGCTCCATTTAAAAAAAAAAAAAAGAAATGATTGGTAAGAATGAGGAATCAAGTGCAAATGATGTGTAAAAAGTATTGTTTTCTTCACTTTGAACTGATTGGAGAATTAAAATCTATGCGGATTTCTCCAGACACTGATGCACTTTTTGATTATACCGAGTAACTATTCACCAACCATAATAATTGAAACCCCCCCCCCCCCACCCCCCCGGCGCGGGAACAAAAAAAAAAGTGACCATATTCTCAAAATCAATTTACGTTGTTGAATGCTTTAAAATTAAATCTTTATGGATTTCTTGGTACTCTTTATTCCGAAGGGCTGTTTTGTCTTTTTCTTTTCTAGTTTAAGCTTCTTCATATGTCCTTGATTGAGGAGACTCAATTATTCACAATTAAGATATCTGACTGCTATGCTAGGGATGTCAGTGATAACTCCAATAACTATTACATGTTCCATGTCATGATGCAGAATTGTTTATTTTATCTTTGATACAGTAACTTTCTTTGAGTTGCCTATGACGAGGCCTCCTTCAGCCTTTGCTTTGATAGATCCAATCACCATCTTTTTGGTCATTTGGTTTTTAGTTGCCTATTATTAATGTCCTTGTGCTTCTGCTAAATCTCACTTTATTACCTCTTTGATAATGGCAATCTGCTTTTACAAGTTAGTTGGGTGTGGTTGATAATTCTTGAAAATGTTTAGGTAATGTATGATGCCTCTGGGGTCAGACTACATGCTGGTCGGCAAGCTGAAGTAAGTCCTGGTTCTTAGATTCTTTTTAAACCTCAGTTGGATTTGTTATTGCTTGCATAATTATGTTGTAAAGACACTGACATACAGAATTCTTCTTGCATAAATTGATGTTCATGATTATTTATTTTTGCTCATTGCAGTTGCTGAATCAAATAGTATGTGAGTTTCCTCCAGACCACCCATTGTCTAGTGTTAGACCTCTACGTGAATTACTTGGTCATACTCCGTTACAGGTAAGAATGATGCTTTTGTCCCTAGCTCTTCTAATTTCTGTGTAAACAACCAAGACCATGCTAGATGCACATATTCTCCAGTTATATGGTAAAAAAACACTAGCGTTGCTTTAGTGTGTTAAAACGTGACTATACAACTGACAAACTTCACTGAAACTGAATGTTTACTCAAAACATTATAGCCAGTCAATGATCAATTTGTTTGGTATCATACAGGTTGTGGCCGGTGGTATTTTGGGATGTGTTGTAGCGTTTCTGATGAGAAACTCGAACTAGATCATTACAAGATCAACATTGATTATTTGGTTCGTCTCCAATTGGCTGATAACCTGGTAGATATAGGCAGCGGCTCGGATCACAAGTCACCTAAACAGATGTATAATGTATTCAGTCAGTTATTCTGTAGTGATTTTGGGGTTTATTTGGAGACTGGATGACTATGTTTTTTGTTAACCTAGAACTTTATCTTGTAAACTTTAAACCTCTGTTAATAAACGTCACTTAAAACCTCTGTTAACTTAATAAACGTCACTTCTTTCCTTTTCAAAACTCATGATTGTGTTATTCAACTTTTGATCCAAGTAATCTGTCAAGATTAATTTATTGTCACCGTTCACCTGATTAACCAGTTGAGTAAAATTTCTCTCGCTAATATATCTTGTCAAAAAGGACACATTTTGAGAGATCAAGAACCAACTTAGCATGAATGGATGAATTATATATTTATTCATGAAACATAAAAATCGGGTATTACATGATGAAAACATCCAAATAAACCAGTTAATAGTTCGTACGGCTTTTGATTGCCACGCCACATAATTACTCCCGTAGATCCTACCACACCATAATTTTTCTCCCGACCTCAAATTTCAAAACACTAAGTGGAGGGAAAACACACTCACACATAAACAACATCTAAAGCAATTAATTCAAATCAGTGATTCCAAATTTGGGTTGATTTGAATCAAACATAAATGGCTGAAACCCTAAGTCCACTTCGGAGGCAGAAAGTTGCCATAGCTCCTCGCATCCAATCTCCAACCAGCCCGTTCTTTTTGGGCTCCAATGACGACGGCCTGGAGCGAGCCCAGGCCCGTGCGGCCCGCGCCGCCGCCATCCGCCGCAAGCCCGTCACTGTCCATTATCCACTGCCGCAACATGGTGACTCTGATTCCTGCCTCGGCAAGGACCAGATTCTCGAATTGTTCCACAATTGCATCAAGCTCGCCAGCGAAAATGTCCGTGCAAAAACACCCTTAATTCAATGTTTATGAGTTCTGTTTTTAGAAAATGCATTCGCTAGAAAATGTGAATTTTTATGCTTTATGCTTATGAAGATGGTTGAAGCGAGTATACCTTAAATTTGTGGACTTTTTTTTTTTTTCTCTTGTGAGATAATTGTGATTGATATAAATAGTGGTTTGGCATTTTGGTGTTTCAGTTGTATGGATTTCTTTTAATGTGTTTGTTGTTATGGATTTTAATTGATGGAATGGGCAGAAAATCAATCAAAAGAATACATGGGAGTTGAATTTGATTGACCATCTCTGTGAGATTATTAAGGTTGAAGAAGAGAATGATGTGGAGACCAATTTCCAAAAGGTATGCTAGCCCTTTTTTATTTGCATTTTTTTAATAGAAAAATGCACGAACTGATTAATGTGGAGAAGATTATGTTTTCGTAATCTTTATTTTTGTTTTTTGCTCTATAGGCTTAGAGTCAAATTTTGAAAATATTATGAAATAAAAACACCTTTTCTTATTGTTTTATCGATATTTGGCCATATTAGCGTGCCTTCTCACTACTTTAGCAATAATTGATCATACAATTGGATAAGTGCTCTTCCAGTAGTGTTGAGGCATATCAGGGGAAACGATTGTTGTGTCACTATGTGTTTGACATATCAATAGTTGACTGGCATTGTATTTCTAACGAGTTTGAGACTCTCATCTTCTCAAACATGATTGTTTGATGCACAGACATGTCACTTAATCATGCCTATGGTTCAGTAGTCACCTTCGCTACTCTTTTGCTTTTGCTGAGACGTGTTTCCTTTTACATGTCTTGTTGGCACGTTTGCATCCTTGAAACATTTGAGTATGTCTGAGAAGATGAGTTTTAAACCTGTTTAAAATATAATACAAATGCTATCAAAAACTAGTCCTGCACTCTTTAAGTGTTACATGTATGAAATTTTCTACTACATTTCCCTTTTTTATAGGCAAGTTGCACTCTTGAAGCTGGAGTTAAGATTTACGCGTTAAGAGTGGATTCGGTGCATTCAGAGGCTTACAAGGTTCTGGGGGGAATTAATAGAGCAGGTCAAGAAAATGAACAAGGTTAGGTTTCTTATTATGGGATTCTTTGTTGATTTGAAATTTGGATGATAATCTTAGGATTCTTGTTTCAAGAAGCTGATTTGCAGTATTTTTCTGCCTACATATCTTGTGCTTCTTTCATGGTTGTGAGATTCCTGATGGTGTTTTATAATGTCAGACACCAGAGTGGAGGATACTAATGCTCACAGTGTACACGAGGAAGGTTATTCAAAGAAAGATATAGAAAAAAAGGTTGATACTGTTCATTTGTGGACAATTTGGTAACGTATCCAAATTATATTAACAGATTCCATATTGCAGCTGTCTCCTTTATCAACACTGGAATCATCTTTTGAGGCACTTAATGTGAAGAAATTTGATGGTGACCACACATCCTAGTCATGTCCATTAATGGTGTGAGATTTAACTTCAAAAATATGATGTAGCTTTTTTTCCCCCCTCTTTTCTTTTTTTTTTCAGCTGCATTTGCAGTTGATCCCCTATATCATCAAACATCTGCTCAATTCGATGAAGGTGGAGCCAAGGGACTCTTGTTGAATAATCTTGGAGTATATACAGGATGTCAAGTGCTCTTTGATTCACAGGAAGTACCAGGGAAGGGCATGTCATGTGCAAGCCAGCATTCTATGTCAGATACAATTGACCTTTCTTTTGCCAGTGGTTTGTTGCTTCCCCTAGTATATTGATTTTTGTGTCTGTTCTGAAGTCATGTTGTTATAGAAATTAAGGTTCTAATTACAATCAATCACTTTTCTATTCATAGAATACGTTGAAGAGATGGTGCTGAACATGCAAGCAAAGGATGAAATCTCACCAACCCTTAGGACTATAGTCAACCAATGTGATGAAGATAATAGAAGATCATCAGATACTTTTTCTTCTATCCAGAAATTAGTAGACCAAGTTGAAGCTGTGCATAATAATGAAGCTGAGTCTGATGGTGTTGCATTTGATGATTGTGGGACCAATGATTTTTATCATGATGACCAATCAAGCATTGTTGATGAGAACCTTGGTGGTTCAGATCCTACCTTTACCAGCTATCTTGAGGTAATTTACTATGAAATTTACCCCAATAAGATGAACTGACTTTTGCATGAAACTGAATCATTTTCATTCCAGGACCCTGATACAGATGACAGGTTTGAGAGGGTTGATGAGTACTTGTTTTTAAATTTGGGATTCTCTTCAAAACAAAATTCTTGGGCAGGTCCTGACCATTGGAAGTATCGAAAAGCTAAAGGTCCAGTTGAAGGTGATAACCTTAATATATGATTGTCTTTTTGGTGGTTGGTTGGCATGGGAACATAAAATAGACTGTATTCTGCAGGTTCAAAAGATGATCCTGCTTTAGAAGGTGGATCTCCAGTAACAACAAAGAAAATTAGGGGTAAAAGACAACCTGAACCTGATATTGATTTTACAAAAGCCTTGGATGAAAAATTTCCCGATTTATTTGCTCCTCCCAAAAATCCAAAGTCATTATTGATGCCTGGAAATAGAGCACCCAGTAATACAACACTGCCTGAAGATTGTCACTATCAGCCAGAAGATCTCATTAAATTATTTCTTCTTCCTAATGTAATGGTAATACTTGACATTTTTTATGCCTCTATGAAATGATTACATCTGAATGTTTCTGCTTCTGGTTCTATTTTTCTCATATTCGTTTAGTTTTTGGTTTTCCATTTACCTTCTTAACTCTATTTATGAGAGATACTTGTGCTGATTCTAGTGCCTTGACAAGAGGAGGAGAAGAAAGTCCTCAGGTAATATTTTCTCTCTCAGATGCTTATCAAATGATTTCTTTAATGTCTAAGGAGAGGCACTGATAATTAGTGTCTAGCTATTTCTCATCTGTAGGAAAGGCTTAATAATTTTCATCTTATGATTGTTTTGTCACAAACTATTGATAAATTTATCAGAACCATGTTGCCTGGCATCCACTGTCATTAACGCCAGTCCCTAAAAAATTGTTTGAATGAATTTGTCTTTTGTTTGTTACTCCGAAAAAAGTTGCCTTCTTTTATTATATAATATTTACATGTTCAACAAGTTTGACTTTTTACAATTTCTATTGATTACATTTTTGTTTTCAGTTAATTGAAGCTATATATAATAAGGATTTATTAAACAAAAATTTATTCTCCATGATGATTCTGATTTTTCTTTTTAAATTATGATATAATTTCTATTTGATGTATGAAATGGAATAAATTGCTAAAGTGTGTATTTTCATGTTTTCCTCTATCTTCAGTGGAAAGGCAGCAAACTGATGATCATGAAGGATTTCCATCCTGGGGTAATGAAAATATGTTTGATGGCCAATTTGATGACGGAAATGACCCAAGTGATGTGGAGGGCTCTGACACACTTGTCTCTCAGCCTCGCCAGGTTGGTTGTTGTGTCTTCGATTTAATCCTTGTGTTTCCAGATAAATGTAAATTACCGGGGTTGTGATTTGAAACCATAGCAATTTATGGCAATGTCTTATGGAGGTTATTTATACTAGAACATCTGTTAAGGCAAAAGCTTCAGTATTCAAATAGTTTTGTATGCACTCTAAAAAGCTATGTCAAGTACTTGGTATGTGTATTGGAAACTATTGCCCTGGTGCTCATGCTTTTGTTCTTTATCTTAACATCTCAGGTACAAAAGGTGGAAGTCGAGTATGACAAAACTTCTAAACAAGTTGATGTTCAAACATTGAAAGAAACCATCTGGGTCCATATACAAGAATCTCCTCAAATGGCTGCTCAGGTATATATGGCCTTTGCCCTTTGCAAGTGATCTTTTGAGATATAAGATAAGAGCTATATATAATACACGTAAACTTAAACAAAATAGTTTGATGAGGATACTAGGTTTTTTAGAATGTCAACTGCTTGTTGCTATGACGACTTGCAATATGACAAACCCTTCTAGTTATTAGTAACACACAGTTCTTGTAGCTTGAGAAGAAAAGAAAAAAAATCACTGAGTGCATATCAGGCTGATATTAGTTATGTGAAACAGTGAATAGGCTTTGTATATAATTTATGTAAGAAAGAGTTGAAGCTTACAAGACAAAGCTTGAAAGTATCAATTTAATTTTAGCTTTTATCTATTCATGGAGCTGGGTTTGCACCATTTAAGCTAATTCCAAAACCCTCTTGAGAATAACGAAAACGCAACCCACCAGATTTTTGTTATTATTATTCCTTTAAAATATTGCATGATTGTAAACTAAATTCCTCCCAAACTCTGGTAAGTGTAAAATTCAAACCTGAAACTTCTGATACCACACTAAGTGACTCAATACTCATATTCTATCAATATCTAATTGCATAAAAATTGATATTTTTATATGAAAATTAATAATGTAATTCATTTCATTTTTTTAATTTTTTTTTCCCAATGGTGATTCCTAATATTAGAAGTTTTGTTTTGTTTGTGAAAAGGATCAAGAAAAAACAGTATCTTTCAGGGGCCTCTTATCCAGCTTTCCCAGTGGCTGCAGGGCTGCTGCAACTATCAAAGACATTTCCCCTCATCTATGCTTCATATGTCTATTGCATTTGGCTAATGAACATAGTTTAAGCATCCAAGGTTGTGCAAATTTAGATGATCTCAGCATAATCCTTCCCTGAAATTATGTACAAACAAATGGCATAATGCATCATCATCTCTGTGATGCTTGC
Source organism: Atalantia buxifolia (assembly GCA_030444775.1). Classification (NCBI taxonomy): domain Eukaryota; kingdom Viridiplantae; phylum Streptophyta; class Magnoliopsida; order Sapindales; family Rutaceae; genus Atalantia; species Atalantia buxifolia. Next base: position 13,336,495 of record CM059832.1, read on the forward strand.
TGCACTCAATGAAAATTATGTATCCAGATTAGCGCGCTGCTCCACTGGCCACATTTTGTTTGTGCCTCTCTTGTTCACGCTCAAGTTTGTACCACAGACTGCGAAATTTGTCTTGATCTTTCTGTGATAATTTGTGTGGATAGATTCATCTTGTGCTACGCATTTCTTTTCTTGTTTGGTTCCCCATGTGTTACACATTTATTTTATTTTATTGATATATGAAACATTTTGAGACCAATGAATACTTCCACATGCTTGTTCAGGTAAATGGTCCCAAAAATGTTGAGTGGCGGGCCAAAGTTTCCCTGTCCTAAGACCCACCTCAAAGCCCTTTCTCATGGGAAGAGTTTGACTTCATTGTTCAATCAATATTGTCCTGTGTATAACAAGGAAAACTTTGGACCACTATAATTTCGTATGAGCAAAGGCATTCTACTATTAAACAGTATAGGATATTATTATTTTATTATTAAAGTTATTCTGACATATCATGTCAGTATTATTATTTATCAAAAAGTGTAGTTTACCACTCTTCTATTAAAAAAGCTAAAAATTTAATGATATTTTATTGATATCATAAGGGTATCAAAGATATTTTTTATGAAGCCAAAACAGTAATTACATTGTAAGTGTAAAATAAACAATAAAAAAAAATAAAAAAGAAATTAAGGGAAATAATTAGAGAATTAGAAAATTTATAACCTTAAAATTGGCCCCTCTTTCTCATTAATTTTTTTCCTTAATTAAATTGTTATTGTCTTTAGTTGTGATTAATACTTGAATTTCATATATTATAATATTAATGTTGAAGCAGAATTTTTTATTATTTTTTTGTTGTTTGTCGTAATTTTGCATATTGTTCATTATTTTTATTAATTAGAATTCTCAGTTGTTTTCTAAATCTTATTAATTGTTATTGTTATTATTTTTAGTTGTGATTAATACTTGAATTTCATATGTTATAATATTAATTTTGAAACATAAATTTTAATTAATTGTTTTCTTTGCCGTTTATTGTAATTCTGCATATTATTCATTATTTTTTATTAATTACAATTTTTAGTATTTTTAAAATTTTATTTTTGTTCATTGTTTCTTTCTTTTTAAAAAGTAAAATTGACTTTTAACTCACTTTCTATTAAACACTAACGTTCTTTTAATGGAAATGTGGTAAATTGATAATAATGCAAATATTTAGTGGTAAAATGCACTTTTCAATAAAGTATGGTAGTGACATGATATGTCAGAATAACTTTAGTAGTAAAATGATAATATCCCAAATAGAATTTAATAATTTTTTTAATATTTTAATAAAGTCCAACATGCAAGACTTGATTGTTCAATCAACCTGTATATATATTGAATGATAAACTCAAACTTGTTTTTAATGGATACAATTTAGAAAAATATTACAATTTTTTGAGTTTATTAAGACTCCAAATACATATATTTATAGTGCAACCCAAAAGTGTATCAAAATTAGCTTGAAAATTTATTCACATAGATGACATGTTTGGTTTGAAAAAAATAAAAAGAGAGGAGAAAGAAGAAAAAAGATAAATTAATTATTAAATTTATAATGAAATTGAGATTGATTTTTCTTTTTCTTTTTTTCTTCATTTTCCTTCTCCTCCTCTCCTTTACATTCATTTCCTTTTCTCTCATTTTGTTAATGAAATTGACAAATCACAATAGACTTGAAGCAGTTTATCGATCTAAATTGATTAAGAGCAATCACGAACAAAAAAAAAAAAGAACTTAATAAAGCTAACAAGATTCACCAAGAATTGGGAAGAAAGCAAGTAGAAGAACACAGAAACAATTACGTGGTTCGGTACCAAGGTATCTACATCCACGGCTAAAATCAGTAGGAGGCTTAAAGCTTTATTAATGGAGATGATTACACAAAGAATCTATGGAGTGTAGAGATTAAATCTCTTGTTTACAAAATTTACTATCTCTCACTCTTTCTCTCACAAAATCACTCCCTAACTCTGCCATAAGCCAGCTCTTATATATGCATGCCTTTGTTTTTGGAATCAGCCATTAGTTATAATGGCTTTTAACTAACAGCGGGTCCACATGTCCAGCTCAGCTTCCCACATCAACAGAATTAATAACAGAATCAAACTAACAGCTTCACAAATCTCCACCTTAGTTTATTCTGATATTAAAGCTTTCCCCGAACTCTGATTCAACAACTTTAAAACTCAATTCACATGTTACCAAGTCCAATCAAGTTCAAAGAACTAATGAACTTGACTGCTGATAATGGCTTAGTAAGTATGTCACCTGCATTAACCTCAGAAGGTATCTTGCCAACATTTGCTGTGCCACTTTTGATTTCTTCTCTAATAAAGTGCAATCTCACGTCTATATGCTTAGTTCTCTCATGATACTTAGGATTCTTACTTAGCTGTGTAGCACTTGAGCTATCACAGCTAATTGTGACTGTCTCTTGCTTGACCTCAACTCAAAGATTAAACCCCTTAACTAGATTGCATTCTTTACTGCCTCTGTCAGTGCAATGTATTCTGCTTCAGTTGTTAAGAGTGCAACAACTGACTGCAGTGAGGCCTTCCAGCTAATTGCACCTCCACACATGATAAAAACAAAACTAGTTATGGACCTTCTTTTGTCTAGATCACCTGCAAGTCTGAGTCTACAAAACCAACAACCTCACAGGAGGCTCCATCAACTTTCCCAAATAGAATACCATGATCAGGAGTTCCCTTAAGATATCTCAATATCCACTTGACTTCATTCCAGTGCTCTTTGCCTGAATTTCCCATGAATCTGCTGACAACCATAACATTATATGCTATATCAGGCTTGGAACAGGCCATAGCATACATAACACTTCCCACTGCATTTAAATAAGGAATTTTCTTCATGTATTCTTTGTCTACATCAGTTGTAGGTTCTTGGAGCTTAGAGAGCTTAAAATGAGCTGGCAGAGGTGTTAACACAGGTTTTGCATTGCCCACAATAAACCTATTCAACAATCTTTTTACATATCCAACCTGAGTAAGAAATAAAGTTCTTGTTGGTCTATTTTTTACAATCTGCATACCCAGAATCTTTGTTGCAGCACCTAAGTCTTTTATTTTAAACTCAGTGTTGAGCTGCATTTTTAGTTCCTCTATGGCTTTCCTCTGATTACATGCAATAAGCATGTTATCCATATAGAGAAGTAAGTAGTTGTAGCTATCAGTAGCCAAGTTTCTGTAGTACACACAACTGTCATACTAACTTCTGCTGTAACCATAACTGCTCATGAACTGGTCAAATCTTATATACCATTGTCTTGGTGACTGCTTTAAACCATATAAACTCTTTCTGAGTAGGCAAACCATATCTTCAGCTTTTTCTTCTATGAAACCCTCAAGTTGTGTCATGAAGATTTCTTCATCAAGGTTGCGATGTAAGAAGGCAGTTCTTGCATCCATTTGATCTAGTTCCAGGTCAAAGCAAGCAGTGACAACAAGTAACAACCTTATGAAGTTGTGTTTGACCACTCGTGAGAACACCTCATTAAAGTCCACCCATTCTTTCTGTGTGAAACCTTTAACTACTAGTTTTGCCTTGTACCTACGTTGTTTATCATCAGATTCTCCATCCTTGAGCTTATAAATCCATTTACAGCCAACTAGCCTTTTATTTAAGGGTTTCTTAACCAAGTTCCAGGTGTTTTTTTTCCTAAGTGAGGCTAATTCTTCTTCCATTGCAGCAAGCCGCTTAGCTTTATCATTTCTGTACATGGCTTCCTTGTAGTTCATAGGCTCTTCACCACTTAGTTCTTTTGCAACATTTAGTGCATAGGAGATAAGGTCAGCAATGCCATATTTCTTAAGTATTCTTATAACTCTCCTTTCTTTATCCCTTGCAAGTTGGTAGTTGTTCAACTCAGAGGATTTGGCACTTTTCCAGATTTTCTAGGAGTCTTTTCTACAGGTTGACAACCATCAGTATACTCCACCTTCAACTCAGCATCTTGTTTCCTATCTAAACCAGTAGACTTCACCTCAGTCTCTACTTTGGATAGCAGCATTGAGTCTTCATCAAACACCACATCCTTACTGATTAGAGTCCTTGAAGGCTTGCCATTTATATACCAGATCTTATACCCCTTGGTGCCTTCTAGATACCCTATAAAGTACCATTTCACTGCTCTTGGTTCTAATTTTCCATGACTGATATGAGCATATGCAATGCAGCCAAAAATTCTGATGTTAATAAGATTTGGTAGTTTACCTGACTATACTTCTTGTGGAGTTTTAAAACTTAAGGCTGATGAAGGGCTTCTATTTACCAAATAAGTTGTTGTTGTGATAGCCTCAGCCTAGAAATGCTTAGATAGGTTTGCATTGAACAACATACATATGACTTTCTCAAGTTAGGTTCTATTCATCCTCTCGGCAAGCCCATTTTACTTTGGGGTGTGTCTTACTGTTCTGTGTCTTACTATGCCCTTGTTCTTGCAAAACTCATCAAATTCATTGCTGCAATACTCCAATCTATTGTCTGTCCTTAGTCTTTTTATCTTCTTCCCAGTCTGATTTTTTACAAGTGTTGACCATTCTTTAAGCTTCTCCAAGGCCTCACTTTTCTGTCTTAACACATAAACCCAAACCTTCCTTGAGTAGTCATCAATGAAGGTTATGAAATACCTAGCTCCACCATTAGAGGAAACCTGTGATGGTCCCTATAGGTCTGAATGAATGTAGTCCAAAGTCCGTTTTGCTTCTTTTTTTCCTGTACTGAATTTATGTCTGGTTGCTTTACCAAAAACACATATTCACAAAATTCTAATGAGGATATGTGGTCTTCACCAAACAAACCTTGTTTCTCTAATTCTTTTAACCCTCTTTCACTCATGTGTGCTAACCTCATGTGCCACAGCTTGGTTTTATCATTTCTAACAGTAGCTATAATTCCAGGCAAAAAATAAGATCCTACTAGAGCATAAAAGCCATTCCTTCTAACTCCTTTCATGATGACAGTACCAATTTTCACCACTTGTATCTCACTATTTTCAGCCTTAATACTACAGCCAAGTTGATCAAACATACCTAGTGATATAAGGTTTCTTTTAAGTTCTGGTACATATTTGACTTGATCTAAGTTTCTGGTTACACCATCAAATATTTTTATGTCTATGGTCCCAATTCTAGCAACTTTACAAGCTAAGTCATTTCCTAACAACACTTTACCACCATCAACACTTTTGAATGTCTTAAAGAAATGCTTATTTGTGCACATATGGAAAGAACATCCAGAGTCAAGTATCCACTCACCAGTTGGGTGTTTTTTAGCTGCTACTAACACGTCAGCACCCTCTGAGTCTGCTTCATCCTCTGATACAATGGAAGCCTTTACACTTGATTCCTTTTGAAGCTTCTCAAGCTTTTTTTTCTCAAAGCAATTTTTTTATGTAATGCCCTTCTTTCTGACAAAAGTAGCACTTCATTTTCGTTTTCTTCTTATCTGATTTGTCTTTCTGGTTAGTATTCTTTATTTCTTTGTTGTTCTTTTTCTATGGCTTTGACTTGACAGACAAATCTTCCTCATAGCTCCATTTTTTGCCATTTGATCTCTTCTTTAAATCTTTTGACTCTAAATCACTCTTAACATCTTTCAAAGTGAGGGTCTGCCTCTTATAAAGAAGGGTATCCATAAAATGCTTAAATGAATCAGGTAGGGAACTTAACAAGATTAGTGCCCTCTCCTCATCTTCCAAATTTATATTCACATTTTCTAGATCCAAGATCAGTTTATTAAATTTATCTAGATGATCCTTTATAGTTACTCATTCTTTCATGGAGAAAGTATACAGTCTCCCATTCATGTATAATCTCTTGGCCAATGACTTCTTTAGATATAAGTCCTCAAGCTTTGACCATAATCCTGATGCGGTCCTTTCTTTTATAACCTATCTCAGCACTTCATTAGAGAGATGTAGGATAATGGTGCTGTGAGCTTTATTATTAATGGTTTTCTGATCTCCTCCTGATCTTGAGGAACCTGCAGTATGATCTTTCTTGCCCTTTGAATCTTCATCTCCCTCATCAAATGCATTATCGAGTCCTTGCTAGATGAGGATTGCCGCATCTTGAGACTCCAAAGGTAAACGTCATTATCACCATTAAACTTCTCGAGGTTAAATCTGGTACTAGCCATTTCATATCAAGAACAACCCCAAGAAACAAGCTCTAATACCAGTTTGTTAATGAAATTGACAAATCATAATAGACTTGAAGTAATTTATCGATCCGAATTGACTAAGAGCAATCACGAACAAAGAAACAGAACTTAATAAAGCTAACAAGATTCACCAAGAATTGGGAAGAAAGCAAGAAGAAGAACACATAAACAATTGCGTGGTTCGGTACCAAGATACCTACATCCACGGCTAAAATCAGTAGGAGGCTTAAAGCTTTATTAATGGAGATGATTACACAAAGAATTTATGGAGTGCAGAGATTAAATCTCTTGTTACAGAATTTACTATTCTCACTCTTTCTCTCACAAAATCACTCCCTAACTCTGCCATAAACCAGCTCGTATATATGCATGCCTTTGTTTCTGAAATCAGCCATTAGTTATAACAGCTTTTAACTAACAGCAGATCCACATTTCAAGCTCAGCTTCTTACATCAGCATAATTAATAACATAATCAAACTAACAACTTCACACATTTCTTTTCCACCAAGCATAAGCCGCAAAGAAATTACTGTAAATTAAGAGAAATAATCCTATAAAGACTTATATTAGCGTCTTTAACATCGTCGAGAGTACCAACACATTATTAGACACCTATGAAATTCATAATTAGCTCTTAAGAATTGCATTTTGAGTCTCTAGAAGAATAATGGACGTTGAAATAGTCTACAATTAGTCCAAACTAGACTAGGCTCATCCATCTAGGGATGGCAAATATTCAATTATGGATGGATATTGTCCATTCAAATATAAATCAATAATTATCCATAATGGATATATCCATATCCATATCCAATATTTAATGTTGGACATGGATATGGATAAAATCCATATAGATATGGATATCCATGGATATCCATGGATATTTTATTTTTATTATATAAAAATAATAATAGAAAATAGTTAAAATTGTAATATCAAATTTAACTATTAACCTATTTATATTAGTAATATATATATATATATATATATATATATATATATATATATATATATATATATATATATATAAAATAAAATGGCGGTCTGGTGGTCGGTGGTGAATTTCCGACGAAGTCCAGCGACTTTCCGGCAAGGTCCGGCGAAGTCCGACGGTGGTCCGGCGACCTTCAGACGGTGGTCCGGCGACCTTCAGACGGTGGTCCGGCGACCTTCCAACTGTGGTCCGACGAGGTCCGGCGACCTTCCGGCGCGGTCTGCGGTGGTCCGGCGCAATCCGGCGGTGGTCCGACGGTGGTTCATTTATAATATTAAATTAATAAAATAAAATAATAATTAGTAATAGCATTAAATAAGTTAAAAAATTAAAGAGTAATTTTAGAAACTTTAGTTTTTAATATAAGAGAAACTAAAGTTTAGTTTAATTTTTATTTTAGTTTAATAATATATTTTTTTAATTTTAAAAAGATAAATTAAGTGGATTTTGAATATCCATCAAATATCCATATCCATCTAATATCTAATTGGATATTTTTAAAAATATTCATATCCATATCCAAGAAGATTTTGGATGGATATTATCCAATCTAATTGGATTGGATGTATGGATATCTAATTTGGATGGACCAATTTGCCATTCCTACATCCATCTTGCTTAAAGAAATATTGAACTACGCTTGGATTAAATTAGAGTTAATGGGGCAGAATTTTCAAGTTAAACTAGTAAAGTGTGTGAAAAATAATAATAATAAGAATAAATTAGAAACTATATGGAACATATTGAGAAAGCAATTATTTTTTAAAATTTTAGATAAGGTGAGTTGGTAAACGAGGGTTAGTGAGATTATTTGAGAAAGTTAAATATCACCGTTCAATAAATTAATAAATAAATTTCGGGGTGGCAAAGTATTGGAAGGATGAAAAATTGAAATATCACTTCACTACCCCGTCTGTAAAACACTATAACACGTGACACCCCATTTTTTTCAGGTGCGTGTTATGTTCCGCTCCACGATTTTCATGCGGATGATGTGACACAATGTTACGTAATGTAAACATAAAAAAGTAATTGAAGAAAATCACGGCGGCAGCAAGCATGCGGCATCCCTAAGATTTCAGGGGACCACTTTTACTTTGTAGGTTTCGGATTTTACTGGAATATTGAATGAGCGGTGAGGGTTGGGAACTGGGAAGTCACGCCATTTTGTAGTCCAAGGATACGATTACTCCTCACATGTTCAATCAAATAATCTTAGTTTGTAGAAACCTCATCAGACGTCTTTTAACTCTTAAAAGCATGACATTTAACCAATGCTTAAAATTCTACTTAATTCTATGAACAAGCGTGTAAATCAGATATTGGAGCTGTTTTAATTTAATTAAAGTTTTTGATTTGATGCTTTAAAATGTAAATGTGTTAAATATTTGTTGGGTTGAATGTATCTAGATTAGTAAGTAGTTAATGTAATCTTTGATTTTCATATAATCTCCTGTGTAAAAAAAAAAAAAAATCTCCTAATCCCCCCCTCCCCCCAACTCTATTAGCTTAATTTTTTTTTTTTCTCAAAACCCAAATAATTCTAAATTTGCCCCCTCAATTGGTAAAATAAAGATTCCCTACGTATAGGCATGGATTTAAATACAAAACTTGAATCAGATTTGATAAATTAACATGAGAGTTTGAAATCTTAATTTGAAACATCTTGTACAGTAAAAAGTTCTATGATACTCCGAGTATGAATTATTTTATTTTGTTCAATCTCGTCGTACTCTGGTTCTGCGTGTATCTCAACTAATCATAAAACAGTTTTTGTATATCAAGACTGATATTTGAACCGAGCCCTCACAAGGGTATGATATTGTGCAAGGTGATGCTATTGTGACATTATTATGTACAGCAAAGCTGTTTCCACCGCCCTTCATCAGTGTGTCAGTATGGGACAAATATCATTACCCTTTACATATTCAAAATAAATACGCGTGTTGAGGAGATAATATAATATAATTTATTTTGAATTATTATTATTTTATTACTTTAAAAATTATCAAATATCAAATAACTATAAGAAATATTGTCTCCTATCATTTTACTACTACATCTTTATAAAAATATCATTTTACTACTTTTCTATTACAATTGTTAGTTGACCGCTAGTTGACCGTTAGTTGACCAGTTAGTTGACTAACAAAATACCAATTTCACCATTCATGATTAAAAAAATATATTTAAAGGTTATTTATAAAATAAATTTGTAATATATTTATTAAAATAGATATAAAATACTAACATAATTTTTTTTACTAGAATTATGATATATGAATTACAAATTTATCTTATTATTTTTTTAATCATGAAAGGTAAAATTGGTATTGTGTTAGTCAACTAACTAACTGGCCAACTAAAATCATCAACTAACAATCAGAATTAAAAGTAGTAAAATGATATGTTTATAAGATATAGTAGTAAAATGATAGGAGACAATACTTCTTGTAGTCATTTGATATTTGGCAATTCCTGAAGTAGTAAAATGATAATAACCCATTTACTTTTTACATTACTGACATAATACTTATGATATATTTAAATTTTTTTTATTTATTTAGGGATAGTAATGATACCCGTAAGCTCGCTCAAACTTGCTACCAAAACCTACCTGCTACAGGTAATTTTGTAGGTTGAGGGTAGGTTTGGTATTACAAATTAAAACCTGCACTGGGTTGCAGGCAAGTTTGGTATATGCCAAATATCCGACGAATATTCGTATGGGTATCCACCAACCCGTATTTTTTTTCAATTATTTTTCTAAAAGTTTAATAATTTTGATACTTATTTTATAATTATTATATACAAATTAATTTCATTATATAATTATGGATTATTATATACTTCTTACAATTATTATATAATTACGGATTATTGCATAGTTATTATTATTTTGTTCTTCAAATTAGTGTTTTGAAAGTATTAGTGTTAGAAAATATTAATATTAAATTATTATTGTAGTAATCGAGTTAGATGAGTGCTAATGGTGGTGAATGAAATTAAAATCTTTAACTGTTAAAACTTGTGTTGAGTAAGAATATGAGATGATAATTGTTGTTGGTGCAATGGTGATACTTTTGTATAATTGTATTGTTACTTTTGGACACTAGTTCCTGGTATTTTAATTTTTTTTTTCTAATTGAAAGCACTTTTGCAATTTGATGCAATTGTGTATTTCATATTTAAATTTGAGATCTGCTGTTAGATTGACGATTGCTGCTAGACGTGTTTTTTTCAGATTGATATTGAAATTTTAAGTTTCCATTTATATTGATTAAATTTAAAATTAATTATTTTATATGAAATGTTATGTTATTGTTACAAATTTACATGTTGAGTTATATCATTTAAAATTGTTAATTTTATTAAAATATTTTTTAATATTTATGATTTAAAACATGAAAACCTACTAAGGTAGCGTTTGTTTTTTTGTCTGAAATCTAAATGGGTCTGAATTTTTCTAAAGTCTGAATGGGTCTGAATACGAAAATCTGAATGACATGTTTGTTTTTCCTTTTTAAATATCTGAATTTAAGTGGCATCTTGTTTGTTTTTACAATAAAAAACATCTTAAATTTGGTTATTTGACATTTATGTCCTTATAAATTAAAACAAAAAAGGAGGATTAGATTTTATAGTTTAGGAAATAAATTATTTTGAGAGATATTTTGGAATATAATATTTAGTTGTCATTCAGACCTTTTTTCATTCAGATAAAAGTCACAAAAGTTTACTTTTTCTATTCAGACGTAAATGTCTGAAAATCAGACATAAGTTCCAAAAAACAAACAAACATATTTTAGAAAATGACTGAAATTAACAAAATTTCAGACTTCAGATATTTAACAAACAACCTCTAAAAGTCCGTTGAGTACTATTACTGATAATTGTAAAACCCGTATCGGACAAATTTTCTTTAAAAACGTTAAAATCGACAGTTAAATAATTTAAATTCTGTGTGAATACAAATTCAGTAATAAGAAACTTGCAGCATGTGGTGGCCATTGCCATCCTGGATTTGCTCGGCTATTGACACCTCATTAAAAAGTGTCGGGGTCATAATAGCCGGTGATAAATTAAATGGCTGTAACTAAACATCTACAAGCCCTCCAGCCCGTAGCAAGTTGCCTGTCACTTTTCCTCCATGGATTCCTTATGTGCAATATAATCAGAAGAAGAGTACAAAAACTGTGTTACGTCAAAAGTCTTGCCTCCAATATAATATAAATATGAAGTTATAAAACTCCACTGATTCATAATCGTATCGTCAAAAATATCAGAAGTTAACACAGCAATCCAAGCTCAAAATGAATGCCTCCATGATGATGATAAACTCAATGAGCGTATCACCGGGCATGCCCTCATCATCGCCCTCCCAGTCACAGTCACTCTCCACACCCACTTCATCACCACCGTCCACGTCGCTCCCACTCCGAACAATCCCCGGATCCTACGGCTGGCCTCTGCTGGGCCCCATCTCCGACCGCCTCGACTACTTCTGGTTCCAGGGCCCTGAAACTTTCTTCAGAAAACGCATTGAAAAGCACAAGAGCACGGTGTTCCGTACAAACATACCACCCACGTGGCCTTTGTTTCTCCGCGTAAACCCCAATGTCATTGCTGTTCTTGACTGCAAATCTTTTGCTCATCTCTTTGATATGGAGATTGTGGAGAAGAAAAATATTCTTGTTGGTGATTTCATGCCCAGTGTTAAGTTTACAGGAGGCTTGAGGGTTAGTGCTTATCTTGATACTTCTGAGCCTAAACATGCCCAGGTATGAATCGTTAATTCATCAACTACTTTCATTTCATTATTTCTAATTTTTTTTAACCTTTTTCTTTAATTATTTTTTGGTGTTGTGTTACTGCTTGTTGCTGCTAGCTGTTTATTGAGTAGTGAGGCTCTATATTTTGCAAAATAACCTGCTGAAAAATAATGATCTCTTGGTAGTATATTTCACTCTTCATCATACAAGATAAGGGAACATATTTTTCTGAATGATAAAATGATGTTTGGTTTGAAAGTTTGTAATTTATTTTTAAAAAATGTGTTACTTCTCAAAAACATCAAACATTTTTTATACTATATTTTTCATTCTTTACAATAAATCTGATCTATTTCGACAATCTTTGCCTGTACCTGTATGGAATATATTATTGATGACCATTGGTTTTGGTGCTTAAGAATATCAATTGGTATCTATTTGTGACAATGACAAAATTATTATTAATATTATCTTTTATCCTTTACGATTGATCCAATCTCTAATGTTGACAATCATTGTGTTTATGTAATTATATCATGGACGGCCATTTGTTTTGGTGTTTAAGAATATCAATTGTTATTCATTTATTTATTTATTTATTGGGGATAATGCATGACACTAGTAATTGTTTGCTTGAGTAATTATTTTAAATTGATATAATAAATATAGTCAATTATTGACCTTCATTAGCAACTCAACTTTATTTATTTACTTAAATTGTTTGCTAAGGCCTAAGTGAGTAAGTAGCTCTTAAGAGATGAAAAGAGGACACATTGGAGTATTAAATAATGGTATTAATATCTTTTTTCACTATATAATATCAGACTTAATCTTTGTCCAAAAACATCAGAAAAACCATTGATTTCTGAGAAATTTTGCGGAGAAGATAAGGTTCATGAGATATTTGCAGACCCAATAACTTTCGGCCACATAGCTTGTAGTCTAGGACATATTTCCACCCTCTTTTGCGTGCCCACATGGGGCTTGCTGTGCTGTCACCTCCTATTAATTTGTCTCGTGTCGGAAAACATTTTAAGTTTTTCACTACCAGTTAAGGTCGCATTTTTGGAAACTAGCTAGCTTGGTGGTCCGTTTAAGCATTTTCATGCCACTCGTCGTCAAATCGTATTTATTAGCATTTAGCACAACCGATGGGAGGTTCCTTTCGCCTTTCGGGTTAAAATTTTGGATGCTTCCTTGAACGCGAGTCAGATTCGTATGGCGAGATATTTATGACAGAAATTTAATAGAAAAGAAGTACAGTGCTAAAAATTTTCCTCTGATTCTTCATCTTAGAGTAGTACTACACTGAATAAAACCTTTTCTTAAAATTTTATTTTAAATAATTTAGCATTCGTTCATTGATTATGAAAGCAGTGTAATTACTTTACATAAAATTTATAGAAAAGAAATCACCTAAATTAAAATTTTCAGGTATCTACTATTCTTTTTTTTGTTTTCCATTGAAAAATTAAATTTTAAATTTGTCATGTTTGTATTTCTAAAATATCTAGATTTTATGGTGAGGAAAAGTCTCCTAGATGGTAACACACGTGCACGTTTTCCGTGTTGAACCCTCAAATAATTTCATTGATTTTGATAGCATTACCATAATTATTCCGGAAAAAAATAAATTAAAATAACAGTTTTCCCGCCAAAAAAATATATAAATGTTTAATTAACTACAGTCCTTGTTATTGATCAGCTGAAAGGCTTCGCCATGGACACTCTGAAAAGAAGCTCAAAATTATGGGTATCAGAAGTGGTATCAAGTCTGGACACACTGTTCGACACCGTCGAGAAAGAGCTCTCCGAAAAGAACAGCATAAGTTACCTGGTCCCTTTACAAAAATGCGTCTTTAATTTCCTCTCGAAATCGATCGTGGGAGCCGACCCAAAAGCCGACGCCGAAGTCGCCGAGAACGGCTTCTCCATGCTCGACAAGTGGCTGGCCTTGCAGATCATGCCCACAGTCAGTATAAACATCTTGCAGCCCCTTGAAGAGATCTTTCTTCACTCTTTTGCTTACCCTTTTGCCCTTGTCAGTGGAGACTACAACAAGCTCTACAACTTCGTCGAAAAGGAAGGCAAAGAAGTTGTGCAGCGAGGGCAGGACGAGTTTGGGCTGACAAAAGAAGAGGCCATTCATAACTTGCTGTTCATTCTAGGGTTTAATGCTTTCGGTGGGTTCTCTATTTTTTTGCCAAAGCTGATTAATGCAATTGCTAGCGACACAACCGGGTTGCAGGCAAGGTTAAGAAGTGAAGTGAAAGAGAAATGTGGGACATCCGCTTTGACTTTTGAGTCAGTCAAGAATCTAGAGTTGGTACAGTCTGTGGTTTACGAAACTCTGAGACTCAACCCACCGGTTCCTCTCCAGTATGCGAGGGCAAGGAAGGACTTCCAACTGAGCTCGTACGACTCGGTGTATGATATCAAGAAAGGTGAGTTGCTTTGCGGGTATCAGCCTTTGGTCATGAGGGATTCGAAGGTGTTTGACGATCCTGAGAGTTTTAAGGCCGAGAGGTTTATGGGCGAAAAGGGGAGCGAGTTGTTGAGTTACTTGTATTGGTCAAATGGGCCACAGACGGGGACTCCCAATGACACGAACAAGCAGTGTGCAGGAAAGGATTACGTGACTCTCGTTGCTTGTTTGATCGTGGCTTATGTGTTCCAAAGGTACGAGTCTATTACTGGGAACTCATCTTCGATCACGGCCGTTGAAAAGGCCAAATGATGGGTCCCATCATCACGTGAATGGGGTCGTATGAGTGATGACGGTCATGGATCATGAATGTAATGTTAAGTTGTAACGTTTGTGTGGTTTGGTTGTTACTAGAGAAAGTTATGTAGAGATGGGTCCCATCGGTTCCCTTGGATGTAGTAACGAACGAGTGAATGAATAAAAAAAGTCTCACCGACGATGGATCATGAACATACTTACAGACGGCTTTTTGGGGCCAGGATTGATATTTGTGGTGCGACGTGGTTCTATCCATCTTTCCCATTACTCTTTTTTTTTTTTTTTTTTAATGAATGCCTTGAGTTTGTTTAATTCGGTAGATATGGTGATAGGATTTGGCAAATGGGTGGCTTGCAAAGCTGCAGGTCGCCATTGGTTGACGTACCACCCAACTTGATAATTAAATAAGGAAATGAGAGAGATGAACGATATAAATTCGATCAGTCATTTATGACGCGCTAAATTAATGATCAATTCAATGATACTGAATCCAAAATGGCCAGGTAGTAATAATAAATAATTCAATAACAGAGTTGGTTGAGAGTGCGACCACGGAAACCAAGATGGGCTTTAAAGAAGCATGGGGTTAGGCCCGGTAAGCAGTGGCAGCTGCTGCCCGCCTGCCGCCAACTCACCAAGTAGAGAAATTGGGGCACTATTCTCGATGCTGGGCTCCCAATCACAGCGCCTTTAAACTGTATCACTTTTTGGATTAAAGAATTGAAATATCCGAATTATTAATAGAATTTACTTTATAAAATAATTGTGAATTATAGTTGAAATGTTAGGGTGCGTTTGGTATTATCTTTTAAATGGTATTTTTGAATTTATTTTATAGAATAAAAATAATTAGTTTTTGGAGAATTTAAAAATGTGTTTAGTTGATTGTTTAAAAATAGTATATGCAAATGAAAACAGTAAAAATATATTTAGTTGTTTGTTTTAAAATTTGGTGACAATGAAAAATAATGATGAAATAATTTAATGAAATCTTTTTCAATATCCAAATATTTTAAATGGTCTTTTATTATTATTATTATAGATGTTAATTTTAACGAACAACTACAATAGTTATAAAAGGGTATCAATTTATAAAGGGGTAACTAATTTGCGTTTAGGGTTTGGTATCTCAGTCCTTTGTCTTATAGCGAATGAGTCTTTAGATATCATCTCACGGCTGCAGAAGTGACACAAAGATGATTAGAAGTAACCGGACAAAAAGGTAATGGACCGGTAACCTACAGAGAAACAAGTGCATGTAATAGGTCCAACGTTAGTTAAGAAGACTTGTATTGAAACAAACAGCAAATAGGTGGATGTAACTATTGGTTGAAAACAAGTTGGTGGAGGCGTGCAACTCTGGGTTGGGCTAAGATCGAAATGAAATTTTCAAAAAAAGTGTCGAAAATATTTGGAAGAGGTCAGGCAATGCATTGCGAGAGTAATTGGTACTTGGTAGGAAAAAAGGGGAAAATTCTCCTTTAACCCTGAGGATTGAAAAAATATTTAATTTTAATTTTATCCTTGGAGTTTAAATAATAGGCCATGTCATTCCCAATTTTGAACAATAATAGTAAAACTAATAATGCTTAATATTATGATTATGACAATGATGACGTCGACGATGATGATGATAATTTGCATAATAATAATAATAATAATAATAATAATATTATTATTATTATTATTATTATTATTATTATTTTAAAAATAGTAAATCATTAACCAAGAAATGAAGGCTTTATTGAGATGAAGGCTAGGTTAAAAGAAGAAAAAAGAAAGAGAAAAATATCTTCAACACTTTATTTTAATTATTTTCTTTGACAGTCTCTATTGTTTGTTGTAAGTAATAGAAACTATGAGTTTTATAGTTTGTTATAGAATAAGCCCCAATTAAACTGTACTAATTAAAAAATTAATAAAATTATCTAACATATTATTCAGTAGTCCCTATTTATTTCAGTAAAGAGTTTAAAATAATAAGTGCAAAATAAAAAAACAATAGTTTTAGTGTACGAAAAAAAAAGTGTTGTATATATGCATCCCTTTTAATCAGTATGTTTTATTTTAAATCTTAATTTATTAAGTATAAAGCATATAATTCTCCTAATATAGTAACAAACGGAGAGTTTTGTAGCCACAATTTCTTTTTTTTTTTTCCAATTTTAAACTACTAGCACAAGATAAGTGGGGATAGACATGGACCCCCCCTTAATATTAGGGTTGGCAAAAACCTGGTCTGGGTCCGGGTATCGCAATGCCCGAACCTGGCCAGGATGCAATTTTTAAATATCCGGGCTGAGTTTTTAAGCCCGGCGCTGGGTCGGGTTTTAATCCAGATACCCGAATTTTTTTTAAAATATTATATATGCATAGATTTTTATTTTTTTTGTAATTTTATAAGTTTTAAATTTATTTCAATAAGATTTGACATGAGAATATAAATTTTAAGTATTTAAAACTATAGATATGTGTAATAGATTAGTCAAATAAATATAAATATTTAAAATAATATATATTTTATAATTTTTTAATAAAATTCGGGTTCTGAACCGGGTCACAGGTTTATCAAGTAATGCCTAAGACCAGTTCGGCTTCATATTCAGGCCGAATATTACCCAGCCCACAACCCCCGGGTGTGGTTCGGGTCCGGACCAGGTGGGTATTTTTGCCACCCCTACGTAATATAAATAAGTAAAAGATAACCAACATGTGGAGGGAGACATGGACCAACATATCCAAATTAAATGAATAAGTACATTCAATTAATAACAAAGATCAATGATATTAGTAGCCAATGACAAGAATGAAGCACTCCTTATGTTGTCTGGTTGCCCCTCGGGAAGTGATAAACAATATCCACTAGACACTAGGATGTGATCGGAACGAAAGTCGACATCAATATGAAAATTATAACCCACGGCTTACCAAATGTCCCTCTACCCATCAATCTTCTAGGCACATAGGTTATCGAATTTTCTTAAGCAAAATATACATACATACATACATACATACATACATACATACATACATTATATAAATAATGATGCCACTGGCATAAAAGAAAGCTATTGTGTTAATGCATTTTTTGTAACATTTGTTATGTGGAAAGAGTTGTAGCTTACTTAGCATAAGAAGGTCAAAACAATTACAAGGGGTGAATGTAGTTAAAGATGGTTGGATTGGCTTCAATTAGTAAAATTTAAGCCCAATATAGTGTTTGGTATAGAGGGATAAGTCCAATATAGTGTTGTATGAAGGGATAAGGAAAGTGAGAAAAATACAGTTTGGGTATATGAAATTATAAGGTGAAGATGATGTCTTTTTTTTTTTTTCAAAAGAATACCTTTAAAAAAATATTTTAGATTAATGTATTGTCTTGTGTTAATAAGAGAAGACAAAAGGGTTAGGTTAGAAGCCATAAAAGTAAGTTAATATGAAAAAAACATTATTTTGAGGGGATATTCTCCCATAATCTATTAATGTAGGTTATTATTCATTCTTGACAATTTTAAAATAAAGTAGTAGCATAAATATTGCACGAATTATTTGTTTTCAAATTGAATGAATAAATGATTGCTCTCATGTATGCCATGAATAAATGAAAACATATTACTCCTGACAAGTTCAATGTTGCTAGCACTACAAGTAGTAGTCACGTGTGTGTTTCCAAGCTTTGCCAACTGAACAACATAGAAACCCACACCCCTTGAGGCAGCAATGATCATAACGTTTTTCTTTTGGCCACTTCCATCTAGGTTGACACCAAGGGATTAAGTAAGGGCCTGGTGAGCAGAGAGATTAGCACAAGGTATGCCAGCACCTTCAGCTGCAGAAACTTCTTGCGGCCTAGCAACTGTCAAGCTCTCCTTGGCCAAAGCAAACTCAACTAGTCCGCGTCCACTCTGTCATGAGCAACAAAATTTAAAACTGAAACAAAATGAACATATGAAATTAGCTTATACAAAATTAGATTGAACCCTGATGGAGTAGCATCACCTCTTTGCTTGCATAAATGAAAAGACTGAACCCTTCTCATGCTAAAGATGTTTCAACTTTGAATGAGGACAGAAGGCTCTCAGATATCCAACTACATGTACCAAAAACCAAATATAACTTGGAAATAAAGATTTATAGTGGTGGTATCTCTATACATGCCTATAACCTAATCCAACAAAAGCAATAGCGTACAATTTACAACTTTACTTTTCTTTTTTAATCTAATCTAACAATACTAAAATCTTTGGAATGCCACGTCATTATTTTTATTGACTGACCCAAGCACGAAACAAAGGAAGTACCAAAAATTCGTTCAATTCACTATATCACTAAATTGCAGTAACAAAAATAAATTTTTATAGGGAAAGCAGAGTTGCTAGCATGGTCAAGAACTTGAACCATGTAAAAAGGAGAAATGTGTTTTCGAAATATTACTAATTATCATAATTGCAACCACAACCATATTAACTAAAATGAGGTTATTTTAACTCGAAGAAATGATATTTTGTTGCCTATCATCAATAACTGGTTATCCAAATTTCTCCATGACCTTAATTTCAATCTTCCTAGTAGTCAAAAGAAGACTAGAAAATTTTCAGAATAAATTAAAGATAAAACGATAAGAAAAAATATATATAAATTAGTACTCACAAGTACAGCTACAACTTTGTCACCAACTTTGAAATTTTTAACTTTTGATCCTAGCCCTATGACCTCTCCTGCTACATCAAATGCTGTAAAAATAAAAAAAAAAGCTTCATCAGCAAGAATAAATAACAGAAGCACAATTATTCTCATGAATTTTACATATAAGCATACGATAAACAAGCACGACATAAACTAGAATAAATTCACAGAGAACAAACACAAAAGCCCATCTTTCAATCAAAGAATATCTATCCAACTTTGTGCCGGAGATTGATGTACTCAAATCAATCAATATCATCCATAAATTACTTTCTTTTAAGGTTTCTTAATCTTGACTAATACTCTGTCGACTTTTATTGTCATAGTAACTAATACAACTTGTTTTAAGGTTGATATCTATTGAATGACCTACAATTTGTCTGAAGCAATCCCATTAGCACAAGACTAATAGAAGTGGAAAAAAACACATCCATAGCAACAAGAACTTCCAAGAATCATTCATAGATGTGGGACAACATAATGGGTAATTCTCTAGGAGGATGATTGGGGCTCAATGTTGCACATCCACCCAGTGACTTATTGAAGATCTTTTCATTGAGCACAATGCTTCACTTTCATAAGGTTTTACAAAGACATCACCTAACATCTTGAACCAATTAACAAATAGACATTGAAGAAAGTTGGAAACCTAGGGTATGATGAAAAGCAAATCACTTGTTCCATCATATGGAAAAATACACAATCAAGTTTAAGGAAAAAGTAGCAGCTAAAAAAATTTACTGGTATGAAAGGAAACTTTGAAATGCAAGTGTGCAACCCAAGAGGGGGGGTGAATTGGTATTTTAAAAATTATCCTAGCAAAACACACAACAATCCAATTTAATGCCTTAATAAATTCGAAAACAATAAATTCAATAAAGACACAATAATAAATGAGTAAGGGAGGAGAAAGCAAACTCAAGGATTTTTACATGGTTCGGCTATCCCCGCCTACGTCCACGCCTCCAAGCAACCCAAGCTTGATGATTTCACTATCCAAGCCTTTCCAAGACTTCAAATGTTTACAATTGACTTCCAAGGTGTCAATGAAGCTTTACAACAAGAGATTATCCCACAATCTCTTTACTCAAGTGTTTCCCACACTTATACACTCACAAATTTGATGAGAAAAATAAAGATTACAATAAAAACTCTCTTTAAGAATGGATATGCAAATAATAGCACAATAAGAATTTAATCTATGATGATTTTCGAATTTGAAGCTCAATATATGTTGTGTGCACTTGTTTATACTTGCCAAGATTACCAAAAATGATTTGGATTTGAGTTTATATAGTTGGAACTTAAAAACTAGCCGTTATGCACTTTTTGTCCATAACCGGATTACCGTTTATAGTATTTGGAATTCCGCTTTCATGTTACCGTTAAGGAAAAAATTTGAATTTTAAAACATCCGGGATGCCGCTTGTGATATCCGGATTGCCGTTTATGCTCCAGAAGCTTTCTACCTCGTAACTGGATTTTCGTTTAACACAACCGGATTACCGTTTATGCTCCAAAAGCTTTTTGCCCCGTAACCGGAATTCTGTTTAGCATATCCAGATTGCCGCTTGCTACAATAACGGTACAGTGCACTATTTGCTAAAATTACATTTTGATCCCAAAACTTTATGAAACTTTAGTATGGCCCAAAACGTTATAAAAATTTACAATTAAGTCCAATTTCAGAATTTCTTAATAATACTTTGTGAATCCCAAAACTTTATCAAATTATGATATCGTCCAAAAATACTATGAAATGTTTCAAATAAATCCTTCTCTAAAATTTCAAGCAATACTTGTTGATTTCAAAGTTTTCAAAATTCTTTTAATTAAATCATAAACTTGAAAAACAATCAATTTCATAAAATCATTTTTCCATTAGATATAAAACCTTTATAATGTAAAAATAATAATTTATTTAAATGTATGAAAAATAATTTAAGCTTTCAAAAACTTAATCATTCTTAATTTTGTTTGTTATCATCAAAATCAACATTATGTTAACATAAATGTTAACAAACTTGAGAGGTAAAAGAGGGCGCAACATGCCCTTCTAGAGTTTCCAATCAATGGG
Source organism: Atalantia buxifolia (assembly GCA_030444775.1). NCBI lineage: Eukaryota > Viridiplantae > Streptophyta > Magnoliopsida > Sapindales > Rutaceae > Atalantia > Atalantia buxifolia. The sequence goes on from CM059832.1 coordinate 13,357,972, forward strand.
ATTTATACTAGCTGTTTCCACTTTAAGCAAAACCTCATCTTTACTTGTTCTTGCCTACCTAGCCAACTACCATCAAATATTTATACACATGGACACAAATTAACAGCCAAATATGAATATTCACCGTCAACACATACCTCAATATCGTAGTAAGGCTCCCGCAGACAACTAATTGATACGAAATTGCAGTATATATAACCTCCAAATAAAACTCTCCACAAAATTCACTAAAGTTTATCTCTACTCACTTCACTCCAGCACAACTCAAATGGTTGTATTTTAACCTAAACGATAGCAAATGATGACAACTACTAACCTATCGGCGTAATTTATTCATCAAATAAATCCCCCAATTTTGGCGAGAGTAACCATGTTCTGCTTTGTACCCACTGACCCCCTAATTGAATCTTTTTTTTTTTTAATCAAAACCCCAATGTAAGAAGATTTAACACTTCATTACAGGTTTCTAAAAATAGTATGAAGACAATAATGTCTACAACCCTCGATTGCACACTTCAGTCGTGGGGAGAAAGACGATCCTTTTTTTTTCTGTTTTACTTGTACTATTCTTTTAGCCGGTTACCCATTTTCCAACTGTTAAATCTCAGCCGTCAAGTGTCTTTGTTAGTAATCTAAGGGCTCATTCACTATAAGACAAACGATTGGGGTACCAAACCCTGACGTGAGTAGTTGGACCCATTTATAATATAGATTTTATATCATTTAAAACATTATTTAATTATTTTTAGATGATTTATACACATAAATTATCGATGATATATAATTATAGCAATTTGATATTCGTTAAAACACTAACTATTATTATTGGTAAAGAATTAAAATAATATTGGCGTACTACTTTTTAAAATTTATTGGCATAATATAAAAAGAAAAGTAAATTATAACATGAATAAATAATATAATATTAACAAAGTGAGTGGATTGTGGGACCTGTGCAGTGTGAATAGTAATGTTTGGTGTAAAGAAAAATGAAAGAAATTTACCCTCTCTCTCTATCCACACACTCTCTCTCTTCCATCTTCTTCTTTATTTCTCTCATCTTTCTCTATACTTAACATTTTTCATTATTAACAAACAAAAGCATAAAGTTGAAGCTTTAGTGGGCCCCAAAAAAACAAAACTAAAAAATATTAAAAGGTTGTTTTTTACTTTCCTTTGTTAAAGTGAAAAACAAGATGATTTAATTTTTGTTGAAGAATAGAAATTGGTCCTATTTAGTCCTAACCAAAAGCATTTTCTTATTTTATGTTTTTGTAAAATGAAAAATGACAGATGTAAAACGGTACCAAACGCACCCTTAAAGTCCCCAATTTGGGAATGACGAATGGAAAATTGAATCCTAAAGAGTTAAGAATTAGGGATGGTTTGTTTTTTTTTTGACTTAATTGACTTAATTGCAATCAGTTAAGTCATTAAATCCGCTTGTTTTTTCAACTTAATGAAAATTTTCAGTTATTAAGTTAATTTTTTTTAGCTTTTTACTTAATCTAAAAAGTTTGAATGACATTATTAAAAAATATCCTCCAAAACATCTCTATCCAATTAATTAATTTCATCTACACGTAAATAAGTTTAATAATTAGCATTATTATCCATCTATATAACTTAAGATAATATAGTAGTAGACTTTATTTTTTTTTATTTTTTATTTTCTTCAATTTAGCATTGTTTATCTTTAAATTTTTTATGAAAATTTTTTATATAAGATATCCTAAACAAAAATAAAATTGACTGACATATACTAATATAGAATATTAAAGGGTTGTATTCAATTAAGCATAATTATGTTATAAAAATAAATTATCTTATTTATGTTCTTTAAGATATTATTAATTGGTTAACATTTATAATTGAAAGGGCACAAATGTAAAAGTATTGATTTTCAAATTTTTTTAAAGTTAAAAAAAAACAAACTTACTACTTATTTTTAACGATTTAGACAAAAAAAATATTATTTATATTCAGATATTTAGATCTTTTTAAAATTCAAATTTCAGCATTTCAAATAAATAAACAAACGCCACCTTAGTCTCCCGTTCCCGAGAATACCAACTCTATTCTCATCGAAATTTTAAAATTTCGAAGGCACTCTTATTCAATTTAAAAATAGAAATGGTAAAAAAAAAAGAATTGAAAACACAGTAAGAATTGAAAACACAGTAAACTGTCACTACCAATGGAAAGCCTCATTGATCTTCGTCGTCTTCGCCAAATCGTCGCTACCAAAATCAATGCCATCGATTGTCAAGCAGCAAGCAGCAGCCGTCGCAGATGATGATGTCAATGATGCTGACGATGATGATGATGTTGCGATTTAGATCCAATTTCGATTTGTTGCTGCCTTTGTTGATGATGGTTTTGATTATTATTATTATTTTGTAATGTGTTGTTATTATTATTATTATTATTATTATTAATGATAAAAAATATTATGATTAATTAATATATCAATTTTAATGATATTATTATTACTAACAATAATTATTAATAAGAATAATTTTTGAATAATAATAATTACAATAATTAAAATGTAAAATAATAATTATGACAATAATTAATTATGACTTTTTAGTTATTTAAAACAACATAACTCATTATGATTCATATTTCGATTTCAAACTAAAATAAATACATCAATGATAATCATAATATAACTCATTTCCATCCCAATTTTTGCCATTAAAATAAATAATTTATTATAATTCTCATTCTTTATTCTGGTTATAACTCATTTTTATTCTAATTCATTCCAATTTTAATTTTGTAAATGCATCATTAATGCCAATTTTGTTCTATTGCTGGAATGGCTTGAAGAAAACAAACTGTAGCAGTAATCACTTCTGAACACAAAAACTTCAATTGCAAATCGAAATTCGGAAACAAACTTAAGTTTTATAAATAGCCACTGAACTATAACTAGCACTTCGATTTCACACCGACCACAGCTTCTTGTCTTGTTTGACAGTTGGGCGTGGAGGCTTATCACTAGAAACGGAAGAATACACCGTAATTTGAAAGGCTTCAAAAATAAGACTGTCTATACTTGCAATTAACCACAATAAATAAATCAGATAGCTAAAGATGTGTTCATCACATTTCACGAATATCATGCCTTTGGGGTGAGACCTCATGAGATTTTATACAACATCGTGGTCATTCTTTTTCTACCTAGCCTGTGCAGTTCCTTGAGACTGAGTATGTGACTTTGTAATTCCTTCTCTCCAACCTTTCTGGCGAGCCCTCTCCTCCCATGTTGCTGTCAGTTTCTTCTGTGCTGCTAGTGCTGCTTCAGCTTTCTCCCTTGCTTCTTCACAAGTTTCCATACCTGAATTGCACTTGTCTGCTTCCTTTTGATACTGAGATGTAAGCTTCTTAGCCTCAAGCAAAGCCATGTCTGCACGCTGCTGATTTTCCAAAGCTTCAGCTTCCCGTAGCTTCAGTTCCTCAGTCAATAGCTCTGCAAAATTTTTCTCAGTGTCTTCACTCACTTCTGGATCATGCTTTGCACAATCTGCATGAACCAATTAAAATAAAAGAAATAGTACAATTAAGCATCTGGAAGTATGCAAAAAATGAAAAAAAAAAAAAACAGCTTGTTCATTACCTAAAACCAAACTTAAACCAAGCAATTTTGAAGTTACAAAACAAATAAAAAAGAGCAAATTTATTATCCACATAAAATAAACCAGACATGTTAATCATTACGTTCCATCGCTAAGAATTGTTCTGCGCTGGGACTGCCATCATGTGATTGTTATGATCATTCTGATGCAGTGGCATTCAAAGAGAAGATTACTGAATGATTTTAGATAATAACAGATTACAAATGGTCAAAAATCTAAGGGCTTGTTTTTTGCCATGTCATTTGTTTTAGAGACATCAGAGCTCTCTCTGACTGTCATGAATAATGAGCACTCTAGAACCAGCCTGTCAATCATGTTAAAAGGACAGTTAAAAAAGGGTGCATCAAAGGACGTTTCATGGAAGGAGAAGGAATGGTTTTTATTTAACTGACTGTTTCTGAGGAGCATTAATATCATTACAAGTTTTGGAATTTTAGTTGTATGGTTTCTAATGAAATCATATGCCTACGAAGCCACCTTTTCAAGCTGCAAGCATGGTGCTATGCAATTATAATGGCAAGGTTTTGAGTATATTAGTGCTAGACCCAGTTAACCATTTTCTACATAATAGGTACTAATGTACTATATGTTCACATAGCCCTTCCCAGATTTGAAAGAAATCTATATGACAAATTAGAAGAAAAACAAGAATGGTTTGTATCTGAAGAGAATGCTCCGACAAAAACAAGTGCTGCATTATGGCAAGGAGTGTAATGGTTCCTTTCCTCGTGCCACATTGGTACAAAATCATAAACAAAGAAACTAATTCAATAACATCTTTCTTTAACATTCAAGTTTTGATAAGGAAAATAACCTGCAATGGATGCATTGCCAAGTCCTGTGGAAAAAAAAAAAAAAACTAAAGTGAGCACAAGTTTGGTTTTTGCACAAATCCCAAAAAGAATCAGAATGTTAAAATAACCACACATAACTAAAGTAATTAGCTAAATGCAAAACAATTTTACATGAAAACCAAGCCAGTGGTTAAAATGCACAAGTTCAAGTCAAAGTGACTGCCACATACAAAAGCAACCAAGTGCACCCACACGACACCATGATCAGCAAAACAGGTATAAATTTCAGCTAGGCTTTTACTACTTGGAACCGACGACCATAACTTCATCGTGGGTATTTACTGAATGCTTTGGACGTACTTGCACTATCAAATAAAAGGCTTCATAGAAGATCTTACGAAGATCAATCAGAAGGTTTCGTACTGCAATGCCTTTACTAGTCTTTGATCCCAATACACAAATTTAGTAGCAACCAAAAGCTCTCTACTTCATTTTCTTTTTTCCTTTTTTTTTTTCAATTCTAGCAGTTGATGTGATTGATCAACACTTAAAAAGAAAATTTACCGCAGATCTAAACTAAAAACCAAATTAGGAATTATTAATACTGGATCTAAGCAGATCGGGAAAGTGGAAAAAGAAAGTACCATATGGGATTGAAAGGAGAGGCTGAGAAGAGCAGTCGCAAACACAAGGAGCACACGTGGCGGCGGAGGAGTGGCTGACGGCGGCTAAACCCTCCATGAAGTGCCAGTAGAGAGGCGGACCGACTATGTATCCGAACAAGCAAAGCCCCAATAAAATCAAGCCCACCTTCGCTATCGCCGCTTGATTCACCGCCATTTCCCTCTGTCGTCGGTTGTATTGACGAAAACGACACGCGGAGTGGGGATGATGAATGAGAGTTGCGCTGAACTGTTACCTCACCGTCGTCGAGTGTAGCTTTCGTTTAAATTTTAATTATTTGCTAGCGGTTTTCGACGGCCTAATCTAAACGCGCTTTTAGACTGTTGACTACAATTGGCTGTTAAGTGTACCCCGTTCAATGAATAAATACACCTTCTCCTTCATTAATAATTATCAAAAGGGGTGTAGTCAGAAAAGGATTCATTTATAATAGATTAGCTAAAGTCCAATAGACCAAATTTTGTGCGTTTGAGAAAAATAAAAACCCTCCCTTATTTATCATTTGAGCCGTTGAGCGGGCTACTGGCACCGCTCTAAAACACCTCTTAAATCCATTTTCTTTATGAACCATGCTAAGTATTATAATATTTAAATTCTAATTGATATATCATTAATTTATTAGATGACAGTTAAGTAATTTTATAAGATGTGAAATTCATCATTTAATAAATGAGTGAAAAATAACATTAAGGTTGTGTTTACTTACCGGATTTAGAGATGAGAATTCAAAATTTGAATGATTTCTACATTTACTTGGTAAAATAAGAGAGGAATATGAATCATTTTTATGGGCCCCACAATAATTTGGGAATCAAGAATGGAAACTTGATTCCCAATACAGACTTAGGAATCGGACACTCATTCCCGACATTTTCCATTCTACCCCCATAAAGTTTTTATTATTTTGAAAATACCCTCACTTTAGATAAAAATATAAATAGCAAAAAATTAACAAAAATCCCTAAAAACCTAAACTTTCTCTCTCGCACGAGCCTCCCAATTGCCATCGGAGCAGCTTCCATCACCGTCGCACCCAAACTCATCCAACATCTTTGTTGTCGCGGTTTGTCTTCGTTGTGGACAACAGCTAGTTGCCGGTTGCTTCTCTGTTGGGCCGTGTCGATTTCGTCGCTGTTTCAGTTTTGTCCCCATCTTATTTCGTCTTTGATTCGTCTCTGATGGTCACGATTTCGATCTGATGATGCTGTTGCTGTTAACGATGATGATTTGTTGTTGTGACGATGGTGATTCCGATTTTGATTATTACTGTTAAATTTTTTCTTTTTGGGAAATTGATTATTTTGTTGAGGATGATTATTTGGGAAATGGATTAATTTGAGGATTATTATTATTTTTTTGGAAATGGATAATTTAGCTGATGATGATGAAGAATTTGATTATGATTATTATTATTTTTAAATGGATTATTATTTTGCTAATGATGATCTTTTATTTTGATTATTATTATTAATGATAAATTATAATTAATTAATACACTAAGAACATATGAATATAATTAATTAATATATTAACAATAATTATTAATAATAATAATAACAACTATTAACAATATTATTATTATGATAAAAAAGTAATATAATTAATTAATATATTAACAATAATAATAATAATAATAGTTATTATTATAATTACTTAAGGGTATTTTTGTAATTTGAAATAATTCAGCTCATTCCGATTCCGATTCATACCGCTTAAGTAAACAATTTATTCTAATTCCCATTCCCCATTTTGATTCCACTTTATTTCGATTCCAAATTCATTAGATTCTTCGACAAGTAAATACAAAGATAAAGATAAGATTGATTAACTCAAATGTTAGAATAACTAACATTATTATTTCTTTATTAACCCCATTAAAATATTTAAAAGTCTTACAAAATTCTTTTAATACCTCCATCAATGAAAAAAATAACCTTAATTAAAATTCATTAGTGTAAACCTCATTCTTTAATTTTCAAACCTCAGTTCAACATGGAGGTTTCTTTCATTCAAAAGAAAAAAAAAAAAAGGGTTTCTTCTCTTCATCGTAGCCACCAGTAGTAAATTCCTCATCCGAAAATAAAAGAAAAAAAGCAATTTTTTTAATTTCTGAAATCTTAGATTTCAATTTTAGGTACAATTCATTTAATCTCTCAATCAAAATATAAATCATGGTAAAAGTTTATTTTAGCTATGAGGTCCAAAGTACTAAAATTAATTTTTTTAAAGTTGTATTGGGTCTCTTCTTCTTTTCCAAATCATTATTTTGCTTACATGCACCAACACTTTTTTTGGGATATGCACCACTTCTTTAAAAAATAAAACTTATCCTTGATCTCCTTTTCTAGGGATGGTAAAAAAGCCTCACTCAGATTTTGATCGGTCGAAAATTTTTGGCTTTGACCCGAATTTAATACTGAAGGTCAAATTCAAACTTAAAAGTTAAAGCCTGATCAACTTTGGGAGGGTTCGGGCCTTATTTGCCCCAACCCAAGCTGACCCGATCTGAACACTTAAAGAAAGAAAAAGTCACATGCACTTATAATACACTCACACATGTACACATTTCACACTCTTAAAACATCAAAAAAAAAAAAAGCTAAAAAATCTCACTATCTCACATTAGCATAAAAGGAAAAAAAGATGTTTCACACGCATTTGACACTATTGACCGTATATGCGGTATTATTATTTACTTACATCGCTCATATCGCGTTACTGTGCAAACCGTGTGCAAACCGTGTTACTGTTCAAACCGCGTGGTCAAACCGCGTACTGTTGATTGATGACGTGGCGTAATCCTGTGCGTCCAAACTGTTTTTAATCCGATGGCCATGATTTACTCAATGTATCTATAAAAAGGGGGCCTCTCCCCCCTAATTTGAGACCCCTGAATCCATTTTTGAGCTTAGGTTTTTGTAATTCTTTCTCCATCTTGTATTTTCTATGTATTTTAATAAATTCTCATTTTACCCTTAGTTCAATTATGAGTAGCTAATTTTCTTTCAAGATTGGGTTGAAGGTGAAGTCTCAACATGTGTTATGGGCTTTATTTGGTAAATTTATTTTCTCTTCCCCTCTAATTTCTGTGGAGATTTTGACTTTTCGTCGATAAATAATAATAATCTTGTATAGTTATCGCCTTGGTTTTACCGGCACCCTAGTATCAGGTTATTATTATTTGGCACGATAAGCCCTTAGCACCATATTGATTAGAGTGTGGTTCATGAGGGGTGGATTCCCCCTTCATGATTTAATTAGTATTAATAAGGAATATTTAGCCCATGGTGTATGTTGATACGGATCCAGATACCCGAGTGCTTTATCTCAATAGTTTTCAGTTTAATTATTTCTGCAATTCTAATTTAAATTCTAGTATAATCTAAATCACTTCCACACAAATCCAACCACCCATTTACATAATTAATTCTATATATAATTAAAATCCACCTTCTCGTGGGATCGACACTCGTCACCGTTAATCTATTCTACAATAGATTCGTGCGCTTGCGAGTTCAACAAAATTTGCACAACAGCCAACTAGCCATCAAAATCAATCAACCAATAAGTATTTAATGCTTATGGAAAGAAAGAAATAAAGCACTTCTGTTTATTTGGTAGCATTATTCTCTGTATTGGATTCAATTTCAACCTATTCATAAGCTTTATGTTTATGGAAAGGGTCAAAGGCATTGATGCAGAGATCCTCATGAACTATTCCATTTAGCTTGACCCTTGCACAGTTGATTCATGAATGGTCAAATATATGTTAAAGCTTTCTTGCTTATTTCAATTTATGTCTATCTCACACATTTTGCATTACGTTTTTTTTCATATGGGAATGTCATGTGCCTATATGTTTTTTTATGTGGTTAATAATCATCATCACAACAGAAAAAGGATTTTGGAACGCTGATTTGTAGTTTATTTTTTTAAATTTAAACTATTTAATTATCAAAATAAAAAAATCTTGGGCTGCTAGCTAGCATTCAATATCAATGAGTTTGAAATTTCCATTTTAGTAGAAGAATTTTGTATGACAAGAGTCAATAAGCTAGCTTCCAAGCCAAGCAGGACAACATAGTTGTAAAACTTGTTATTAGTTGGGCTTAAGCTTTTTCAGAGCCCAATCAGAATCTCAAAAGTTCGTGTTTTTTTAGGTCTTAGCCCTTTTATTTTAGTTACAAGATTAGGAAAGCCCGAGCTAATTCAGCCCATAACCATCCTTAGTCCTTTCAATCATATTTATGTCAGATCTTTAATAACAATCACAAGTACTTTTATTTTTCCCATCATCATGTGTCCACTAATTTAATTCTCCCTTACTAGTAAAAACCTGTGAATAAGATAATAACATTTTAGTTAACCATACAAAGAAAAAGAAAATGAACCTAAGAAAATTAATTTAGCTTTATACCTTTTCAATAGTGAATGCGGTGGGGTCATCCATAATATCTACTTCATTATCAAGAATGGTATTGTTGGTTTAGATTCAAATGTGCTTGGTATCAATGTGCAAGAGTACACAACAAGTAAAAAAATGAAGAGTATTCAAGATCGTCTCCACATGAATTAATACTACTAGAGTTGTTATAGCAATCTCAATGATGCAATCTCTCATTTAAATGAACTTAATGGAATTCTTTTTTTTAAAAGTAAATAACTAATAAAAACAGAACTACAAATAAATAAATTACAATGAAAGGAAATGTACTTTAAGCTAAAAGGTTAAGCAATGAGAAATGAGTAGTTAAATGATCAAACTCTCATGATGGGACTGACTATATTTTGTCTGTTAAATCTAGTTGCTGCAGCATTCTTTCTGTAATCGAGCAAAATCCTCATACATCCTCAACTGTCGCATGTTGGACATCTCATGCCATTATGCAACCTAACAGTGACCAATTGTTAAATCCTCATAAGATATGACATTATATGCTCTTGTTCTCTTTACCCTATAAGGTGAATTCCTATATCTAGTTCATCACTAGTCTTAAAGTAAGTATGACCTTTTGTGGACTCGAGTTAAACTCATTCCAGGAAACTTAATTTAAGACCAAGTATTGCTCTAACATGTTCCACTAAGACATGTCCTTGTATTGCTCTCTCCTAGCTTGCATCATTAAATGGGAGGTCAACTGAAATAATAAATGCTATATAATTTATTAGAGGAAAATGTTACAACAAATGTGCAACAATTCACAGGATTAGTCAAGAACCCATCTAGATGATTTGTCACTCAACTACAATTAGATTCAGTTTATAATTTGTAAAGGAAAAACAAACAATGAAATTTCAGCCATCAAGTGCATCTTTTCAACCGAAGAATAAACAAGAAAAATAGGAAACGAATGAGAAGAATTGAATCCTAAGTATTCTACAAATTTGATCTTAGTACAGACGTGTGCACTTCTCATCAATTCTTCTTCTTCTTCTTCTTTTTTCCTCTTTTTGTTTTTTTCTTTTCTTTAACCTTGATTGGCGGCCTTTTAATGCGTGTGCTTCTTCTTTTTATAGTTGCAAACTAGGGTCAACGAAAGCTCAGGGTGTGGATCTGCCATAATTGGAAACTTCAGATTGCGAATCTGCTAAAATTCTGCGCGAAATCTTCTATTATTGTTCCAAGATTGCTGCAACATTGGTTGTTACAACAACAGCTACAACAACTACGCTGTTCCAGACTTGATTCCATTTTTCTGTTATCTCGTTCTTTTCTTGTCTTTTCCAAGCCCATTATAACAGTGTCCCTCTTTTGAAATTTGAGCTTCATGAAACTTATAAGTATTCACAAAATTTGAGCACACAATTATTCTAAAATAACATAATTTATGAAGAATAAACTACAATGATTATTCATGCAGAATAAAAATTAAAATACAATAAAAACATGTCATTTACTCTCAAAGTAATCATAATTTAAGTCTAAAAATGTCATGATAACTCTCTTTTCATAGAGTTATCACAACCCCAAACCTAAACCATTGCTTGTCCTCAAGTAATAACAATAATACTAACATTTCAACCACAAACTCATGCGCAAATAACTTGACTATGTCATTACATTTGCGAGGATTCTTTCACCCTTAGTTCATACTCTTTAACCACACTAGATAGCCATAGTAGATCAATTCTAGATTTAGGCTTCATTTTGTCCAATGTGTGTGTGTGCTGCTTTGATTGAATTACAGAGATGCTACAACATTACACAACCATTGCATATAATTCAGAGGTAGAACAAAATCTATTTATGTATGAGGGAGTAGAATTCACAGATAAACTCACATTATGCTATAACAAAAATAATTTGTTAGGATTTTTTTTTTAGATTTTCTTCAATGTGTCATTGATATTTCATGTGAATGCCGATCACTTGCAATGATGACACCCAATTGCTCGACCAATGCACAGATAAGAGTTGTTATAGTAATGCTCATAACATAATCTTATATAAGAATATCTTTAACTCAAGGCTAAACATGAGGCTCATGAACAGACTTGGCTACTCAATATTCTAAACAAAGGACCTTTTTTTTTTTTTTATAAAGTTGCTACAACAATGCTCATAACTCTTGTTTCCTTTAGACTTAAGTCTGCATATAGAGTAAATACTCAGCCCTGGTTACTCAGCAACTTAAGCTATTAGAGTAGAATTTATAACAAGTACAATTTAACAAAAATTTTCCCTCAAACTTAAGATTTTTTCTACCTTTAATGTTTTTCTCCTAACTCTGCTACAATATTCTCATAAAACTCAACCAAAGCTTTAAGTGTTGGGATATAATTTCAATCCCATCTATAAACTATCCCTACTTGGCGTCACATATACTAAATAACACTCAATTTATCTTCATTAGGTTTTCAAATAGATACAAAAATACCATATGACAGAGCTTCACATAATACACACCTTAAGCAAAACCTCCCCAAACTTGAGAGATGTTGTGTCCTCACATGCACACAAAAACAAAGAGTTTGGAAATGTAAATAAAGATAAAAGCACTAAGGATAAAAGAAAAGTTGGAGAAAAGACAACACTAAATGGAGCAGAGAGGGGAACTCCCCTGGTATGATTCCGCGTGTTGCAACAATGAGTCTTTTTTTTTTTTAGCACTCCGTAATCGGTCTCTAGGTGAACTGTGAGGTGGAGTGGCAAATTTCAATTTCTTTTGGCTAGGGAGTGGACTAGTGGATGGCGTGGCCTGCATGGATTACGTGCGTTTCGACTCCGGCTCGCTAAGGGTGGCCCCTTTGCACTTGCTGATTATTATTGCAGTTGAGGAAGGTGATTGTGTTGCAGCAGTCTCCTCAGCAGTTATTTCAGCAATAATGTCAAATAAGTTTTTACTTACTGTAGGTGTACGAGTAACTTTTTCAACAGCAGCTTCTTACTCAGCATTAATATCCTCTGAACGCTCCTCCAACTCTTCATCATGGGAGACTTTCTTTTTGCCCTTAGTAAATAGGACTAGTATTGATGGTTCCTCCTCATTCTCATCTTCATTATCATCACTAATGGTGTGTTTGTGTCGTCCCTTGGTTGATAGGGCATGTGATGGCTTAATTTAGTCATCTCATGAATCTCCTTATTCCTCTTGTTCAGTGGAGCTATGCCCCTCTGACATAGGACTTTTTGTTGCAGCTTATGTTGGCTGATCTTTCTCTCCTAGTTTAGCTGCACTATCGAAATCTATAGCATCTTCCTCACTGCCAACTTCAGGGGTTTTAAAGTTAAATTGCTGCAACAAAAATTTTAGAAAATCTCTGTTGTGAGCCTTTATGTATATAACAAACTGGTAAAATTGGCTGTCTAAATGCGTCAAATATCCCGAGAATCGACTATTTTCTCTTTGCTGAGCAGCACCACACTGGGTGATGTTATCATTGAGTTCTTGTAATTTTCTCTCTATCCCCACAGCTCTTCGAGTATATGTGATAGCAACTGGCTCGGTTGATGTTGTAGTAGTTTTGCCTGTAATTTTCTTAATTGTTCGAGCATTCAAAGCCCCTGCATTTTTAATTAACTTATCTTGACTAGTAACCCGTACCCCAGAGATAACACATATACCCGTTATCAGGGATGAGAACATGAGAGCTGTATTTTTGTACTGTTTCATAGCACATTCCCTAATTTCTCCTTCAATGATAGCCCCCATATCAATTGGGAGTCCTCTAACAATGACATATAGTAGCACCAATCGCTCTTGTGACACAGTGGTAATGTGTGTAGTGGGCATTAAACGAGATTTTAAAAACTTCACCCACACTTTAGCAATAGGTGTAAGGTCGACTCGATTAACTACCCGTTTTTCCTTATTAGCCCGCGTCCGCCCTTCTACAGTAAAGGTTTTTAATATTTGCTTCCATATCTTATCAGTCAGGTTGGCAACCAACTTGGAATACTCACACTCTATGTTAGCGGGTAAGTTATAATAAGCATTAATGACACAGGTATCTAAAGGGATGAGAGGTTTCTTACCCAAATGTTGCGCTGATCCTGTCACAGCATGTTAGCGTAAAATTCCTTAACTAAAGGTAGCACAGGGTCCCTTAGATGTTGGTAAAAATCTACCCATCACCGTCTTACTACAATAGTGTGAATGGTTTGAACAATGCCTGACGATTCTGATGGAAATTGAAAACCTTTTTTCTCTAGCAGTTTCCTTGGCTCAATAAATTCTTCATGCTTCTCTTCGACTTTATAACTTTAGAAACGAGAGAGATCCTTAAGGCATTGCGCTTTGATTTTGTACCGAGGCATTGCTAGAGCAATCTGAGAGCACTGACAAATAGATGAAAAGGTAATTGTCACAGAGATTTAGAAGAGGGTCAGTTGGGATGCTGCAAGAAAGAAAGAAAGTGAATTTAGAATGCCTTCTTATTGCGCAGTAAAACCCTTACTTATAAACAGAAGACTAAGTAAATTAGGAAGTGAATTAATTCTAAAGAGATTAAATTAGAAACACAAATTTTAAAATTTAAAACACGGTTAATTAAGGAAAGGAAGGGATTATTATGCGGTGTTTTAGGGATTGTAATCCCTTCAAATTCTTGCTTATATTTTCCACACTAGCTGTCATTAAATTGTAATCTTAATGCTGCAGCATACAATTTGCTTGCTACAATATGCTAGCGTACAGTTCCACACTTATATGAAAAATTTCATATATGTGAAGTGCTATGCATAATGCTGCAACATTCAGTATTGGCGTCCCTACAATTTCGCCCACTATATGTATGTATGTGTGTGTGTGTGTGTGTGTGTGTGTGTGTATGTGTATATGTATTAGAAAAACATGCATAAGTAACTTTAATGAAAGAAAGAAAAAAATAAAGAAAATGCAAAATGACTTCCTAGTTGTTGCGTCGCCTCCCAATAGCACTTGATTTTTGGTCCTTCAGCCTTACCGTCTTTTGATGGTTCAAAATATTGGATCTGTGAAGAATTACACCTATTTTGAGCGGTCTATAATGGAGTTCATGTAGTGTTTTACTCTCTGCCCCTTAACCTTGAATCTTTAGCCTGTTCTCTCATCTAAAAGATCGACAGCCCTATGTGGATAACGTTTGATTAACTTGAAGGGTCCAAACCATTTGGATTTCAGTTTTCTTGGAAATAGCTTTAATCTTGAATTCTAGAGCAAAACTAGTTGGCATGGAATCAATTTTCGTTGCTGGATGCGTTTATCATGCCATTGTTTTGTATTTTCCTTTTAGATTCTAGTATTTTCATAAGAGAACAATCGAATTTCATCTAGCTCATATGGTTGAAGTTTCCTCTGTTTTGCTGCAGCAGATATATTCCAGTTTATTTGTTTCAATGCCTAGTATGCCTTGTGCTCCAACTCAAGGGGCATGTGACAACCTTTCCATAGACAATTATGTATGGAGACATACCAAATGGTGTCTTCTATGCTGTCCTATAAGCCCATAATAAGTCATGTAATCGCAATGACCAATCTTTTCTAGTGGGATTCACTACTTTCTCCAAAATTCTTTTTATCTCCTTGTTGGACACTTCGGCTTGACCATTAGATTGTGGGTGATATGCTGAAACAATCTTATGTTTGATTTCATACTTGGCTAATGCTGCAGCAAATATCTTGTTGCAGAAGTGAGTACCCTCATCATTAATGATTGCTCTGAGAGTTCAAAATCTGGAGAAGATATTTCTCTGAAGAAAGATCACTACTGCCTTGGCATCATTAACTGGCAATACTACAACTTCCACCTATTTAGAGACATAGTCCACAGCTACAAGAATATACAAGTTCCCAAAATATAGTGAGAATGGACCCATGATGTCTATTCCCCATATATCAAAGATCTCTAATTCCAAAATGTTTGTCAATGGCATCTCATGTCTTTGAGATATGTTTCCTATCCTTTGGCTAAATTCATAAGCATCTTTAAAAATAGTAGGCCAATAGTAACATGATTGTAGAACTTTGGCAGCTGTTATGTGGTCGTCAAAATGTCCTCCATATGCTGCAGCAAGGCAATAATGCAGTATTTGTCGAATTTCTTCATCTGGAACACATCTTCGAATTACTTGACCTGAGCATAACTTGTATAGATGTGGATCATCCCATTGGTAGCTTCTAACATCATGAAGAAATTTCTTTTTCTGCTGATAATTGAAATCGGGAGGTAACAACCCATTAACTAAGTAATTAGCGAAATCTACATACCATGGGAGTCCATGTTGTGCAGCCTCTGAACTTGTTGTAACATAAATAGTTGTTATCAGGGAATGTTTCAGTGATATCTTGTTTGATAAATGTGCTAGCATTTGCTTCTAACCTGGAAAGATAATCTGCCACTTGGTTTTCAGTCCCTTTTTCTATCATTTACCTCAAAATCAAATTCTTGTAGTAATATGATCCATCTTATTAATCGAGGCTTGACATCTTTTTTTGAAATCAGGTATTTTATTGCTGTATGGTCTGTGTAACTGTAACTTTGGTGCCTACTAGGTAAGCTCTAAATTTATCAAAGGCAAATACTATTGCTAGCAGCTCTTTTAGCAAGAGTTTTGCTAGTACAGTAGATGGAATGAAAAAACTTTATTCTTCCTCTACCCCAACACTACTCCAACAGAGTGGTCGCTAGCATCATACATCAGCTCAAAAGGGAGGTTCTAATCTTGTGTGGTAAATACTTATGCTGTTACCAAAGCTTTCTTAAGTTCACTTTAAGCTTTGAGACAATCTTCATCAAAATTAAAAGGGTTTATTATGCTCCAGCAATGAGTATAATGGTTTGGCTATTTTGGAAAAATCTTTGATGAACTTTCTATAAAATCCAGCATGCCCCAAGAAGCTTTTAATGCCCTTAACTGGCGTTGAATGTAGTAGTTTATCTATCACTTCTATTTTTACTTTATCCACCTCTATCCCATTGTTGGATACTCTATGCCCCAACACAATGCCTTCTTGCACCATGAAATGACATTTTTCCTAATTGAGTACCAAGTTAGTTATCTCACACCTTTGAAGCACATCTTTTAGATTATGTAAATAGTCATCATAAGCCTCTCCAAAAATTGAGAAATCATCCATGAAAACTTCCAATGTTTGCTCAACTATATCTGAAAAAATGGACACTATACACCTCTGAAAAGTTGCTGGAGCATTACATAAACCAAAGGGCATTTTTCTGAAAGCAAAAATTTTCATAAGGGCAGGTGAATGTAGTTTTTTCCCGGTCCTTTGGTGCTATAGCAATCTGATTGTAACCTGAATACCCATCTAAGAAACAGTAGTATTGTTTCCCAGCAAGTCAGTCTAGCATTTGATTTATAAATAGCAGTAGAAAATGATAATTTCATGTGGCTTTATTGAGCTTCCTATAGTCCATACAGACTCTCCATCCAGTTACTGTTCTTGTAGGAATAAGTTTATTCTTCTCATTTGCTACAACAGTTACTCCACCTTTCTTTGGACTACATTGTACTGGACTCGCCCAAGAGCTGTCTGATATCGGTTATATGATTCTAGCGTCCAGCCATTTGATGATCTTCTTCTTTACAACTTTCTTCATGATATGATTCAATCTCCTTTGTTGCTTTATTGAATTACTGTAATAGTCATTCAACAGAATTTTATGCATGCATATGGATGGGATGATTCCTTTAATGTCTGCTATAGTCCATCTAATTATTTTTTTTTGTATTTTTCCAACAAAACTACTAGGCTCTTTTCTTGATTTGCATTCAGAGAGGATAAAATAATTACAGAGAATGTATTATTCTTGCCCAGATAAATATATTTTAAATGCGAAGGTAAAAGTTTTAATTCAAGTTTAAAAGGTGATTCAACATATGGAACTGTTTGCTTTACTTCCCTGTTTGATAGATCTAAATATTCGAAATGTCTTTTAGATTTTTCAGCTTGCTTTTCCCCTAACCATGCTATTTGAGCTGTTACAACACCTCTTCTCCCAAACTTTTAAAGGTGGCAGCTTTGATGTTTTTTTTGCTGCAGCATAGATTTATTCTTTCTGTTATAACAAGGTCAATACTTTTCATAAAATTACAATCTTCTATCTCACTAGGACTCTTCATAGCTTCTAACTAGG